>VWZE01010920.1:805518-847009 GCA_013396675.1 Eubucco bourcierii
TTTCTTCTGGAGTCTCTTTAGAAGTTCAGAACATGTCTGTCTTGTTTTGTTTTCCCCTCCTCTTCATCCTTATTCCTCCTGGACCCACCGCCCCCTCCCCACCCAGGAGCGAATGCCAGGCAAGAATTAGTGGTAGCAACTAAATGTAAAAACTATCAAATATAGTCACAAACCATTTTCACAGCACTTCACTGCTGTGGGAGATGGCACATTGCCTATTGTGATAGATGATCCCACATGTAGAATGGCAGCATCCCTTTTGTGCCTGGCTGATGAAGGACAGATGGTCTTTTTCTCCTTCAAGAAGAATTCCCATCAGGCTTTATTTGCACTAGTTTATGTGCATATGAATTATTTGTATTAAAAGAATGAATATGGAATTTATTGTAAGATACAGTTCATCAAGACAGGCTGGGGTTGGAGTGGCTGGGGAGCAGCCAAACAGAAAGGGATCTGGGGGTGCTGATTGACACCCACCTAAACATGGGCCAGCAGTGTGCCCAGGTGGCCAAAAAGGCCAATGGCATCCTGGCCTGCATCAGGAATAGTGTGGCCAGCAGGAACAGGGAGGTCATTCTCCACCTGTACTCTGCACTGATTAGGCCACATCTTGAGTACTGTGTCCAATTCTGGGCCCCTCAGCTTAAGGACATTGAGGTGCTTGAGCGTGCCCAGAGAAGGGCAACGAGGCTGGTGAGAGGCCTCGAGCACAGCCCTATGAAGAGAGGCTGAGGGAGCTGGGATTGTTTAGCGTGGAGAAGAGGAGGCTCAGGGGAGACCTTACTGCTGTCTTACAACTACCTGAAGGGTGGCTGTAGCCAGGAGGAGGTTGCTTTCTTCTCTCAGGCAACCAGCACCAGAACAAGAGGACAGAGTCTCAAGCTATGCCAGGGGAAGTTTAGGCTGGAGGTGAGGAGAAAGTTCTTCACTGAGAGAGTCATTGGCTACTGGAATGGGCTGCCCAGGGAGGTGGTGGAGTCTGCATCCCTGGAGGTGTTCAAGGCGGGCTTGGACGTGGCACTTGGTGCCATGGTCTAGTCTTGGGGTCTGTGGTGATGGGTTGGACTTGATGATCTTTGAGGTCTCTTCCAACCTTGGTGATACTGTGAAGATGAAGTAAAATTTTTAACTATTGCTTTCACCAACAATAGTACCGACTGTTTTGGTATTTTCTCTTTCTTTGATAATTGAGATAATTTTCATTAACTCTGAAGCACACTTGTGCTTCTCTGGCAGTGTAAATTAATTTATACCTAACTCTAAGCCCTCTCTACCCTTCCAGAGCAGTGCAGCAGAGGCTGAGGATAAAAGAGAATTAAAGTGCTTTTGAAGGGACCAAAAAAAGATATAACACAAGTTAATACTCTTTAATGCTCAGAATACTCTATTTAACCTTTCTCTTCCTTAGAATTTGACATGTAAATTGGACCACTATGGATGGCTCAAGGGAAATAATAAATTTCCTCTTACCTTTTCTTTTCTCCCTTGATGTATCCCATAGCTTATTTGTTCTTTGGTGAATATAGTTGAACCCTGTTCACATAATCTTGTGGCAAAGTTAAGGTAATCCAACCATTTTGTGCAAACACAAGGTGACATACAGCCCAATGTTTTTTAGTATTGTGATCTTGAGCTGCTGGGCTAAGTGAGACACTGTTTTACCTCTGTCTTTTTAGAGTTTTTTTAGAGCCTTTGCTCTTTGACCCATGACTACTTAATGAATTTTCCCAATTTAATTCATAATAAAGTGGTAATCATGATGATAAAACAAGAGGCCTAAGCTTTCAGTGATTTTTTTTCTTTCCTATTCTTTGCACAGCTTCATTAATTGCACTACATTTTTAGACTTGCATCATGGAAAGTGTCTGAAAACAACTCCATGTATTTTGGTCAAGGACAGTTAGAAAGAGTTTGCACTCCTCGAGCTCAGCTGTCCAGTAGTTACTTTCATTTATACAGCACCAAAATGTGCCCAGAAAGTTAAGGAGATTATCAAGTTCTATGAGATATATTTGCTATATTGTTTCTTACAAGGGAAGTAAAACCTGCTCTTTCCTGATAGAATCCAGACCTGCCTCATTTCACAGGAGATGGATGAATGCTGTAATGACAAAATACATAAAAGGACTTTGTTTCCGAGAGAATCAGACAAACCCATGCGTGTCAAAATGAAACCTCCTGCTGCGCTTTGAATGCTCTCAGTGGCATACACAGCTAATGACCTGCCTGCCTATAAATGCGGTTACCTGCTCAAAGGTGACACTGCTGGGTGACCCATACGTGCAGTCCCACACACCTGCAGTGAGACAGTGTTGCACCTCGGCCAGGGCCTGTGCTGCTGCCACTGTGGCAAGCAATGCAGAGCCTCAGCGGGCAATGTGATGAGAGGAAATTCAGTGTGAGTGAAAAACAAGTGGCTAATGAACGAGTAAGCAGAAGGGAAATAACTAATAGAAAATGGGGAAGGGTGGGCTTCAGAATTCACCGGGAGGCAAAAAATGCTAACAATTGAGTGGAAGAGGAAGACGCTGCCTGGAAGAGTCTCGTGCAGTACAGGGACTGAAGACCATTGTGGAGCATCCATAGGGCTTTGAGAGGATCACTTCACTGGTGGAGCTAGGGGCAAACAAGGACCAAAGACTTTTTAGTTAAATACATCAGCAAGAGGCCGGACTGTAATAAACTTAATAAATGTGTCAGAAGGGATGTTCCAGATAGAAGTAAAAACATGGGAGTTCTTATCTGTGTAATTAAGACACTCAGCAGCTGCATAAGCTTTAATTACCATCCAAAGCTCCCAATCTTGCCAAACAAGAGAGTGAAGAGATCTATTGATTTCCATCTGGGCAAACAATTTACTTCTTGGTGCTCATCAGTTTGATGTGTATCTTCATTCCCTGTCACTGCTGTATGCAAACTAAAGCTGCTTTCATTGGCAGATTTCAGGTAGGGGTTTGGCTGAGTATATGGCTAGAATTGCAAGGCGTTCATGGTAAAAGCTGCCTCAGTTACCACACTGTGCTGTTAGTTTTGGAAAATCTCCACATCTCTAGGTCCTTATATGAGGCCTCTCTTTGCTGTAGAAGTCCAATTGCATCCCAAAAATAAAATCAGCACAGAAGGATCCTTCTTCTCTCTCTGCTCAAGAGGAACTGGGCAATGTTTATTTTATATGATGCATGTTTGTTTATAAATGTGGTGTTACTGAGCAGAGGACTAGATCAAATAAGTGGATTTTGCATTTCACTTTGAAGGCACAGATGTCCACAGTTAACTTGATCTCTTTTGGGAGAAACTTCCAAATTTTGTGGGCTAAATGCCATGGGTTTGCCCTGTGGTTGACGGTTTCTTTGTTCCAGGGGCACATAGCAGGTCATGATCTTGAAACAGAGACAACATGAGAAAACTCATGTAAATATATAGCCATTTAAGTAGAAAAAAAAATGGCATTTGGGGAGGAAAAGATTGAGAAGACAGGAGGAACACGTAGAATTACCTTTGCAAAGCTGTCAGAAAACCCAGGCTTGCAGCAATTTACAGTATGCAAATAGCATAATTAGGTAAAACACGATTTTCATTCAACTACTCAATCTAACACTTTGTGTATAATGGAGATTAGTGTGCCTGTCAAAGGTAAATGTGTATTTTTTTTTTCTGAAATTAAAAAAAAAAAGCAGTTAAAATAATCAATTCTCTTCAATTCAGGAACAGATAATTACTCAAATGCTAATATTCAGGAGACCTTATTGCTGTCTACAACTACCTGAAGGGTGGTTGTAGCCAGTGAGAGGTTGCTTTCTTCTCTCAGGCAACCAGCACCAGAACAAGAGGACAGAGTCCCAAGCTGCGCCAGGGGAAGTTTAGGCTGGAGGTGAGGAGAAAGTTCTTCACTGAGAGAGTCATTGGCTACTGGAATGGGCTGCCCAGGGAGGTGGTGGAGTCTGTGTCCCTGGAGGTGTTCAAGGCGGGCTTGGACGTGGCACTTGGTGCCATGGTCTAGTCTTGAGGTCTGTGGTAATGGGTTGGACTTGATGATCTTTGAGATCTGTTCCAACCTTGGTGATACTGTGATACTGTGAGATGCAACTTACTAATGCTGGAAACTACATCATGTAGTTCCCTGGGGGCATTGGACACTATACAGTAAAAATAATCAACAGTCAATGATTCAATAGTAAAAACTTTCAGATGTACTCAACTCTAGCAAAATTATTTCTGTGTCAAATTGGACGACACATGAAAGCATACAGGGCTGGTTTTGCTTTTGCTCATGTTTAGATCTGGAGTGGGTTTACCAGGATAACTCCACACTGACAGTAGTGATAGGGTGGAATTGACCTCCATAGATATACATATAAAGTGTGATAAAGTTCAGTGATGGCCTAATAAACTGAAATTAAAACAGTACCTGACTAATGTCTAAAAACTAATAATCTATGCGTAATATTGCCTAATAAGTTTTGTATTCTAAAATTGTGTTTTTCTGACTTACCAGGAAAGAAATGCCTAACACAGATTAATATGGTAATTGAGTAGTCATATCTCCTTTTTATTTTTGTTGCCTTTTTCTAAGAAAGATTTCACTTGATACAGTTAAAAAAAAAGTAAACTCCAAATTCAAACAGGCCCTCTTGGAAACAGTGATTTATTTCCTGTTTACTTAAGTAAGTAAGCCCATTAAAATGGCCTGTAGTGGAAAGCAGAACTTTTATGTGGACTAGATAGTAAAGATAAAAAATATAAAAGCTACTATTGTTTTAGGTCTGTAGTCGCCAAATTTAAAATAGGAAAATGATGCATTTTCTGTTGGTTGGTTCGATCTTGAATTCCATCTTGTGCCATTAGAGTATTTTTAGATCATGATGTCACTGCTGTGTTACTTTTGCTTATGTGTATATATATCTCTACCCTTCTAATCAGCAGATGACAGTATGCACAGCAAAAGTCATCTGGTACCTCAAACAGCTGTTAAAATACAACAGTTAATGCTATATCCCCTTATGTTCAGTATTGGATTATAGTCTCCTTTTATACACAGAGCAGTTCTAGTTTGTAACAAAATAGTTCCCACATGACATTGTCTTGTCATCTTCACTGTTTCTGGAGACATTTTGAGAAATGACTCATGATGTGGTGTGCTCTACTTCTGACGTTACTTTTTCCAAGTTTTCCCCAAGCCTTCAACTTTCAGCTCCTGAAAGAAGAGTACCTATAAATGGAAGGGGCCCAAACCACTAATTATCTTTTAAAATTTGCCTTTCTGTTGTGGAAAAATAAATAAAAGAATACTTTTCCCTCACCTATTAAAAAATAAACAACAATGTTGCATTAAATTACTTGTAACCAAAATGAATAAATATATAGTTCCATTTCTGCCATTAATGCATCTGTTAAAGTGAGCAGATAACACTTCAGACCTATCTATCTATCCTGCAAAACTATGATCATAATGACACCAAGCTGAGGGCTGATGTTGCTGGGTTGGAGGGCAGAAGGGCTCTGCAGCAGGACCTCGACGGCGTGGACAGATGGGCAGAGTCCAAGGGGATGGCATTCAATAAATCCAAGTGCTGGGTGCTGCACTTTGGCCACAACAACCCCATGCAGAGCTACAGGCTGGGGTGGGAGTGGCTGGAGAGCAGCCAAACAGAAAGGGATCTGGGGGTGCTGATTGACACCCACCTAAACATGGGCCAGCAGTGTGCCCAGGTGGCCAAAAAGGCCAATGGCATCCTGGCCTGCATCAGGAATAGTGTGGCCAGCAGGAACAGGAAAGTCGTTCTCCGCCTGTACTCTGCACTGGTTAGGCCACACCTTGAGTACTGTGTCCAGTTCTGGGCCCCTCAATTTAAGAAGGACATTGAGGTGCTTGAGCATGTCCAGAGAAGGGCAACGAGGCTGGTGAGAGGCCTCGAGCACAAGCCCTATGAGGAGAGGCTGAGGGAGCTGGGANGCTGCCCAGGGAGGTGGTGGAGTCTGCGTCCCTGGAGGTGTTCAAGGCGGGCTTGGACGTGGCACTTGGTGCCATGGTCTAGTCTTGGGGTCTGTGGTAATGGGTTGGACTTGATGATCTTTGAGGTCTCTTCCAACATTGCTGATACTGTGATAATTACTATATTTTACCTAGATGCACAACAAAATCTCTTCCGTTTCCCACTTACTGAGCACATTACCATATGGTATTCTCTGATCCTGCGTGGAATAATAGAGTGTTTCGGAGGCCTAATCTGTATGTATTTATAGCAGTATGGAGTAGCGCTGCCAAAATGCATGAAATACACTTTTCTGCTTTCAAAGAAATCAATACGAGAGCTATCTCCTTTCAGTGCTGATCTTGTCTTTGCAGTTGTCTTGTGAAAAGCATAACTGGTTCTCTTCACTTGATTTCACAAACACATTACAAATAGAACTGAATTTATGTGGTCAGCAAAGCTATTGGCAAGTATATTCACTATGTGAACTGACTTCTCTTGGCAGTTTAAGACAACATTCATGCCTTTCCAATAATGTGACTGGCAGTGTTGTACCAAAGAATAAAGCGGCTGGATTTCCACAAAATATTAAGTTGCTGTTAAGTGTACAAGAAGAGAGATTTCGAAATATCAACAGATCAGAAAGAAGTGTGAGCACTGGTGCAGAATATCTGCACCACAGTAATTTACAGGTCATCACAAGTCCTCAGGATTTCAGGGGGGGAAATTACTGTAACCATCAGTTTCAAGACAGCGTAAGAAAAGGTTAATGAGATGTCCTATTGATGTAACTAGGTATAGTTCCCTGGAGCTGAACAGGCACCTGATTGCCATAGGACTGTATGGGAACTAGCTGCCTTTTGGGTAGAATTTCTGCTAATCAGGTGAAAAGATAGGAGGGTTTGTGTTATGCATAGAAGGTTGCTGTTGTTCTTAGCAGAGGTAATTCAGTTTCGTCTACCTTTTCGCTCTTTTTGTTTGGAATATGCTGAGATGGAAGTCTTCATTCTGAGTTGTGCTGATCTGTGGGAGAATTCAGATGGACACTATGAAACCTGAGTGCTGAACTAACAGCAACTTGATGAAGGTCGACACGGACAACTGCAGAGATTTGCAAATGGCTGCATCTGCGCAAAATAGGAACTGACCGACCAGGAGCTCCGCTGAAAGGGATCTGAGTGTTACTGTGGGCTCCAAGTTTACTTGTATGCAATAGTATATTGGGCTGCACTAGGAGGGTCATGGTTAATAAACTAAGAGAAGTTATTATGCCTTTCTACTTGATACTGGTGAGACCATATCTGGAATACTGTATCTGGTTTACAGAGAGAGATTGACAAACTGGAGATTGCCCTGCAGAAGACTACCAAGGTAATTAGAGGTCTGGAGCACCATGGCATGGAAGAGAGATTTAAAGAGATAGGCTGGTTTGGTTTGGGAATCATAGAATCATAGAATGGTAAGGTTGGAAGGGACCTCAAGGATCATCTAGTTCCAACCCCCTGCCATAGGCAGGGACACCTCCCACTAGTACAGGTTACTCAAGGCCTCAAAGAAAGAGAAGGCTAAGAAGTAGATAATGGCAACCTATGGGCATTTGAAAGGCAGTTACAAACACAGTGGAGACAAATTCTTCTCAGTAGATGCAGAGGATAAATCAGGCATTGAGAAGTTCAATCTGGACATCATGTAAAGATTTTGCACTGCAAGGGTATGTGATCTTAACATTGAATACACAGAGACAAGCTCTGGTATTCTTCCTTTCAGCAAACACACCTTGGAAGTCCCATAGATGCTTCAGGTCAGCACTCCCTTGGGATCAAATGCTAAGTAATATCAGGGATGCTGCATATCCTGCAGATTTATATGCTGAAGGCATTGCCCTCTATGCTGCCTCTGGTCCCTGTCACGTGTGATTGCAGGCAGATTGTGGGGAGTATTGTTCTGACCTATACCTTAACTGCTCCATTTCTCTATTCTTTTTCAGTGAATTAGTCATCCAGGAACCTTTTGGTTAAGTGATAAGGAACAGCACAAGTTCAGATGGAACAAATTGATCACCCACTGCCTCTTCAAGCCTTCCAGGTGGTGTCACTCCCTGTGTACTATCTGCTTCCTGTGGAAGCAACTACCCATTGCTCCCCTATGGCAGGGCAAACAGATACTGGACATATCCTCTGAAGAAGAACAGATCTTTTCACATGTATTTTGTGATGAACTACAGCAAGAGTTATTGTCACCAGCCTTGGATACATCACTGCTGAAGCTCATCTGTGTATCTTTTTATGTTTTATAGCTTCTTAACTGTCACTCAGGACAGCATATTAATAAACCTGGTTTAAAAAGCCTGTTGGAAATCTTTCACTTTCTTAGCTTGATTTGTGATGTATTAATCGGTCAGTTTGTCTCTTGCACTAATATTAGTGCCAAAGAAGCTGGCAAAAGAACTGCTTGCCCTTGCAAGCAGTACATATGTACATATATATACATATACAGATGTGTGTATCTCTACCTCCATATTCTCTTTTATGTAGATACAAAATCTAATTCCACTCTAACTAAAGCTTCATGTAAATATACAGTTTCATATTTGTATTTTCAAGTTATTGACCAAGTCTACACCAAAAATGTACCAAGTGTGTGTACAAATAAAGACAAAAGATGCCTAAGTGATAAGAAAGGCTGGGAATTCATTTTTAGGCAGATGGCTCCTGGAAGGAATGGGAAATTAAAACTAAGAAAAGCAAGAAATGCTACAACCAAATGTCACTGCATCCTACTGCTGAGCTTGCGAGGGCTTTTCAGGCAATGAAAGGGAAGGACAACCTGCCACACCTGCGGGGTGCTGCCAGCTGGTCAGCTGGCTCCATAGAAAAGGGAAATGGAGATTTAGGATAAACATTAACATGCAACTCAAGTTACATTGCAACGGGCCTAGGTCCTTTAGAAAACATTAACCTCCATCAACCATCTTTTTTAAGCTTTTGCTTTTCTAGGGAATAAAGGTGGAAGACTCAAAGGGGAGCAGAAAGCCCAGCATGTGCATCTTTCCTCTTGTATCAATGCATCCCAGTTTAGCAGCCATGATTTAGCAGAGTTTATCTCAACCTTCCCTCAGGCAGGTGGCACCTTCTCCTCCTCCCAGCATGTGATTTGGGATTCGTGAGACCCAATGAATAGTGCGAGTGGCATGAGACATCCTTCCTTTTACTGCTGGAGCTGATGCTTTCTTGCCAAGCTGATAAAGTATCATACTTTATTAAAAATGCTGTCTGACAGCAGGAAAACTCTTACTGTCTAATATTCCCATGGCAGCCACAAGAAGAATAATTTACAAAGGACTTATCCTAGCCTTGTCTTCTCTTTCTGTCCTGGCTAGCATAGTGTTTCTGGGAAGTATGTCCATCAGGGAAACAAATGATGTCTTTCTACTATTTTCTGTAAGGGATATGTCAACTATTGTAATTCAGCATAAATTTCCGCAGAATGCTAATCTCATTTTCCAGTCATGGCCATATGAACCTGTGGTGCCTAACTTCTTTTTTTTTTTTTTTTAATTTGACAAGTGACTTTATCCTCTGCAAAGAAAGAGAGCCTGAAGTGAATATAAGGTGTGGCACAGGAGAGGAGATAGGAGCATGGGAGGTAAACAGTCATTCCTACAGCTCTCTCTCCAGTGATCTGTTTGCTCAGCCAAGTGAATCCAAAAGTTGATCCTGGCTGGACTACTGCCATCTATTGTGACAAAACATGTGGGAGGACTATAAATGTGAGGAATGCTCTGCTCCTTGATGTGTTGTCCAGGCTCCTTGGTGCCATATGTCCTGGCAACAATGCTGGCAAAGCTGACTTTTAAAGAATCGGCCTTTGACAGCTTTGTCTCCCAACAACTGTGTAGCTGTCAGCTCTTGGGAATTCCTTCTTCTCTGGAGGATGCAAAATGCCAGCTGAGAAAACACCCAGTTCATTATCCCATAGCAGACAAAACAAATATTGTGTTTCCTCTTAACCAGCTATATATAGAATTCATCTGACCCTGGTAAGACTCTCTGAGATAGCCTGGGTTCAACTCAGGCAAGGGAAAATGCTGCTCCCCAAAAGCCTGGCAGATACCCTGTTGATTTACACCATCCACAAGAGGTAGGTCTCCTCTTCCAGGAGCGATCCGTTACAAAAAGAATAGATGGCAAGTTAAATCTGCTCGGCATTCAGAAAATGCAAAACCACTTCAGAGTTTGTTCATGTAGTAGAGGGGCTGGTATAGTGTCTCTACCTCCTCTAAATTAGGAGCCCAGACAATTATTTAGTAAAAACTGCTTCACAGAATCTTTGTGGGTTTTTGTATTAACAGTACTTGAGCAAAAATTGAAAACTTTGGTGAGCTGTCTGGTGAAGTGATTTTGAGTGACTATGTATCTAAAGCACAAAATAACATATTTTCTCTTCTTTGGCTATGTTTAAGACCTGATCCTGTACCTTCACTAAGAGAATAACCCATTGGTTTTAACGAGAGCTTTTCCTGCAGAGCAGTGTTTCCCTTTGTTAATAATAGCATTTGGCTGTGCAGTAGTTGCACAGTTTTCTGTTGAGCTGAAGAAATCACCTAAACCTGTATTCCTTTTAAAAAGTGAAACTCAGTGTCTCTCCATCTTTCTGGAAGAGATTTGCATTGCCATAGCAGGACATGCCAGTGACTGAACAGCTTAGTTGCTGTCTTGTCCTGACTTTTGACTGTCTTGAGTCTCAAGTATCATGTTGTTAATAATGTGAGAGATGTCCATTAATGCTTTAGAGCCAGTGGTGGTGCTCCAGCATATGCAAGTGATTAGAAGTGCAAACAAACTGTGCACTAGCATCTAACATGCCCAAGCAGTCAGCCTGTGTGGTATGTATTTGTATTTGGCCATGATCCAAATTGCCTTTTGTCATGGTCACACAAACTGTTCAACAGTGGTGACCAGCTGTGACCTTCAGTCACCTAGCAGTGCACATAAAGGTTGCACATCTGTTACTGGGAATGTCAAACTCATCATTACATAGCTATTTTCAGTGTAAATAGTATAGTGGAATCATACAACTGGAAGGGACTTCTCATCCATCCTGCTTCCACAGATCTAGCTTTCTGCTGCTAGCAGGTATTTCTCTAACAGCTTCTTAAAAACACCTGGCCTAGAGGCTGTACATTCTTCCCAGGTAATAGTTTTCTCTACTTTTTATTGTTAAATTTACTTTTCCTCACAATAACTGAAATCCATTGCTTGCCTTCTACCTGGTGGAAGTTACTCCTTTCATCTTTGTGGTAGCTTTTTCCATAGCTGCAGACTGTTCTCAGGTCACATTAAAAAAAAACACCCAACTATTAAAAAAATATAATTAAATTTAAATTTAAACAAACACAAAACCCCAACCAAACCCACAAAACCAACCCAGAAAAAAAAACACATCAGAATCTTATCAATATACTGCTACTGATTTTGTTAAATACATACACTCTGTGTATCAAAAACATATATGTCATAACTTTGAAACTGCAATTCCTCTTTCTCCTGAAAGCTAATTTGCTATTCCCATACCCATCTTCAAATACATTTTGCAAGGCAATTTTCTTCTTACTGTCACTGCCAGCAGATGACTCTGTGTAGTGTCAGTCATAAAACACCTGGATTGGCATGCTTTTCTAGATGAAGCATTTTCTCTTTTCTACAGCTTTCTGTGATACTGCTTAAGTGGTCTACAGTCCACCTTCTGTTACAAGCCTAAGTTTTCATCCTTCTGCAGTGTGGCACAGCTTTTTTTCTTTGATGAAGAACACCTTTTCTCTTTTACATTAGTCTCTCCAGCAAGAAAAGATTACAGGATATAGAGCAAAGTAGACAATAAACACTATGTCAATGACTGTAGCTGACCCATTTTGTGTTTATATATATACTATGAATTTTAACATCACTCCCACAAGACCATGTGAACACATTCTACTATGTAATGTTATTTTGTGAGTAAGCTGGTATTTTTTAAATCCTCTTATAAATATGCACTATTTCACTCTGGGTGCATCTGTTCCTAGATGGTTAATGATGCCTTTCTCTTCAACGTAAATAATAGAACAAGTACAATCAGCAAACAGATCTTCATTTGTATTTAAACTGCACTTACGGAAATACAGACAACTTTTTCTGCTGTAGTCATTATGTCTTCAACCTTATCTAAACAGCTAATGCTTTCTGTTTCCCAAAAACATTGTATTTGTGGCATACTGCTCTCTCACACCACTGCATCTCATAAAGAGATCCTACTTCCTCTAGTGTTGTCTTTGATAATGCAGAAAGGTATTGAGAAGCTGTCAGAAAGGGTACCTGGTCAACTCCCAGGGAGCAGCTGTGGCCACTAAGGTCAGCCTGGGCTGGTGACAATGCCTCTGCAAACCTCACTGTCTTAGAGTATCATGTGCATGCAAGATGACTGTGTGGCATCACCTTATATTTCTATAATCTCAGTGAGATCTGAAAACTGCTAACATTTATAAATTCACAAGGTATTCATGTATGTAAAAAAATATAATCTGTATTAGCTAGAACTTTCTGATCCACTGGCTGTAAAAGCAACTATTTTCAAGACATTTTCAGATAGGAACCACAGCAATTTTTAAAAATTACAGAAGGACAACAGCACTTTTCCCTTTGGTTAGAAATCACCTTAATAAAAAGCAAACTAAAATGTGCCATTGGCCATGTCTCAAATCTGTAATAAGTAAAACCAGGTTGTAATGACTGTGGAAAGATCACACAGTATACCAGAGACAGTATAATTTCATTTGTAGTGGTTTCTATGAATTTGAAATGTCATACATGATAGCAACTCAGTTATCTGTCCATTTACTTAAGGAGAATAGTATTTGCACATTATTTGGTGAATGGCAGCTATTCAAATAACCACGCCTGTGCATGTTGAGTACAGGCAGCCTTTACAGGACATTTGGAGAACATGTGAAAAACGCAGATGAAAATCTAGTCAGCTGCCATTTTGAATATACACTCTGATGTTTCCTTTGAGCTATGCATTAACCGTATTCCCAGATGCTGAACATGTGTTGATGTCCATGATAGCATAGAGAAGGCAGCTGCTCATATTCTGTCTGGGCACCAAAGCTGAAACAAGAAGCTGGTGCTGGTAGGGTCCCCACTATAACCAGAGGGACACCTGAAAGAGCCTTGCCAGTAAAGGAAGAGCTGGAAGGAAAAAATATTTCTCTCTCTTCCTATCTGCATCAGTGAGGAGACACCTCAGATGGATTTGGGAAAGCAGAAACGGGAGCAGTGAAACCTGAGGCTGGTGCTGTGTATGCTGCCCACGTGCTCATACCCAAAGCTTCATTCACCTTCTGCCTGGAACTCAGAGGTGTGCACTGGAAAGGACTAGCTCTTGCCTTGGATAACCTCACATCAGGATAAAAACTCGGGAAAATAAAGCAAGGAGACATAAGGATGGAAAATGATCGTTGTTTCAGTCTCTGAGGCAGAGGTGGAGTAAAATTGCTGGTGTCCCTTCTATGCTCCAAAAGTGACAACTTTGACAGCATGAAGAAGTGGAAAAAGGGGCATGTTCTGCTGGAGAGAGGTCATGGGAAAGCCATGATAAAGGATTAGGAAGGGCTGTGTTTCCTTCGTTTGGATTTGAATTTGGAATTGCCTTCATAGGATATTATTCCTTTGGCTGCAGGGATCAACCATCTGGCCTCTTGATCCACTGCGGTGATGCAGCAAGTAAACCGATACTACCTCGACCAGAAAGAGCAAGCAGTTCATCTTTAATAAATGCAGAAATACAGGGAAATGCAGGTGCCTGAATTCTGTCAGTACAGTTATGTGTTTATACATAACTACTGTGAAATTAGTATGTGAAAGCACACTGCCCCGCAATCCACATTGTGGTACCGGAGCCGCTCATCAGACGCAGACGGCTCCAGCAGACGGCTCCAACACTGCCCAAGAAAACGGCTGCGGGCACGGGCTGAAGCCCCACCGTCTTCCCCCGGCTGAGCCGCGCTGTGCCGCCCCGAGGGTACCAGCCCAGCCCGGGGGTTCGGCCTAGCCCCTCAAGGCTGAGAGAGTGGCGCCGCCGCTCCCGCCCGCCGCACAGGTAAGCGGCACCCTACGGGGGGCGGCCAATGGCGCGGTCCGGCCACAGCCGCCAGCCAATAGGAGCGCGCTAGGCTGCGGCCCCATAGAAATGTGCCTGGTGGGGAGCCAATGGGGCGCGGCCGGGCCGCGGGCGGTGCTTTATCAGCTGCCGGGGCCGGCCGCGGCGGTCGCGGCCGCCTGTCCTTCTGTCTCTGCCTTCGCCTTCTTCGCGGTCCGGCGTCCCCACCGCACAGCATGGCCGGGCTGGGCGGTGGTCCCGCCGCCTTCGGGCGCTGCACGCACGCCGTGGTGCGAGCTCTACCCGAGTCGCTGTGCCGGCAGGCGCTGCGCAGCGTGGCGGGCCCCGAGGTGGATTTCGCCCGCGCGGAGCGAGAATATCAGCTGTATGTGGGTGTGCTGCGGGGCAAGTTGGGGCTGCAGGTGCTGGAACTGCCGGCCGATGAGAGCCTCCCCGACTGTGTCTTCGTGGAGGATGTGGCCGTAGTCTGCGAGGAAACGGCGCTTCTCACCCGCCCGGGCGCGCCCAGCCGCAGGAAGGAGGTACGGTACGGTAGAGGCCGGGCTGGGGCTGGGGGTAACTGTGTCCCCGCCGTGCAGAAGCGCTCGGGGCTGTTGCTCACGCTGGGCGTGTCTCCGGGCCCGCCCCGGAGCCTCGGCGAGTGTGTAGGGCAGGGGGTGGCGGTGCGGCAGCAGGGATCGATCAGGGAACAGCATCCTTCCCTGGGGGAAACCGGCGCGGCCGGGGCCAGCCAGTGGCTTTTCCCGGCCTGCAGCTGCCATCCCGGCGGTTTCGCTGATAGCTCCCCGTGCCGCCGAGCTGGCTACGCCGGGGTTTTATCGAAGAGCGGTGTTCACCTGTTCCTGAAAACAAGTGGACGATGTAAACTATGACCTTTCTGGAGCTTCTACGCCGCCCCAACTTGTGTAGCTCTGTTCTGCAGGACAGATTGTTGGTCGGTTGTGCAGGTTTGTGTCCATGCTGCAGTACTGCTCAGTCCAAACGCTTTTTCAATACATGCTCAACTTGAGCTCTGTTCCAGGCAACGCATCAGCGATATCTATGGTAATCGTACCCACTGGCCCGTGTGCAGAAGCCGGTATGTCCTTTTGTATACTCTGTCAGCCTTAATGCCCTTGAACCTGATGTCGCCTGCCCTGTGCATCCGCTGCAGGCCCTTGGGTGGGTGGCCGTAATGAGGATGTAAGTAGTCTAGTTGGATAGAGGTGTGAAGGAAACACAGCGACAAAAGCATTATTTTAGATTTCCTAGGAGTTTTTAAACATATTCAACTCATTCATAAACTCAGACAGTGCATACTTTGAAGTGCCACAGTTATCTCCTCAGTGAGTAGCAATTGAATAAACCTCACCTTGTTTGAAACTGCAAAGCTACTCCACTAGCAACCTGCCTGTTTTGTAAGCGCATTTTAATGTAACACTTCTCTTGTCTCTCCCAGTTAACCATCGTTGGGATGGTGCCATAGCTCATCTTGTGATCCCTGTGGGGCAGAGTAGGGCCACTGGCTGTGGCACAGCAGCAGCTGTACTTGGCTATTGAATGCAATGGATGAGTGTCTGTACTTGATATATTTGATATAGTACCCTTCTTTTACCAATTACAAAGTTTATTTGAATCTTGCCCAGACTAGCAGTCTGAGGTACTGCAAGCAACTCATACACTGGCAGTTCTTTATGTGTACGCATGTGTATTTACCCTCTGAAGCACCTCATAAAGTTGACAGTATCAGAGTAAGGTGTTATCCAAATACTACTCTCAGAAGCAGCTGTGTCTCAGTTGGAGTCCAAAGGGGTTTTCAGTGGTCCTCGCCACCACTCACTGATGTGTGGCCATGTGATTCTTGCCACTATTTGCGCAATTTCACTTCTAGGAGAGCATATTTACTTTCCATGGGTGACTTGAGCACAGTCATCAGTCAAGAGAAGAAAAGAAGCTTTGAAGCGTAATTTGAACACTATTAGCTTTCCTGAATGATGGAGCAATCCTTCCCCTGAATTTTCTGTGAACTAGAAAAGAAAAAGGAATAGAACAAATATCCTCTTAAAGCTATGACAGTTCACAACACTGCAGTGTAGTGCTTGTCTGAACATATAAATCCTAATTATTTACAACAATTCTTCCCAAGAACAATATTACAGCAATGCTTTTCAGAGACAGGGAGAAGATGCTTGTTTCTGTGGGCACTTGCCCTGGACATCTTAGCAAACATGTGGTAACCTTGTTTTCACTGAGAGCCTTGCAAGAAGCAGCAGTGTTTCTGGCAGTTTCATGAGATGGTGTTTCCTACTGCAGCCGGAGTTGCTCTGTTCTTGCTGCCTCTAGCCCTGGTTTTGGATGTACCAGGTACAGGTGCTTAGGCACTGAGGTCTGCAACCACCTTTAGATGAGGGAGCCCAGTGCGTATTTCTGAGCCTCCTGTTCATCCTAATGGGTGGCTGTTGTCAGCCTCCCAGTGTCTTTTTTGAGGTTTACATTCAGCTTGAGGTCCAGACTGCTGTTAAGAAGGGCCTTGTCAGGCTGAAGGAAAGGAACAGTGACGGTTGCACAGTCCTGTCCCAGCAAGGTCCCTCAGTGAGACTGAGTGGGTGGGGAACAGCTCTGCAATGTGCCTCTCTCATAAAGATGGCCAAGAGGATCCTGAGCTATATTAACATGAACAGAACCAGTAGACTGAGGGAAGTGATTACCCTCTACTTGGCACTTGCAGACTCTGTCTTAACCATGAACGTGGAGCCAGTTGTGTGGCAGGAGAGCAAGAGACAACAGACACAGATTTAAGCATGAAGTTTTAATGGGTTGTAAGGAGAAGGCTTTTCAGTGGGGACAGCTACACAGCAGAACAAGGGCCTGGAGAAGCTGTGCAGTCATTCTTGGGGATTTTCAAGATTCATCTGGATAAAGCTCTGAGTAATGTGGTCTGTCCTTTACAATTGGACTTGCCTTAAGTAGGAGGTTGACCTAGAAATATCTCAGGGTCTCTTTCAGCCTGAATTTTGTGAGCATGAAACCCGTTTTGTACATGGAGTTGGGTATTTGTCAGCTGAACCGCCACGGAATCTTCACTGTTGACATGGTGGGCAGTCAGTAAGTCTGGATTGTCCCTGGTCTGATGGATCCACTGCTAGAAAATCAGATGGATGAAGCCCTGTGAAACCAGCTGCTTCATGCTGCCTCTGAAAGACTCTACTCCTATCTCAGCTGGCTTGGTCAGCCTACTATGAAAGTGACCCAAGACTATTACGAAGCTGTCACTTCTACAGTCAGCTGAGTGACAGAGGGAAGGAAGGTGGGTACAGTCTGCATATTGCACTGGTTTCTCAAAGTGTGATCTCTTACAAAATGAGTAAGTGCAAACCAATGAATATTTTAGTGGTATAGTTGACATGCTTGGCTTGACCCAGTTTTAACATGAAGTCCAACTCCTGAGCATGCACTCCTGACCTGAACTTCCCTATAAGGCAGGACTTAGCCAGGCTTGCCTTGCTGATCTCTTAACTGTTTAACAGACTTCGGCATAGATGGAGGGTGAGGGAGACAGGGTCACAGGGTACAGTTTCTGCAGAGAATTAGTAGAGGGAGGGCTTGTGCTCAGAAAGATCTACCAAGAGACATGTGGTAGGTCAGGCTTTGAAGCCTGATCAGACCAGTGAAAGTTGAAGGGTGCGTGGGGCTGCCAAGGTGCCTCCAAAAGAACAGATTGGGGCAGTGCTGTTTCAGGTGCATTACCCTTACTGATAAACTGTCTACTAGATGCATGAGCTGAGCAGCACTGCCTCCATCTCCCTTGTTTAACACTACTGAAAATCCATAATGCAATATTTAAGAACTGATGCAGCATATTCTTTCAGCACACTAGACTCCTTATTAAGAAGGCTTGTTGTCAATTACTGTAACACTGTATGCAGCAGGCAAATTTCTGTAGTAGCTTGTAACTCATTGATTGAACTTTCAGGCTTTTTTGATACCATTACTTGCCCCTCCAGCATCATGAGATTCTTTATGGGTTGTCTGCCTGGGAAAAACACGCAAACACCTGAAAAATTAACAAAAACCCACCCAAACCCAAAACTCAGCTCCCCATCCCAAATTCTGGGGCTGTGTCTATTCTTGCTCCAAGTTATTGTAGGGAGATAAGAGTAGATTTAAATTTGATTGTGTTCAGCCAGTACTGGGAAAGAGCCCAGTTTTTTTTTTTTTTTTTTTTTTTTTTTTAGTAAAATAGAAAAATTAGTCATGCATTTAATGATTTGTTTGCAAGAGTCAAACTTGTTTCAAGGCATTATGTTTCTGTATTAACTTATGAACTTATTTTAAAATAATTTGTTTTCAGGGAAGTTTTGGATTTAGCAGACATGTAGGGGCCTTTAAGATAAGCCAGAGGTAGATTGCTAATGCGAATAAGCTGATGTTTTGTTTAGCTGTGTGCAGTCACCAGTGTGCTTGATATTCAAGCTGAGTAACTCTAATGGGAATGTTGTGATCTCTGATCAGACTGCCAGTTCTAGCACCTTTTGTTCCAGCAGTATGTTCTCAAATGTTTATTCCTCTAGTATAAACTTCATGTCACCTTGTGAACACAACGGAGTTAGTTGCTGAGAAAAGCTCTCATCAGCACATTGCTCTTACTGCCTAAGTTGTGCTTGGGATAGCACAAACCAGCATTTTCACCATTTCTGTGCTTATGCAGACAGATGGAAACCCAAAAGCTCAGCAAAATGCATCCACAGTGACCTGTACTCTCTTCTCAACTGCTGCACAGGGAAGGGAGAATAGCCTGGTGCTGGGAAAGCTTTAGGAGCTGCTGCAGAACAGTTCACTCTGGTTCCTTCCATAGTTATCAAGAGAAAACTTCCACCCAAAAGTATTATTTCACACTCTTTCAGGACCCACGACAGTAAATTTGTAGGACTGCATTCCTGTGGTGTAGGAAGATAGTCCTTCAGCAAAGGAGTACATTTGTCCTCAAGCACTGGAGAAGCATCCTCATTTCCTTTTCAGCATCTGTGGGTATGTCTTCTCATGTCTGCTTTCTGTGTGGCAAAGCTTTGTCAACAGCTGTGCTGGGCCAGGTGACCTACTCAGATACCCTCACCTGCTCAGCTGCCACCCCTCTCTCCCGCACTGTACAGCTTCTGCACAACTATATGTGAACTAGAGCTTGCACCGTGTGCTGGGCTGCAGCACCAGCTTGTAGGAATGATTCTCAGGCTGATTGGTGGAAGCTTCTGAAAAAAATAGAAGGGTGAAAGAATTTAGTGAGTTATGTATGTATTGTGTAGGCCTGGGTAATATTACATAGTTGCTGCTTAAAGCCAGACTCCTCTGTAGAGCCTAGGTAGTTCTGTAGGATAGTGATGTCTATATTGCAAAGCAATAGAAAGGCTAGACTTCAGAGAAACAAATTCAAGGCTTTCCTGGCTCCTGAACTTATTTAGGTTATGGGGTTTTTATTGTGCATGCTGGTACAAAAAAACCTGTATTTGCTGAATAATCACTTAAACCGCCATCTCTGCACAGCTGGTGGAGATCTGTCTCATTTCCATGGAGGATTTGCTCTTGCTGATCACTAGAAAGGCAAGAGATTAAACATTTTATTATGACCTCAAATAATTCATAGCTCTTTAAACTGTCATAACAAACTCTTCAGGTCTTGTACATTTGCACTGACCGCTTTGCATGTGCTTTACCCTTCATGTTACAGGCTTTGTTTGTCCTGTAATGCTTATGACAAAGTATAAAGGTTGCCAGTGTCATTGCTTAGTGCATAAAAAATCAGGTGAGTAAACATGGCAAAAGCTTTACCTGAAGGATGACAAAAGTTAGGAACGGCAGCAGGTACATTTCCACCTTGTTAGGCCTTTTTCCTTGAAAACCTTTCCCATCTTGCACAGAGTCATTTATGTGCTCCTTTAGTCTATCCTTTTCAACTAGCTTCTCAGTCTAACCTCAAAACTAGAGTGAGAGTGTGCACAATAGTGTCAGCATGTTTTCAGTTATGCTGAAAGCAAGTGGGAAAGAACCATTCAGGCTAGAGGAGTACACCAGAGTTTTAGCATGCATTTTGATTGCCTTTTGCAGAGCATCTAATAGGAAGAACCATATGCAATGATCTTCTATTAAGTGACAGTGTGTCACATGGAGGCTTTCTCCAGGAACAAAGGGGTGATGCCCATCATGGGGTTTGTAAAGCAGAAAAGTAATTCTCTTTAGGATCTGCATCAGTGTTTTCTTTTGTATTTTCATTAGCTTTCACTTTCAATGTCTTTTTATTAACATATAAAATAACTAAAAAGCATCCAGTGGAGAAGAAAAGCTTCCTGAAGTGCTGAGCAGTTTAAAAAACAATTCTTTCAATGGCGTCAGGTATACCTCTGTCAGAGGCCTATATAATGGTACTCAGGAGACAGGAGAAGGGATGTTTTAGCCTCCTGAAGGAGTTTGATTTGTTTCTGTGACTCTGCCCCTTCCATCTGCTTTTTGGTTTGAGTGTTGTCTCATGTTCCTGGTGGGTGATTCTCTGGTCTTAAGGTTCATTGCTGATACAAGTCTGACCCTACATCAATAGGGCTGGCACTTTGGGCAAATTTGCTGTGCCAAACACTACTTGTTTTTTTCAATGTTGTTTCTCTGGTCACAGATGTAGTGAAAATACTAGGAAGTAGCTTCTAGTCAGATAAATATAAGGGGACTGTATTTGTTGCAGTTGGTTTCTATCTATAGAACTGTAAAACAATCTCTAAGGTCAGTCTAGGAGCAACTTGGGTTTTATGCTTTTATACTTTTATGCAATATTTGTTATTAAGTTGCATTGTCAGATTTCTCACTAATATCCAAGCTGCTGCCCAGAACCTGAATTAGATGCCTGGATTTTAATCTATGGACACTGATTATTGTGCAGTCTTAATGTTAGCTTTTGTACCTCGTTAATCACTTTTTTCTGTGATAAATAGCCCTTAGTTAGCTTATGATTCAGTGTAAATGCTAAGTGGTTAAAGGTACCAAATACTGTAAGCATTTCCTCAAATTAAAGAGCCTTTTCTGCTACTCAGTCATATGGCCTAGAGATGCTCTGTACCTCCTCCAAGAGATTTCTGCCCAAACTTTCAAGCTGAACCTAAATCTTTCTTTGAAACTGCCCCCATGTAAAAGCATTGCCCCAAAAAAAAAAAAATTACCACAGTCACTGCTAGGCTTTTTGGTTTGGAAGTCAAAAGTTGGTTTGTAACATAGTTAGTGTATGTTGCCTGGTACTGTTTTGTTTTGGTTTTCATTTGTTGGGTTTGCGGGGTGGTTTGTTGTTAATTTTGTGTTCCCTACAAGCCTGTTTCTCTTTCTGCAGAAGAGAGTGTTGGTGTGCCGACTGCAGTGCTTTCTTGCTCATTGTGGTATCTAACAGCATCTCTGGAGAATGGTAGAACAGAGCACGTGATATGGAAGAGCTCCTGTGTGCTCCCCTACCTGCTGGCCTCAAAGGTGCTGTGGTATAGAGAGCAAAGTCCTCAGGTGACATTTCCCATGCTGCGGCAATACAACTAGCAACACAGCTGCTCCTAGTATTGTGCCAGGACACACATGTCCAGAAGCATTGATCTTCATTTTCTTTCCTTTGCTCCATACTTCCACTGGCAAATTCACCTCTAGTCCCATGTCTCAATACTTGGGCTTGTCTCTTGCCCTGTCTCCAGGCTGGTGTCTCACACCCCTTGTTTACTGGTTCCTTGAGCAGGATACTCATGTACCCTGCCCAGTATGCTCCTATGCAGAGCATGGGCTGTACTGCTTTGGGGTTTTAATGTACCTACATGGGAAGAATGGGACCAGGGAGGGAATCTTCACTGGCAGGGTACACCTCTGACAGCACCTCTGCCGTCATAGAATCATAGAACAGTCCGGGATGGAAGGGACCCCTAGAGGTGAGCCGGGACATCCACACTAGACCAGGTCACCCAGGGCCCTGTCAAGCCTCACCTTTAATGTCTCCAGGGAAGGGGTCTCAACCACCTCCCTTGGCAACCTGTTCCAGTGCTTCACCACCCTCATAGTAAATAACTTTATTCCTAACATCCAATGTAAATCTGTGTTTCTCAAGCTTGAACACATTACCCCTTGTCCTGTCACTGCAGGCAGTTATAAACAGCTTCTCTCCATCCTGTAGGCGCCCTTCAGGTACTGGAAGGCTGCTATTAGGTCCCCCTGCAGCCACCTCCTCTCCAGACTGAACAACCTCACCTCCCTCAGCCTGTCCTCATAGCAGAGGTGCTCTGACCCTCTGATCATTTCCAGGGCCCTCCTCTGGACCTGCTCCATCAGGTCGATGCTTTTCCTATAAGAAGGGCTCTGGAACTGGATCCAGCACTCCAGGTGCAGAGCAAAGTGGCAGAATCACCTCTCTGGATCTGCTGGCCACACTTCTTTTGATGCAGCCCAGAATATGATTTGCCTTCTGGGCTGCAAGCATGCACTGTTTGCTCATGTAAGCCTGGGCTGTGGTTGAGGCTAAGTGCAGTTACTCTTCAGAAACTAATGCATGACAGGTTTATATAGCAATCTAGCATCTCTTCTGATCAGCATGATGCCAGGTCTTTAGCTGATATGGACTTTTGTCATAAAGCACCCTGTCTTGAGACAATCATAGAATGGTAAGGTTGGAAAGGACCTCAAGGATCATCTAGTTCCAACCCCCTGCCATAGACAGGGACACCTCCCTCTAGTACAGGTTACTCAATGCCTCAGTTGTATATATGACAATATACAATGCTTCTTTCAAAGTCCATTACTACACTTGCTAGCAAGAGCCATGCCTCATTTTTTGCACAGTGTTATTTACCTAGCTAGGTGTATAACCCAGTGGAACAGATATTTCTTAATCTTTCATTCCTGTTGTCTTTTACACCTTTGCAAGCCCTTCTGGCAGTTGGCTATTAAAGAACAGTACTTTCTGCATTCTGGTGCCAAGTTCATTGTGCTTGTCTGTTGTGCCAATGCTGCATTTTACCAAGCTTCCTCCAGTGATAGGATCCTGAGTATTTTACACAGACCTTCAAATGTTGGATATAAACCAGTGTGATTCCCTTGATGATAATTTAAGAACATGAATCTCAGCTCTGGCTGCAGACAGGCTGGTTAATTGTAGAAGGTTCTTCTGCTGTAGAAACATGAATATGGCAGAGGCAAGAACCTTTAGTTGGTTGCTGTTTCTTCCTAAACAGCATTAGGTTAACAAGGGTTGTCCTTAAACTCAGTGCCTTCAATTGTCCTTCTTGGTGAGGTGATCAGGGCCTGCAATTCTTCAGCAAGCATGACTGGTTGAAACACCTTTTTTCTAAAAATAAAATAAACATACAGACTTAATTTCTGCCAGTATTAGTAGTTATTTTTCCCTTGCTTGTTTCTCTGGAATGAATCTGGAACCAAGTATATTTGGCCTTTGCTACAGATACAGCATAAATCCACTGAGGATGCTGTATGCAGCAATCATGTTGCAAGCTTTAATTTGGAATACTACACTTAGGCTGAGCATATTATGGGTTCAGTATCTTAGATTAGCCTATGCAAACAGTGTCTATGCTTCTGTCTTGTTCAATTTTCAATTTCTTGTCTTTGTCAAAAATCTTTTGGGTCAAAAATATGGACCTGATTATGAAATGTCTGTGTTGAAACAAGTTGCCTTTACAAAGGCCTTTGGCCATAAGCTATCCTGGTAAATACAGACTTCTGTGTAGAAGTCATTGCTTGTGGCAGGCCTACAGAGGTTGATTGCTGCGGAGAATGTATTCTTATCAGGAAGGAAATCACTTCCAGTAATTACAGATCACGAATTGCTTCTTTTTTTTTTTTTTTTAAAGAACCCTGTTTGTTTTGCAGGAGTGTTTAAATCAGTCAAGTTCATGGAGTAGGAGAACCTCGTTCTTGGTATCAGACTTGTCACGGGGCTAGGGTGAAGATAAGTGATGTGCCAGTGGCATCAGGTGACAGTATCTCTTCTTACTGATCCTTTTGCAGCAGTACTAAGAGTTTTTCTCAGGAAAAATTAAATATTTTATAGCTGAGATAAACTGGAGTTAGGTTTGTGTTCATTCATCATATAAAAGTCAGCTGTCCACACTGTAATACACCATTTTTCTGTCATTTTGAGTCAATAGCAAAACCAAACAAGTATTTCAAAAATAGCTTGCTCAAGATTTGCAGAACTCATTTTTATTTCAGTAGAGATTCAATATTTGGCATTGTCTTAAAAAAACAATTGTCATAATTTGTTTCTGGAAGGTTTATGTATGTTAAAGCAACTGACTATCCACATATGTCTCTGGATGCTGGATTCCCTGGCAAGATGAAATCATCTGTCTCAGTTCAATCCCTGCTGGCCACTGAAGCAAACTGAAACAAGACTGTCAAGTAATTGGATGCTACTGGTGGTGTTGTGATGGATTTTTGGATTTCTCTTTTTCTAAGGCTTAATGTAAGAGCTGTCTGGGAAGCTGAATTCTGTACTTCATAGAAAAGGTGATCTTAAAGGACGAGAATCTTGCTTGTGCGTAATGTGCTTGAGTATGGTTGACATCCTTTAAGTCACAGGCCAGCAAGCATGAAGATGACCATTTCCATACAAACCCAAGCCAGAAAAGCAAACGTTTTGGAGATGAAGCTATTTTTTTGGCCTGTTATCTGAAATGGGAAACTCAGTATTACAATAACATTTTAGATGTGTATCAGTTAACATCAGACAGTGCCTATCTAAAGGTGAGAGACATTTGCCAGTCCTACAGGAGTTAATTTTGTAAACAGTACAAGTGTTTTGCAGAGTTTCATGCTTTGGAGAGGGGGGAAAAAAAGATGACTCTCGAAACTACAGACCAGTCAACCTCACCTCTGTGCCTGGCAAGATCATGGAGCAGATCCTCCTGAAAGCACTGCTAAGGCAAATGGAAAACAAAGCAGAGGTGATTGGTGGTAGCCAGCAATGACTTCACCAAGGGCAGATCTTGCCTGACAAATTTAGTGGCTTTTTATGAAGAAGTCACAGTGACAGTGGACAAGGGAAGGGCAGCTGATGTCATCTACCTGGACCTGAGTAAGGCATTTGACTCTGTCCCACATGACATCCTGGACACCAAACTGGAAAAACATGGGCTTGCTGGGTGGACCACTCGCTGGATATGGAATTGGTTGGATGGTCGAACCCAGAGAGTGGTGATCAATGGCACAATGTCCACCTGGAGACCAGTGACAAGTGGTGTCCCTCAGGGGTCATTACTGGGACCAGTGCTGTTTAACATCTTTGTCAGTGACATGGACAGAGGAATGGAGTGCACCCTCAGCAAGTTTGCAGATGACACCAAGCTGTGTGGCACAGTCGACTTGNTAAGGTCTTGCACCTGGGTAGACACAATCCCAAGCACAACTCCAGGCTGGGTGGGGAATGCCTGAGAGCAACCCTGAGGAAAAGGACCTTGGAGTCTGGGTTGATGAAAAGCTCAACCTAAGCCTGCAGTGTGCACATGCAGCCCACACAGCAACAGAGTCCTAGGCTGCATCAAGAGAAGCGTGGCCAGCAGGGCAAGGGAGGGGATTCTGTCCCTTTACTCTGTTCTCGTCAGACCCCAGCTGGAGTACTGTGTGCAGTTCTGGAGCCCTCAGCACAGGAAGGACATGGAAGTGTTGGAGTGGGTCCAGAGGAGGACCACCAAGATGATCAGAGGGCTGGAGCAGCTCTGCTGTGAGAACAGGCTGAGAGAGTTGGGGCTCTTCAGCCTGGAGAAGAGAAGTCTTTGAGGAGACCTTATAGTAGCCTTCCAGTATCTGAAGGGGGCCTACAGGAAGGCTGGGGAAGGATTATTTACAAGGTCTTGTAATGACAGGACAAGGGGCAATGGGTTTAAACTGGCAAAGGGGAGATTTAGACTGGATGTTAGGAGGAAGTTCTTTACATTGAGGGTGGTGAGGCACTGGAACAGGTTGCCCAGGGAGGTTGTGGCTGCTCCTTTCCTGGAGGTGTTCAAGACCAGGTTGGATGAGACCTTGAGTAACCTGTGCTAGTGGGAGGTGTCCCTGCCTATGGCAGGGGGTTGGACCTAGATGATCCTTGAGGTCACTTCCAACCTTACCATTCTATGTACCCAGGTTATTGTGTGTACCTGTCATGGCAGAAGTGATGAAACTCAAGTACTCCATGATCTTCTATGACTGCACAGAGGAGGAGTGGTGTGGTTGTTGGCAGTCACTAGGTACTCACTGGAGTTCAGTGCAGTGGTTCATGGCTCTGTATCTATTAGAAGGTTCTGATTGGGATACTAGTAACTATGCTAATGAAGTGTGATAGCAAGAGATTGAGTGGTGCTGTTGAGAGGCAAATAGAAACTGCCAGAAAAATTAGATTGTGATGGAGGATTATAAGAATAGAATATCTGTATTTTTCCAGCAAACACTGAGGTCCCCTGTGAGCTTGCCATGCTTTTCAAATGACATGGGATGGGTTCTGTAGCCATGTGTACTCAAATTTTCAAATATGGTGCTTTCCTGGAGTAAAGAGTGTTAGAGAAGGAGGTGGTGGCACAGGGTTCTGATACTCTTTCTGCACTTCTGGCTGCAGCAGCCAAAAATGTGTGCAGAGTTACTAGAGGAAATTGCGTAGGTACTACTTTGCTGTTGCCTTTACTGATCTTTTTCCAATAATTCTTGATCCTTTTGACCTGAACTGATTTTGAGGAAGGAAAATGAAGAATAAAATGCAGGAAAAAAGTAGTCAGGGTAGAAGTTGAGGTGGAAGAGGCATATTGTGAAAGCCAGTATGAAGGAAGAGCAAGGTGACCTGACAGTCTATGCAGAGGAGAGCTGTTGTCCACACTGAAGTGTTGTGCTGGATACTACATCTTCACTGATGCTGGCAAGATGAATGGTGAAATTTCAGTGGTGCTATACAGCAGTCTCTTCTCTGTGACCTTAAAGCAACTGTTTTATTAATCCTCTCTTGTTCTGGGGTGTGATCTTATTGTCACAGTAGAATAACTGGTTTGCCTTGTCCAGGGGGCTCTGAGCTAGGATAGTCCTTTCTAGATGAACATTTTACAAAAAATTTAAATACTGTATGTCTCCAGTGTTGCTGAAAGGCCATTTTCATGATTTGACTTAAACTGATTATTCATCTGAACCTGAAACACTGCTTGAGGTTCTGGTTACCCATTCTGGAAATGCCATGTAAGCAGAAAAGGGGTGGATGAGGAGACCTTCTTGCAGTGTAGGGCTGTTTTTGTATGAAGTGAGACTAATTAGATAAATGCCTTCAACTCAATTACTTTAGGTGGAGGAGAGGAGAAGGAGAGTTCTATAATATCTCAAATGGTCCAGAGAAAACTAACTAGGAAAGATAGTAGGAAACTTGATGACATCCAGGGAAATACCCAGGCAGCAAATCAAAGCAAGAGGAAACACTTTGTTATGCAATACATGCACAACTGAACTTTCAGATTGGTTGCCAGAATATTGGGAAGGCCAAAAGTACAGCTGTGCATAAACTAATGAAAGAGAACCATCAGTAACTGTTTAATGCTTTAATCTGCATGCAATGTCTGGCTTTGGAAATATGTGCGCTGCCTCTTACAGTAAGTTGGGGAAAATATACTGGAGACAGCAGCACTCCATACTTGTCCTCTATTGTTCTTTCCTTAAGCTGCCAATACTGATGGCTGTTGGAGTCAGACTACTTGGATATACAGGTCTCTGTGACCCACTTAGGTTGTTCATGTATTATAAATGAGCTGTAATACTGATCAGTGTTTAGCAGGCTCATGAGTCACTTGATGTGATCATGAAGGTTGAGTCGTCCAAGGACTGCCATATGGGAGGCAGCTGCCTTGCCTTAACCCTGCAGAGATCTTGCAGGTGTCTCTGTTCTACCAGGCAAGAGGAACCTGCATTCAGGCTTAATCAAGGTGTCTAGTGGCATATGATGAACCATCACCAGTAGCAGAAATAGTGTTCTGAGGTCAAATGTTAATTTAGATTTTCCTTCTCTGCTTTAGTATACCCATATTGCAGAAAATTCTTAATGGTGGAGCCATTAAGACAAATGTTTTTGTCTGCATATGAAAGGATTTTCCCTTCTCCTCCCCCAGCAAGTGAGACTGTTCCTATGAAACCATGCAGGCTTTGTAAAGTGAGAAATGTTTCTAACTTTTCCACATCAGCTGTGAAAACCTGGATGGCAATACAATTCTTAGAAAGGCCTAGCAGTGAGTACTTGGCATAGAGAAGTTGGATATATTGAGAGTCAGGTTTAACATTAACAAAGATGGTGTTCTATAAGGTCCTTTGCAGAAGGGTGCGTTCAGGAGGATGATCTCCCATGGGCCCTGGTATCTGTTGTGGGACAGTTGAGAGCAACTGATAACCTTCCAGTTTGTCCTGTGGATGTGGTAAATCAGCTTTTCCTGAATAGCCTCATAGAATTTGCTGGTACTCTGATTCACTCATTGGCAATAGTAAATAGTTGGTTCATTTTCAGAGTACAAGGAACCTGTTGGAAAAGCCACTGCTTTCTGCCATTATGCCTCTACTTCAGCTTCACAGCTGATTGAGCCACTAAAAATATTTGAAGCAGAGCTGCTGGTCTCTTAATGCCTGAGTGGCAGATGTAGGAGACACTTCTAGGTGAGTTTCACAAGCTGCAAGGTTTGGCATCCATCTTATCTGAGATTATGCCATGAGCCTGAATTGCCTGAAAGGTATTTCTAGCAAGACTATCAAATTAACTGTGCATCGCACTTTGACTGGAGAGCCTTTACAGGAGCAGGATTAAAACTGCTGTGTCTGAGGCTGGATAGCAAGCATTTCTATGGCCATGTTTGCAAAAGCCCTTCTAGTCACCAGACCTTTGCATGGACGCCTGGTGTGAACCCATGGCATCACTGAAGCACTGATGAATGGTAGGTGTTATAGCCTGCCAGTCAGAGAAGGGCTCTTGAGCTGTATCTGTTTGCTTTGGTGCCAGCTGCTTGGCTGTGGTAATGGTTTGAATGTGTTTTTCTGACCCAGTAGCTGGAACCATGGCACTCCTGTAGCCCAGATTCCTGTGATACTGTTTCTTGGCCATGGAAAATGATTGAAGGGTAGCAAAAGTAAATGCCAGGGAAGGTGCAACTAATATAAAGAAGGACAACTGCTATACAGGTTCTGACAAAAGCAGATGGTTTGTGGCATCAGTGGGGAAAATACTCCCATGACTGTCCCCTCTGCTAGCTGTGAGCATGTCCTGTCCCTCCTGGGGCTTGCTGTTTCATGTCCTGGCCTTGATATTTCCTGCACATGACTGTCTTTCTCATTTCTCCATCCTTAAGGGAACTTTGGCACGGATGTCAGCAGCCACCAGGAACTGCCAGAAGCTTTTGTGCAATTGAAATGTGCTCTGACTGCACTTCATCTTAAGGACTAAAGGCACTGCTTGTGATTCTGCACCAGGCTCTCTGATATTAACCTAGTTTCCACTTTGCTTAGTTTCCTTACCCTCTTCACAAGATTGCAGCACACAACCAGAAGCCAAATAGGAGCTCCTGAATGTCTGCCAACCCTACAATACACAACAGCGTTCTCAATACTTTTTAAGAAATGGGGGTTTATTTCTACAGAATGGAATGTAAACAAGGGGTTCCTAATAAAACAGCATAAGGTCTTATTCAGATTGGTATAAATTCTGAGACTGTCTAAAAGTAGTGCCCTGTTAGGCATTGCTGAAAGCAGATTTGCTGCATACCTACATCTACCATGAAGTGCTATGCTGGTAACAAACTGGACCTCTTGGGAGCAATATGAAAAGTACTGAAAACCCATTTTAACTTTCCTGGTCTTACAAAATAGATGTCATCAGTCATGTTAAATATTTGAATACATGGAATAGACCTTTGCACTAGCAGGAAGCATCCAGTATGAGAATTGGCTGATAAGTGTCCATTGAAGTGTTAAGAATTGGCTGCCTGCTCTGGAGCTGGCAGGGCATGCAGGGAGTCTGGATGTAGATGTAGCTGGTGGTTTCAGTCTGGCAAGGAGTGAAAGGATAAAGACAGGCAATTGCTGTACATTCTGTGTGTGATGTTAGGATTCTTTTAAGACTTGTACCTGTGACACAAGTGTGTAAATAGCTGGGGCTCAATCCAGTAAGAAACCAGCTTCATGGAGCCTGAAACATGTTTTGTTCATTTAAACTCCTTCCTGCCCTGTGTCTGCTTGCTTACCATTGCTCTGAGCTCATCTCATGATTGTGATTTGCTTTTAAAGTAGTGGAAAGTCTAATGTAATGTAACTTTTGTCAGGATGATAAGACTTCAGCTTCAAAGTCTTTCTTAGCCTTAAACATGGACTAGGAGATTTATAGACTGCAGTGTCATGCCTACCAAATTGTGGTTAAAAGCATGATAGAATTTGCATGCATACTAATATTAAATACAGCATGTAGCAATATTAAATATATCCTGTGATGAGTTTTAAGATCAAGCTAAAGCTGTGTGGAGCATGGATCCTTAAAGAATGCTAATCTTTGTGCCTTGCTTTTGACATGCTTTTGCATGGCTGGGCAAGCTGTCTCTTCATTGTTGATGCATAAAGCATCTGACATGCCTCTTATGTGTTAACTGATCTAGTAATGAGATTTTTCTGTTGGAGTGCTCCTTTAAATCTAGTAAAATAGATGCCTTTATTTAGCTTTTTGGGAAGGTACTCCAGAGAAGCTGAGGATGAGGAAGTGGTAGTCACCAACACCCACTTTCCTCATCTATCCATAGGCTGTCTGGTGTGAGACTTTAACCCCAGCCCTACACAGACACCAACATAGGTGATAGCTCCTGTAGGTCTAATTTTAAGTGACTAACTGCTCACACTGTAGCATGTGTCCTCTGACCCCTGACTAGACCCCTGAATGGGAAGCTATGGGCTCAATCTCTGAAAGGGAAGACTTTTTCCTAAGCCTGCTTGTGATTCAGGAACTCAGCCCAGCTATACGCATTTGTACTGAGAAGTTTGTGATTCTGTTTCTAAACTCATCTTTAAAACTTGAGCTGCATTTCTGTTTGTCACAGAGCATGCTTGTCCATACCCAATTGCTTTTGCTGCTGTAAAAGTCTAGCATGAGACAGAGGGACATGCCATTGCACATAGGATGTAGGAAGGTGTGCTCAAAAGTACCTTAAGCTATGACTGCTGCTTGTATTACCGCAGGTTGTAGGCATCTGCATTCCCAGTGAGCAATTAGAAGAACACCTTGAAAGGAACCTCCACAGCATCCAGTGTAGTCCTTACCTGATAGTATCAACATGGGCATGTGTTCAGGCTCTCCTGTGAGGGAAGACTTGACACGAGAAGACATTTGTCTGTCTGCTTCTGTATGTGGCTCAAATTCTGAATTTCCAGCAAGGCTTTTTGCTGAGTTGATCTGTCAGGAGTTGTATTAATTCAGCAGCGATGTCTAGAAATTTGTTCCTGAAGTACAGGTGTGAGCTGGAACAGCCTACAAATGTCTGAAGTGTTTACTTAGGAGACATTAGTCATTGAGAAATGACTTTTGTTCAGCTGTGTTGCAGGCTTGCATGGTAATAGAAGAGAGCAGAAAATGCAGAGATTTTGGCTTTCTCAGTCTGTCATGAGTTGCTCTTTTATGACCACATGTGAGAGATCTGTAGGTCTTGCATAAGGCTTCTATGCAGAGACTTCACCAACTAGGTAGCCTCTATAGAAATGCTTGCTGGAAGTATCCTGGGGATTGTGGAAAACATAATGGTTTTAGGAGAACTGAGAACCTGCAGAGTCATTTGGTTTTTTTTCTTTGGAGTAAACTGCTCAGATGCCCTACTGCAGTGGTGTCTTAGCAAGCTGTTTTCTGGGAAGCAAGTGTTTGGTGATGCCTTCAGCACTGTAGTTCCCAAATTCAGTTAATCTCAGTGGAAGCAGTCTTTTAGTATGGAAGCTGACCAGGCACCCAAGGCAGCAGAGGGAAGAAATTTTGAAATTCTGAAAGTTGTAGGCTTTTTTCCCTTGCATTCCTGGACCTTGGCCTGAACAAGGAGTGGAGGTTCCAAAATACTGCAAGAGCGTCTGTTGTGGCAGTATGTCTGGCTGAACCAGAAGCAGGAAATTCTTGTGAGAGCCTGTCTCATGAGATTGCCAGCCAGCTCCGAACCATGCTGTTGTGAGTGTGAGGTGGGAATGTGATGGAAAGAAATATCTGAAGGTGGGTAAAATGGTTCACTAGAGGTGTAGCAGAATGCACACAAGGGTGATGGTTTTGTTTTGAACGTGAGCAAGAAGTGAATACACAAACTTCTGTCACCCTCTTCCTTCCAACAGAGGAAGAAGCAGGGGGAAAAAATCACTGCAGAGGTTGAATGCTCCTCTGCAAGAACTAATATGCTTCAGTGCTCTGCCTTTGGTCTCCCTCTGGTTTGAAGGGGACTAAATTCAGCCCCCTGGTTATAACAGCTTTTTAAAACTTGTAGATTAGAATTAAAAAAATTTTTTTTACTTAAGCTAGACTCATCTCTAAAACTTTCCATATTGTCATGTGCAAAACTGCCTTGGCAAGAGTCAGGGATGCAGGCGCTGCAGTAAGAGCCTTGGTGTGCAAACCCCTCTGTCCAGTAGACATTCCACCTTGGCTTCATTTCAAGACTCTTTTAAAAGGCTGTAGCCAGTCTATGCTGCTGTTTTCAGCATTATTGCTCCTGGTGGAGCTGTAACGGTGAATAACTTTAAAGGAAAGGACATAATGGAAACTGATTAGAAAAGTGGAGTAAGTCTCAAGGTACAATAAAGCATTGCCTAAAGAAGGGGGGTAGGGGGGGTATAAGATGAGGCCTGAAAAGGTGTGTATTTGATCACAGCAGGGCAGGAAATAGCTTAAGGAGAGGTTTTTTTCTGTGGTCCATTCATAACCTGGTTAGTACCTCATTAACTTCCTGCTAGTGATGCTTTTTCTTCAGAAATCCATGGTACCTTGTTCCCACTGAAGTCATTGTGAAGAATAATTCAATGCAGAGTACATGAATCCTCTCATGCAGATTAGACAAGATGCTCACAGTGTTGCTGTCATCCTAAAGGGATGAGAAGCATGTTGAGGATGTGCTGAAGATGTGTGCTTTATTTACTGTACTTCTCTGGAGCTACAAAATGCTTCCCAGGGCTGCCTTTTTTATGATATTTCTGTGATACCTTGGATATGCAAATGACAACCACTGTGAAACCAGTTCTGCTCTTGCTACTGGTTGCATTAAGCACGTTAAATTGTTAGAAGCTCTTGGTTTATGAAGGAATTGCTGTAAAAAACTGCGTGGCTTAAAATGTACCTGATTTGTTTAAGATCTTTGAGATTTTTCTTTCAGCCATTCCTTGTTTACCTAACAAATGTTGGCTTTGCAAACTGTTGTTCTACAATGTTAAAACTGTATTCCAGGTATTTTGAACTGTTACACCATATTCTTTAGGAAGGGCAGTTGAGGTTTTGTCTTTCTGATGAAGCCTAGTTTGAGTTACTTCCCTCATCAAGTCCATTTAATTAAAGATTTATTACATTCTGTGTAGTGTAACAGTGGAAATGCAGAAACGTCCCCAGGGCAGCCAGCTGCTGAAGGGCAGGGAGTAGCTATGGCAGATAGTGAGAAACTGTGGGATTAAACCACAGTGAGCAAGAGACAGGTTCAGTATTAGGGGGAAGTGAAAGAGATAGCCAAGTGCTAGAATAAATTGTGTGGGTGTTCAGGGCTTTCCAGTCCTGTAGAGCAGGGTCGATGTACATCTGTCAGATGCACTTAATCCTGGCTGTGGTTAGGAAGGTAGACACTTCTTTCTCTTCTGCTGCCCTCTAAGAAGTTTAAATGGTGTGAAGATGGAGGAGGGACTCTTGCAACCTTTTGCAAAGCCTCTGCGATTTGCAGTTATGAGTCTCATTAAGGAGTGAGCAAACAGCAATCCAGAAGACAAAGCATGGAAATTCATAAAATGATGCAGGAGGTTTGACAGGAGCACTGGTAACACTCCAGCTGCTTGGTTCAGTTTTTATCCCTGTATCACAACTCTGTGTGTTTATGGGGAGAGAAGTGGTTTTTATGGTTGTTCATTGACAAGCACTTGCCAAGTCCAAGCAAAAACATTTTTGTGCCAGGGTCTGTGGTGGAAGTCAGCTCTGCTTAAGAAAGTATGCTGTGATTTCCCCCAGTGGTGCTGTGGTGCCACTGGAGTGTTCAAACAGGCCATGAAGTTGTAAATCCATCTTCTGCTTTAAGGCAGGGATGAAGAGTTGTGTACTGTGTTTGCAGAGGTTTAGGATTTGGCTGTTTTGGGGAGGGTGTTTTTGGGTTGTGGGTTGAGTTTTGTTTGTTTTTTTGGGGGGGTTTTGGCTTGTTTTCTTGAAATGGGAGAAGATTTTATGGACCTTATTTATATTTGTCACTTCTGTTTGAAAGTAGTAATTACTTAGATGGAGAGGAGCATTTAAATTTTAAATGTAGCCTGGAATTTTGTAAGTTAGTATTTCTGAAGTATGTGTTGGTCTTGTTTGCTCTGATCAAGAGTTTTTCCTCTTGGCTTAACGAATCTGTACTACCTGTACTAGTGGGAGGTGTCCCTGCCTATGGCAGGGGGTTGGAACTAGATGATCCTTGAGGTCTGTTGAGCATTGCAGTGCTGTGTGCTAGTATCCCAGGTGATGGGAAAGCACCAATAGCGAACCAGGCATTCTACTGCTCTCATGTGACCTCCCAGGAGTCCAGCTGTCTGGGCAGAGATGTACCATTTTCTGTATTTGCAACAGATAATGAACTCTCTAAGTATGAGGAGTCATTTAACTTCTATAAGAACACTTGAAAGCCGTTGTTTTATGTGCAAAACCTTTGATGTGACTCTAGATGTCAGATGGAAGTGGGAATGGAGAGATGCAATTACATCTTGGTTCTGTAATCTGAACCTTCCACAGGTGGCTGTCATAGCTCTTCTCAGTCTTTTGGTATTTTTGGGAGGTGTACCTGCACATGAGATTTATTACATTGATTTGTCTGTTTATGCAATTAATCCAGAGGACTCCCAAGGCACTGTAGTCTGCATGGCTTCCTGCACAACAGGACTTTGTATGGCATTGTCCTCTGCTGAGCCAGACTGCATCCACACACATTCACAAACCTTGATACTACAGGACTCATTTCTGCTGTCCTGTTAGTGAAATTCCTTACAAATAATGTGGAGGATAATACAGATGCTGAGCTCCTGCACTCTACTGAGTCCAAGTCCTCTTTGGAGGAGAGCTTGATGCAGGATTCAAGTGTATATATCCTATGTGCAATACATGGAACTAAAAATATTCTTGGTTTGGGTCTACATCCTATTTGATCCAAAGTCTAGAACAGATATGTCACTCATGCTCTCTGCTTAAACTGAAGCAAAACTAAAAAAAACTGCTTAAACTGAAGATATTCACAGGTTTTTCAGGGGCCTTAATCTTTTGGATGCTTTTGGGTGACTGCTGGGAGTTCTACACTCTTACTAATGCTGAAGTAGCTGGTGTGTGGGACTTGAGTTGCTGTGGCATGAGCCCCAGGAATTCTAACAGAGGACTGAGCATGCGCTTGTCCAAGCACAGTCTCAAGGAAAAACCATTTAGCATTTCATAGCCAATGCTTACAATGCTGTGTTGAAGATTAACTCTCCATACATTTTAACTGAGATACCAGCAGTGTCCCAGGCACAAGTGCAGCTCCTGTGCTGTTTCCTGGTAGAGCAGTGTGATGGTTTGGGAGTTCCCTGTCCCCCCCCCACTTTGTAAAATGACCCAGACAAGAACTCAGCCGGCTGGAAGTTAAGGACTGAAACTCTATTTACAGCTTGGCACAATGTACAAGCAGATATATACACTATATACAGGAATAGTTACAGAAATATACAAGTTAAAGGTAATACAGAAAAACAACACCCCTCCCAGAAATCAGTGACCCCAGGAGGGGCTCCCAACCACCCTTGCACCTTCTCCATACCCCTATACCTTACTCCAAGGTATACCTTACACGCAAGGTAAATTAGGAGGATCGGCCAGGGGAGTTAGAAGAAAAGTGGTTAGTGAAAATTAATTGGCAGGGGAGCCGGAGCCAGAAGCTGCTAGACCACCCCAGACACTGTACTGTGTCCCCAGAGAGAGACACAGAGAATCTTACCTATGTTTTGGTTATTTTTCCCAAACAACTTTCAGCAAGCATATGAGTGAAGTAGACATCACCATGTTTTCTTTTCACAACCTATAGTGTAATTTTCTCTATTAAAATATTCTAATTGGCCTCAAACCAGCACAAGCAGACCGGTGGAAAATGAGGTATCTGAGACTTTGCAGGGCACAATCTGAACTTGGAAGTTTTGGTAGGAGACAAAGAAATGGTGTTCTTCTGATGGAAACTGTGGTATAATGAGCCAGGTGGTGTCCTGCAGTGCATCTCTGGCACTGGCTTACATCAGTTCTCTGTGCTGGACAGTTTCTTGCAGACCTGTCTCTGTGTGAAGGGAAATTATTATTCTAGGAGATACTGAAAATGGAGATCTCCATTATCCTGCAGAAGTTGACTAAGCAATCTCATCCCTAGTGGAAAGACTCTCATACGTGTGTGTGTATATATGTAATGTATGTAATTATATACATGGTTACTTGCTCATTTTGCATAGTACTTTAGGGTTTGTTATTATTACTGCAGAAAACTGCTTCTGGGCAATAACATCTGTTAAATGCCCTGTTAAGCACTATTTTTGGTGTTGGATCTTAGGCAAGTCTTAAATCTGGAACTCAGAGATAGGTAGTGTCCTAAATAATACCCCTAGGTAACTCTGAAATAAGATGGTGTTCTTGCTGCCATCTTTCTCTTTCATCCTTCCTCCTGAGTCTATTCCAGGACATCTTGTGGAAAAAGGAAACCATTTCCTTCAGAACTGGTTGGTTTCCTTCCTGTAGATGGTTTCCCCTTGCCCCACTCTCAAATTAAATGGGAAAACAAAGTATGCAGTATCTCTGCTGCAGAGTTAAATATTGATGAAGATTTAGATGCCTTAAAAGACTGAGGAAATTCATGGGACTGGAATCAAAATAAACCCCAGAAAACTTAAAAAAAAAAAAAAAGTGTATGAATAGCCCTTTATCTTTCTACCTTCCTGCATGACTCCCAATAAAATATTTCAGCATCTTGATGCAAACATTCCAGTTTCACTGAGCTGGGGACAAGGAAGTGCTGTACAGAAACAGTTACAGGGGGAAGGGGAAATGTTTTGTACTGTGTTGGTCTTGGACTTCTCCAGTATTTCTGTTCCAGATGTTGAACTGTTATTTTTTTAGAAGCCTTGTTAATTTGCCAGAACATTAGATTATTTTTTGAAGGATTTTCTGAACCCCAGCTGGTTATCACAACACACAAGAATCCAAACTTGGGCTTGGATTTGCTGTGCTGCAGCTGCTGCAGAAAAATCAATGCAAAGGCACAAGGTCACAGCACCATCATCAAATGCCCTTATAGGGTAAAAGAGGGAGTGAGGGAATTCTCGTCTGCTGCCTCCTACAACGTGGGGATTCACGTCAGCCGCTGAGTAACACTGAGTTCCCCAAAGCAGAAACACCGCTACACGTGCTCTGCAGCCGAGGCTGTAGCAGAGCTCCCAAAAGAGCTGCCGCAGAGCGACTTGGGGATGGAAAAAATTACATCCCATCTGCCTCCATCCAGGCAGAGGATAGCCTGCTCTGAGCAGAAACAAAATTAGTCCCCAGTGTATTTTGTTTCCAGATATAACAATGCTTTCTTGAGCTAGTGGTATGTGATGATGCTGGTGTTACATGGCACAGATCACACATGGCTGCTTAAGTCAAATGCTGGATCCACCTCCTACCCATGACTCCCTCCCTAACAGACACCTGTGCCCCAGCTACTTGGAGCCCCACTGCTTGCATTGTTCTCATCTCTTTGATCTTATCCTTGGAAAAGAGATGGAAAAATATCCTGGGATCTGGTTTGTCTACTGAGGACACTGTCAATAGAAAGCTTTTCTTAACAAATACATTAATTATATAAACATCTCCTACTTCATACCTACTCTTCTCTACCTGTCCAGTTTTCCTTTGTGCATTCACAGGAGTGCTCAGCTGTGGTATTTTTCTACACAACCAATCTTTGTGATGCTTGCTGTACCTCCCCTGCTAGCTTAATATTCTGTTTAAGGATCATCAACCCATGAGAGTGTAAACCTGTTGACTGTCGCAGTATTAAAGACAACATGGAGCTCAGTGTGTTCAAATACCTTTCCCTGACCACAGCCCTTTTCTCAGAAGTGAAGTCTGCCAATGACTTGGGTGCCCTGCTCTTCTGTGCCAAAGAAAACTACTTGTTTAGCCAAGAGTATCTGCTTTACCTGGAAGAGGGCAGCTCAAGGCTGCTGTAGTGTGACTCCTGCCTACAACAGGAGAAATCCCCAGGCTGCCAGTGGCTGGGGTGGCATGGGACTGCCAGGTTGTGTTACCAAAATGGTAAACAGATTAAACACACTCCAAACTTTTCATTGTCTTGAGTCTGTGCCCGGTTTATAGGGACAACGATGTTCCTGTTTGAAGCGATGTGGAGTCTGAGCACTTGCATGGTGCCTTGAAGAAGCTTAAGAGTGGGTACCCCACTCCAGACAGAGCTGGAGGACAAGACATATTAGAAAGGTGGCTAAGATGTCTCTATCTTTCACTTATATTTTGTTCATTTGGGTACTAAGCAAGCGGCAGCTTGGGACAGTTAAAGGAGAAAGGTGCACAGTGTCCACTCTCTTCTGCTGTTAATACTGATGTTCCAGGGAAAGGATGATGAAAACCAGTGCCCATAAAGTGAGATGAGTAAATGCAGTGGATAAATTGCCATAAAGAGAGTGTGTGTGTGTGGGGGGGAAATTAGATCTCCAGAGCTGGTTTGTAATAAAGATCCAAAGGGACTCCTCACTGTCACCTCATAAAGATGAGGCTGGGGTCATTGGAGTGGACTATACCCATCTCATTATGCTGGTGTCCAGTGTGCCACAGGAAAAGCTCTTGACTTGATTCGTGGTTGTAGCTGCAAGGGAAAGGTCTGTGACTTCCCTGCTGTGACTTTATGCCCTTGCTGTGTGGAATTAATCCCAGAAATGCTTTTCTGGTTTTGATTTTTTTTTTTTTTCATAGTATTTCATAAAGGATTTTCTCAATTCTGGTTTTGTGTAGGAAGATGGAGAGTATAGAGACAACTGTGGTAAAACAAAATCTGAAGTTTCAAGTGAAACTGGTCAATGAAGACAGACACTTGGCTGTAGAAATACAAACAGTCTTGTCTCTGTTGCAACCTGGTCCTCAGCTGAGCTTTGGAGGGTGATAGTGTAGCAATGTGTCAGGATGGATATCTGCACTCTCTCATGCTGCTTCCTGCTGTTCCTCTCTGACTCATGGATTGCACAGACATCTCCAAATATTTTAAATGCCAGTGGGCCCTGCATCAGTAGGTGTGAGATTAAGACTATCTTTAAATTGATGTGGGTTTGGATAGGGTACCCTCATTAGCATCCTGCAGGCTTTTCTTTATCCTGTTTCAGAGCAATGAAAAGGGAAGAATTGATTTCTTATTTACACAAACTGATGGATTTTAGCAGTTCCCCTTGATAGGTGTCATTATCCTAATTACGTGAAAATAACCACTGAAAAGTCTTGGCTCTCATAAAATCAAGATGTTGCAGTTCAATTGTATTTCCAGACTCGGGCAGGCTGCTGGAATGCATGCAGTTTAACTTTCCTCTATGATATAATAGTTTAAAAGAGATCAGGGTACATTTTACCATAGTGTCTAGCAATGTGAGTTTATTCAGACTTTTGGCAGGCAGTTCTGCACACTCTTGCTAAAACTGTGAATCACCCATTGTTGGCTGATTGCACTCTAGTTGCTAAGAGATCTGTCAAGTGCATACTGAGGCTTAATTCTACATTTGCTCTAAGAAGGGCTAAATGTATTAAATTGGAAGGTGTCACATCCTTCCTAAACAAGTCATTAAGGCGCTGCTATGAGCCTGTCTGATGGAGAGAAGCAAAGGAACTGGGAACAGCTGGAAGATTTAACTTGGGGTGAGGTTGGTCTTCTGTCTGGGAACACTAGACTTGCTGCATGTTGGATTTTCACAACCTGATGCATAGTGGAAATAGAGGAGGGAGACGCATTAAAAAAAAATAAAGTTTGCAAAAGGACTTGTTTTTCAGTGTCCTTATATAAACCTCTTAAAATGATCTAATGCTATTTCATAAAGTGTAATTTTTAGTAATGGACAGACAATACGTCAGTGTTTCCCAAGCTGCCTTGCCCCCCACCCTCTCCCAAGTGAGCTCTACCGTTCTCACTGCTCCGCCCTGCTTGTCCCATCGCTCAGACGTGCCGCACTACGTATTGCAGATGCTGCGTGCCCTCCTTCAAGATCATACTGCTTAATGTTCCTGCTTGCTAAGTATGCTGTGGCAAGTGGTACTGTTAAAATACCTTAAACCACCTTGTCTGTGCTAAATAGCTGAAAGCTTTTAAAGAGAGGCCTTTTAATACCTGCAAAGAGAAAGTTAAGCTGTAAATAAAGTATATCACCTGTTTCTGAGTGTACCCCTGCCTATGAAGGGGGGTGTGGCAGCAATTTAGAAGTAAAAGAGAAATTCTTGGAGATTTTCAGACTCGTCTGTTCCTGAAATGACATCATTTGCACTGGCATTAACCACTGTCTGAAAAGTGCTTTAGTTTCTCACCAGTCTGCACCTTCTTTCCTTTTACTGAACGAGGGCTGCTGCTGGCTGGAGAAGGGCAAACATAACACCTGTCTTCAAGAAGAGAAAAGATGATGACCCTGGGAACTACAGACCAGTCAGCCTCACCTCTGTGCCTGGCAAGATCATGAAGCAGATCCTCCTGAAAGCACTGCTAAGGCAAATGGAAAACAAACCAGAGGTGATTGGTAGTAACCAGCAATGGCTTCACCAAGGGCAGATCTTGCCTGACAAATTTAGTGGCTTTTTATGAAGAAGTCACAATAACAGTGGACAAGGGAAGGGCAGCTGATGTCATCTACCTGGACCTAAGTAAGGTTTTTGACTCTGTCCCACATGACATCCTGGTCACCAAACTGGAAAAACATGGGCTTGATGGATGGAGCACTGCTGGATAAGGAATTAGTTGGATGGTGGCACGCAGAGAGTGGTGATCAATGGCACAATGTCCACCTGGAGACCAGTGACAAGTGGTGTCCCTCAGGGGTCATTACTGGGACCAGTGCTGTTTAACATCTTTGTCAGTGACATGGACAGAGGAATGGGTGCACCCTCAGCAAGTTTGCAGATG
>VWZE01010920.1:847305-897781 GCA_013396675.1 Eubucco bourcierii
ATTTTCCCCCTTTACTCTGCTCTTGTCAGACCCCATCTGGAGTACTGTGTGCAGTTCTGGAGCCCTCAGCACAGGAAGGCAACTCCAACATTGAAGTGTTGGAGCGGGTCCAGAGGAGAGCCATGAAGATGATCAGGGGGCTGCAGCAGCTCTCCTATGCAGACAGACTGAGAGTTGGGACTCTTCAGCCTGGAGAAGAGAAGGCTTTGAGGAGACCTGATAGTAGCCTTCCAGTTTCTGAAGGGGGCCTACAGGAAGGCTGGAGAGGGACTTTTTACAAGGTCCTGCAATGACAGGACCAAGGGCAATGGGTTTAAACTGGCAGAGGGAAGATTTAGACTGGATACCAGGAGGAAGTTCTTTCCAGTAAGGGTGGTGAGGCACTGAAACAGGTTGGCCAGGGAGGTTGTGGCTGCTCCCTGCCTGGGGGTGCTGGAGGAGGCCTTGAGTGACCTGTACTAGTGGGAGGTGTCCCTGCCTATAGCAGGGGGTTGGAACTAGATGATCCTTGAGGTCCCTTCCAACCTTACCATTCTATAAGTTGTGAAAGTTGTCCATCAGTGTTTTTTAGTTTCCAGACTAGCAGTAGGCTCCAACATCATCTTCTGGATCCACACTGTTTGCACTGAACGCAGGCTCCTTGCTGCTTGAACCATGGGTGCCTTCTGCTTAGGGTGCAATAGAGGGAGCTTAACACAATCCTTGTGAAGTTACCTGAATTATCTTGCTTTTCAAAGGTAAAACCATAGTGCTCACATCAACCATGAATCTTGGTTTGCAGTCCCTTTGTCAGTGCTTGTTACAATTCTCTTCCTTGTGTAGGTCTTTGCAGATATGATTGAAAGCCTTTATAATCTTCTCTTTGATGAGCAAAATGACTTATCTCTGTGAATGCTGCTTTGAGGGTTGGAAATGCCTTCCTTCTGGTGGCTTCTCTCCAAGCCCTTCGGGACTGTTGTATGTTCTTTGTGCTATGAACGTGGTACTGCACTGTTGGTGACTCTTTCTGCCTCCACAGAGTATTCCCCTGCTTGTCATTCTGAAAGTCTCTCTTCAGTCACAGGATCCCTGTGTACATCTTAACCTGCTGTGTCAGTGCTATTGACTTGAGTTAGCCCTTTCATCCAAAGCTGTATCAAACTAGATAAGATTGATTATTTTTCTGTAAACACATGCTGATTTGCATTAATTATTTTATCCTTCAGTTCCACAATACTCCTTGTCAGTCCTTTTCCAAGGACTAGTCAACTGAATGATTTCAAACACCTACAGAGCTCCTTAGATAGAAATCATCCTGACCTGCTTTGAGCTGTTTAATGTTCTGTGTTACAATTGGGATGAAAATTACTCTCTAATATTATCTGAATATTTAACAGGGTTTTCTCTTCATGCAGAACAGAAATACTTACTTAGTAATTTTGCCTTTTTGATGTGAATATTGAAAATTTCACCCTTTCCGGGTAGTAATGAATCGGTACCACTGTTGCTATTCCCATTGTCTCTAAGGCAGGTAAGCAAAATGGAAAAAGGGCCCTTGCTAATCTTGAGTCTGCTACCCAGAGATTTTTTTTTCACTAGGTTCTTTTGCTTTTATTTCTCTTAACATTTTGATACATTGCACTAAAACTTTATATAGTTGTTTTAGTGTTTGTAGCTGATACAATTTCCCCTCTGTGCCAATTAACTTAGCTCTTATCTTTGATCATTAACCTAATACAGTATTCTTTCTCAGATGTGAGTGCAAGCCTTCTGTACATTTAGTGACACTTGCATAAAACTACTCCTGGCCATCACTTCTTTGGTATGCAAATTAATTGCTTAGTGATTTGGCTCAACTATTTCAGCTTTGTGAAAATAAGGCTTTTGAAAATTTTGTCACTCCTTTTACTTATTAGGGACATCCTCTTTGTTAATAAAATCTGTCACTTGTTCAGTGCATTTTAGCTTCCCCATGTACTCTCTAACTGTAAGAGCATGAAGTGTTACCTGTATTCTGAACAAACTGTTGTGTCTTTATAAATATCTAACTGTGCATGAGGTTTTTCAGGAGCATCCTCTTTCTGGTCATTGTAACAAGTGGTGTCTGAAGGAGAAGCTGTATGTTTTTCTTTAGAGCAAAGTCAGTATTGAAGTGACTTGGTGTATTCCAGTGCATTGGGAGACTTGTCCCTGCTTCTACCCACTTTTCAACCAGTTTATTCTATAGAAATGCTATATAAATGTGGAACAGACAAAATTAAATGTCATATAATTTCTGTTATAACCATGCAGACTGTGTTTCTGCAGTGTCTCTTCACTGCTGTGTAACTACAGTTAACTTTGACCAGCCAGAACAAGTAAGAAAACAGGCTTTCTGTCTTTCCCTTTGAGCAGTTATCACTTGTGGAACATCAAAAGCATTCAGCAGTAGATGGTTTCAGAAATTATGCAGATATCTGCAAAGAGTGATTTGCAGTGATTATTTTCCCACATTTGCATTTCATTGTTTGACCCACAAGCAAATGCAGTTTACGATTACACTAGGCAGGTGACTCTACTCTGAAGTGAAGAAATATGGTACATGCTTGTCTCTGATCTTCCTGTGTGTAACCCAGTGAATGAGCATCTCTTAATCTGTCTTCCTGACATGGGAGTAGATAACAACCAAGTTTTATGGCATCTTTATTTTCTCTGGGATACTTGGAGAAGATGCACTATGGGTTGGATGCTACAGTCAAAGGTAGTTGTCCACAGACCAGGTGATGATGACAACTTCCCCCAAGCTTACCACAGCATGGGTGTCATTTCTTTCCTTTTAGGCTGGTGGCATGGCATATCCATAGCTGAGCCCTTTTCATAGGGGTGGTGCTTGCCTGACTGGGACTGTGAGGCTCAGCCACCCTGTGCAGCAGTGACTTCCTCCCCAGCAGGGCAGGAGCCTCTGCAGCTGAAACTGAAGACAGCTGCCAAGGAAATACTGAATTCAGGTCCTCTGTGGCAAGAAGTACATTAAGTGATTTTCCTTTAACTTTTTCATGACTTACTGTTGCTCTAGCCCCAGGTTCACCTTCTGTTTGCAGCAGGTCCTGCAGGTACCTATGGGCTCTGGCATTGCCTTTGGGAGTGCTGAAGTTACAAGCTGTCAGGTTACTAACATGCCTCTGATGGTATTGATAGTATCTGGTGAGGTAATAGTTTCCACTTACTTAGAATTTTATACATTTCAGTATTTCCCTTTATTTCTGCAACACAGCAAAGTTAGGTAGTACTATGTAGAGAAAGGAAAAGCCATTAGGCTGACTGTAAAGTAATACTGGAGTCTGTTGTATCAACTCCTGGCTGATACTCCAGCAGATGTGCTCCATATTCCCACACAAGTCTACAAATGGGCTGCTGTTGTCTTACATCTGCCCATCATTGCCACTACTGTTTGGTTTGTACAGCAGTGCATTTGGGATAGGCTTCTTTAAGGTAGGTATTCCTCCAAACATGGGACCCGTTGGGAGGATCATAGCATTACTGCATCCCTTAAAGCAGTATCTTGTGCATGCGAAGCTGGCAATAGACAGGAGGACAGAGCTCAGATACTCTGGTGTGTAATCCTTTGGGAGCATCCTTGCTGCTCTGTAAAGGACACTTGGCTTGGATGCAGCAGAACACAGGCATGTTCCTCCTTAGGTATTGGAGGCATATGTAGTAAGTGTAGGTCATCAGTTAGCCTAGTGCAGTGTAGCTAGGAAGAATGCTTTGTGGATTTACTACCTCTTAAGAGCAGTTCATAAGAAATACCTAAAGTGAATTCCTAATTCCTAAGGTGCATTTAAAAGCCTGCAGAGAGATGCTTCCCCTTCCAAAGGAACTGCAAAACAAGGCAGTAAGGGACCAAAGAAGTTCTGTCTTCAATTCCACTCATCAGGCACTGCACTGGTGAGTGAGTGAGGGGTAGACAGCTCAGTTTTGAAAGGAACACAATTGAAGTAGTCTCACATTTGAAGTGTCTTTCTACAAGAAGAGCTTTAATTAAAGTGGAATCTTCAAACAGTTCCTTCTACTTAACTGTTTTGCCTTTCTTCTTCCCAGCCCCCACCCCAGTCCCTGTGCTTCATAAGGTTCAGTTCTGGTTTCCTTTTGTTTAAACCCACTCATATTTTATGCAGGTATGAGTGGAGGATGTTTGTACAGTAGCAAAGTACAGAATAATTGAATAAAACGTCAAGGAATTTTTTTTAAATGTAACACCGCCATCTTACATCCCCTTCCCCTGCAATTGTACTGCACTTAAGTGAATATTATATTTAGCTCTATTGAAAGACTATAATCTCAGGATATGTAAAAGTGTGTAGCAGCTTATCTGATGGAGAACAAAACAACTGGGGAGCGCCTGTTACTACTCTAAAGGTACTTTCCTCACAGGCGTGCTGACATCCGTATTTCTGTGTTTACTATACAAAATGTAAAGGGGCATTTCAGGTGGTGGGGATTCTGACTTTAAGCCAGGTTTTTATCCTCTGCTGCCTGCCTAAATGTCAGGTCCTGTATTCAGGTTTGAACTACCTTAATTCTCACATGCAACTAAATGCTTTCCTGGCAAATTCTTGGAGTTGTTGATGATACTTGCTGGTGACCAAAGCAACAGTGTCCCTGTGATGGTTTGGGAGTTCCCTGCCCCCCACACTTTGTAAAATGACCCAGACAAGAACTCAACCGGCCTGGAAGTTAAGGAATGAAGCTCTATTTACAGCTTAGCACAATATACAAGTAGATATATACACTATATACAGAATATTTACAGAAATATATAAGTTAAAAGTAATACAGAAACACAACTCCCCTCCCAGAAATCAGAGACCACAGGAGGGGCTCCCAACCACCCTTCCACCTTCCCCCCACCCCTATACCTTACCCCAAGGTTTGCCTTATGCACAAGGAAAATTAGGAGGATCAACCAGGGGGGGTTAGAAGAAAAGTGGTTAGTGAAGAATAATAGGCAAGGAGAAACCAGAACCAGAAGCTGCTAGACCACCCCAAACGCTGTGCTGTGTCGCTAGAGAGAGACAGACAAGAGAATGCCTTATCTATGTTTTGGTTATTTTTTTCCTAAACAATTTTCAGCAAGCCTAGGAGTGAAATAGACATCACTGTGCCTTCCTTTCACAGCCTATAGTGTAATTTTTCTCTATTAAAATATTCTAATTAGCCTCAAACCAGCACAGTCCCTTAAGATTAGAACTGATTGTGACTTCAAGTTGGGATAAGAGCCTAAGGAATTTTTGTTAAAAATGTGTGGCAGCCTAATTTAGGTTTTTGTTCTAAACTTAATCGGTAGACTTGTCCCTCATTGACTATTAAAAGGGTGCTTAGTGCTGTGCTGTATCTTTATGAAACGTTTTTCATTATCTTTTGTGCTTATTGCAGAAATTGGAAGCTGTGCATCAGTCTTGAAGTTCAGGGATTTGCATATCAGAGATTGTGTATGTGCCCTTTTGTCTGGATGAGACAACTTTGTGGCTGTTTCCTAAGCATTTAGATGTTGGTCATAAACAAGAAATTCAACTTCTCGGGACTTGTGCTGATATCACCTGTATCTGAAACTGGTACTTGATCAGAGACTAGGCAAGTGCCCTTTACAGCAGTTCTGGTGACAAGGTTGTAGACTGCCTTTGAGAAGGCTCCAGTGCTCCCTCCTCTGGACCAAAGGTGTGTGGTTCTGTCACCTCTTGGGCAGTAGGACTCAATCTTGTCATGTTAAAGGCTTAATTGCAATGAACTTACTGTTTTTGACTGTGGTATTGTAGTTTTTACTCATCAGCAGTGCTCTGAGTCCACTGTGGACTTGGCTGTTGGAGAAGAAGAGAAGGCAAGGTGGGGAGGAGGCTGGTGTGAAGTTAGGATCTGTATTTTGCATGTATTATGTGAATGGAACATATGTTAGTGAGGGTAGTCTGCCCACAGTTATTGATGTTTTTAAATGAGATGTTGCCTGTGAGTTTTATGGGGTAGAGGAGCTTGTCCTGCAATCTCTGTCACTAGAGGTGCAGGAGGGTGAGGAATGTTGTGGCAAAGTAGCCTGTGTGACACCATTGTCCTTCTCAGTATTTGCAAGGTGGGCAAAAAGTTTGTGGAGCATGGGGTCTCTTCTCAGCCTAACACTGCAGGCAGCTGCCTGAATGCTTGGTAAACTGCAAGGACAGGCAAAGCACTGCAGCTACAGAAGTGTATCTGCTTGATTTAGAGAGACAGCACCAGGTGCTTTTATCTTGCGTGTGCTGTTGATGTTTTAGTGCTTGCTATTTTATTCTTGTTTCTTCCTTGTGACTGCAAGCCTCAAATGGGAAGTTAGTGCCTAAGTAGGACTCACAAAACTGGCTTGCTCTTTGCCCCTGTCAGTCTGAGTTAAAAAAATAGCAGTCATCTGATATTTAAAACTTTAAACTTAAGGAGGTATTAAAACTTGTCAGTATAATACTAGATGGTTAAAGGTTATTTTTGGGTTAAAAGGTTTCCCCTAGTGCTTTGATGGCAAAATTGACTCCTAGAATGATTATTTGTATTGACTACTTAAAACTGTTGGGGTGCCTTCAAAGATTTAATCCTATTGTATGTATAGCAGCAAACTTTTGTAATCCTATGGGAATGTGGAAACTTTATTAGACTAGCTGGGAGTTGAAAAAGGTCAGAATTCACATTTTCTACAATTATTATTGTCATATGTCTAGACACTCTTGCACAATCTGTTAGCATAGCTAAAATAAAACAAATCAACTTCTGAAGGTGTGAATGGAACCTGTTATTAGAGGGGGGAAATGCTACGTTAGTGTAACCTCTGCCTGTGGGGCCCTTGTTTATAAAATAATACAGGAGCAACCAGATGCTTCTCAGATCAGCCGTAGAGTGAATTCAGTGTGAAGCAAAATACTCTTCTTCCTTGTGACAATGACCATTGCTACTTGAATTGAGCTGACTCCTGCAGGCTCTGGGAGATGCCCAATGGACCAATGATTTCTCCCTGCCTGTGTTTCATGTGCAGCAATGGGAACCTGGTGGCAACTATTAGATCCTGTCTGTGGCTCCTCACCAGACAGACTAGATGAGACCAAATCTTTCTGCTGATAATTCTTGGCCACTTACGCAGCAGAAGTCTGCAGAAATTTCCACGTGCCTTGGAGAGGTAATGTCAGAGCTGGTTGGTGATGATGGTTTCCTTCTGGTGTGGTGCTGGGTGACAACTGCTTTTCAGCAGTATTGGTTTAGTTAATATAAAATTAAAGCTTCTAAATTCCCTTCTGAGAAGAAGGCTGACTAAGCCTTTCAGTTTACAAATTACAAAACTTTAATTTCTCTTGGGACAACAATATTATGCACACAGCAGCGTCAGAAAGCAACACAAGCATGCGGGGAGATTGACAATTAAGTACAAGGAATCAAACAAAATCCATTTTAATACAAAACAAAGTCACTTGGAAGCTTTTTGGGTGGTGTGTTGGTTTTTTTTTTTTAGAATTTTGAATATTTATTCTGGTTTATAAAACTAAGATTTCATAGAAAGAAAAAGAGTTGATTAACTACAAACTCAAATGAAAATTCAACTCAAAGCAACCTTGACTGGGCACTAGGGAAGCTGGAACGTGCTCATACCATTTACCACTGCATTCAAACTGAGCACCACGTTCAAGAAGTTAAAAAACTCCAAATATCCTGATTGAGGTATAATTATTTTTCACTTCTTTTGCGTAGACTGTCTTTTGAAAAGAGTTCCCTACCTTAAAATAAGCAGTGTATTATCCTTGCCAGAGATCTTTCAGCCTCTTTAGAATAGGGCATTTAGATTACTGGGGACAAAGTAAGTATCTTGAATGCTCTGTGTCAAGGCACGAACAAACAGCACAGAAACAGTAGTACAGTACAGAGTGAAACCCGACAACTTGGTGTTAAAGGAAAGGAATGCTACTGTATGGTTTGATTGTGATCAACTTATCTTCAAGTGGGTTTATTAGCAATTTAATGGAATATTGGTTATTCAAGAGCCATAATAGCCCTGGTTGAAATGTCCCTTCTGCGCAGTTTTCCCATAGCCTGTGGAATGAGCAGAATGTGACAGTTGAGCTTTCAACAGACTTCATGAATTTTAAATACTTTTCAGCTGTGAAATGGGGCACATGGCGTGTGGTCAAGGGTGGACAAGAAGCTGGCAGCCGCTGAGGGTATTATGGGATATTGAGTGTCTGGGAGATAATGAATGCTTGGCTTATCCAGGTGCATTCTTGGCCCGCTGCATGTCCAGGCAGAATAGAATATAATTCTCTGTCCAACACTTAACAATTGATCATTTTGTAATTGGAAGCTGAAAGTATTTAGAACGTTACTTTCTCAGCACGCCTGCGTACGACTTATATTTCATGTCATCATCTTTATCCTGCAAAATCTTCACTGTTTCTCTGGAACAATGCATCCATGCTGCTTGAAGTTTTTCCACTAACCTGATTTTATACTTAGTGAATCTTAGTGGTGAGCCTTTTCTTCAATCTTAAATCTCCATATTTTTAAATATATTTTTTTTCGTATTAGCTTTCATTTTACTCAGCTGAAATTATTTCTACTTTGTGGGTTGAAATTTCAGCCCAGCTGAAGTGAGGAGGTTGCTGGTGTCCCTGCATTTTAAAGGCAAGGCTTGCTGCTGGTGAGCTTTCTACAGTTCTCATGTGCTTCAGTTCTGCTTAGCTATTAAAACACAACATACTTCAAGGACATCCAGGTTAATTCAGTTTTTAACTGCATATACCTAGAAGAGGAGGTTGCTGCTTGACCTACTGAAACCTACCAGGCTGGAGCTCCCCTCCTGTGTGCTGAGAAGCTATTCTGGGACAAGAACAAAAGAGGCCATCTGCCACTTTATGCTTTTCTTCCATGCGTTAGACCCTCACTGTTACCCCTCATTCAGCTTTTTCCATGTTTGTGCTTCCCTATTAATCCCTAGTGTTGCTGTACTTACCTTCATCTCAGGTCACTCATCAGGGGCAATGAACTTTTGGCACCAGATATGTGAGCTCTAGGTGCACAGTTTTGACCGTTTCAGCTGTACGGCATCAAGTGGGCTCGTATCCATAATTAGAAGTATGTGGGCAACAGCAAGTTCATTAGGTATCCATGCAGGCCAAATTATTGCTGGTCTTCACCTTCCCTCCTCTTTTCAGAAGAGGCAGCAGGATGAACACAGCAGCCCAGTGTGGTTAGAGGGATTAGCTGCCGAAGCAAACTGTGGTCTGTCAGCTGCTGGGGGGGAGAGTAGCAGGTACAGGGTGTCCTTACCAGGCTGTACTGGTGGCTTTTGTGGGCCAGAGATGACTTGACTTGTCTTGCACATAACGCAATCTTAACAGCTTGATCTGCACACATCCCACAGATCTGAGATCACTGTATGTGAGAGTGTCTGATATATATATAAAACAAGAAAACAACCAGTAGTGGGTTTTTAATTCTTAAAAACCTCAAACACACGACAATACTGCTTTAATTTTCTTGGAAGTTTCTGCAAGCCTAGAAGGGCAACACTTCTCAAGAGGAGATGAGCTCTCCTCATCTCCAAATGGAGTGGTTTCAGACAGGCAAGAACCTGGATTGTGACCAACAGTGGTATCTGGTTTTGTAAAAATGAAGTCTACCCTTTGCTGGCCTCGAGTCTCTGTCCCTATTTATAGCCTTCTCTCAGAGCCTTGCTGAAAAATGTATTGTATATTGACACTAGCACTTCATGAGCTTGGAGCTAATGGCTCCAGAAATAGTCATCTCAGAGATACCATAGTCTAGCTTCTGCCTATATTGTCTGACATTTGCTTTGCACAGCTATGAATGATGTTTTAAAACATAACAAAGTGAAGACTGAAGGACAATAACAAATTTTCCACAGTGGAGAAATTTCTAGTGGATGTATAAGCTCAGGAGGCAATGTGGTAGTGTCTTGATCTGTGAGTCCATTTTGTTAGAGGTGTGGTTGATCTCTGGAGAACTGAGCTGTTAGCACTTTTTGTTGAGCTCTGCTGGATTATTAATGTTTAATCTCTCATTGAATGGCTTTCAGCTTTCTGCATCTTTGTGCATCCTTTCATTCAAAACAGGTCTGTAAGCATCTTCCCCCTTTTACCAAGAGCTCAAAGCAAAGGTGGATGAGTAATTGCAGTCATTAGGGAATGCCTCATTTGGTACCATCCACAACTTCAGCTGAGCCCCAGCTGTCCCCCTGCCCATTGGGGATTTGGGAGCCTCTGTGGTGGCTTGCCCCCAGTCCTGCTACTGAGCCCTGCGCTTCAGGGGAGAAGCTACCCTGCCCTTGGCAGGGGTTAGTCTGTGGCTCAAAATCACTTCCCCATTTCCACTGTCATCTTACTGTCAGTAAGTCCCTTAACATGGTTAGTGCACAGGAGGCCAGTAAATAATTTAGGAAGAAGCCTCTGGAGAGTGCATCAAATGCTAATATAGAAAAGGAAAAATCCCTGCACATCAGTTACAGTAATTGGTGAAGAAGGCACAAGTCCAGAGGATAATGAGCTCAATTTTTAAAGCACAAGGAAATTAGATTCTTATAAATGTCAAACGCAGTTATTGTCCTCTTTCCTTGAAACAGAGCTGAGCTGGCTGGAGCCCATTGTCTCTCAATCAGCTTTGCTATGGATTAGACACATCCCATCTCACACCAGGAATGTGCTTATTAGAAAAAAAATCACTACACAAAGCATACAAGCTTTAACACTCAGCCTCATGTACTAATGGGTATGTGTACAATAAAACCCAATATTGTGTTACAAACCTGAAGCTGACCTGAGATAATACGAGACAGGAATCTTAAGGGATACAGATGAGCGTTTTCTTTGTGTGCTACAATTCTGAGTACCTGGGATTTTAGTTTTCACAAAAAGGAGGTTCAGTGAGGAAAGGTGACTTTTCCTCTTGCCTACTTACAAAGAAAGCAAGCACATCTTCTTAGTGAACATGTTTGTAATCAAGTCATGTCCAAACACTTTGTTTTACTGGAGTCTCCTGGGTAACTGTGGCTTCACAGAGGACTTTCTCCATCCACCTTTTTGCAGTTCCCTCCTGGGAAAAACAGCAGGTGGCTAGTTGTTAAAGCATGAAAGCTAGCTCTGTAAATTAATCTTTCCTTCATTATAACAATCTTGACAGTATTTAAGACTCCACACTTCAGAAAAATTGGTACCAGCTACTTGCAGAGAATAAAATGTGAGGCGAGTAGAGGGCTTTGTAAAATCAAACTCCTTTGCTGCACCCCCACTTTTAACTTCTTACTGGAAAGTAACAGCCACTTGTTCCTCCTTATCTAGAGACTATCTTGTTTTGTGTCCAGTGTAGGAGTTCTGTTGAAAAGTGGCACAATCCATTGTGATGTAAGAAAGGTCAGGGATGGAGACAAACTCTCAATTCCCTTTCACCGTGATGAGAGTGTGGCAAGTTACTTGGGTGGACTTAACCACATGGAAACATCCAAGTTTGAGTTACTAAGGTAGTCATGTGTCAGATGCATACCATGGACATGCCATGTTGGACACCCTACTCCAAACTACTCCAGGACAGCATTATAGATATCAAAGACTCACATTACTCCAACCACACTCTCTCCCATGCAGGAAAACAACTATTTGCAAAAGATGATGAATTATTCACTTTTGGTTTTCCAAAATCCTGTATTTCAAAATACTTTTCCTCTAGTTGTCTTTTTAATAATGTGGAGTCTTTCTTCTGATCATCTCCAACTTAGCTTGTGCTCCTTTCTTTAATTTCTATATCTACTGAATGAAGTTCTTGGTGTTGCTCATAGAAAACAATGGCAACTTGAATCTTCTATTATGACCAAGTGACAGCTATTGAAAGGTACTCCCAGCATACATCACCACATGTGTGAATAGCACTTTCCAATTAAAACTCTAAGAAATTCTGTTGGCTTCATAAAACCCAATTAATCCATTAACACTCATCGTGGCGGGGGGAGGGGAATCCAGCTATCCAGTAAATTTTAAGCTTGGTTTCATAAACTAAAAGTTAATTCAATTGTTGGGGGAAGAAAAATCTTGAGGATCTTATCTTCAAAACCTGGAACAATCCTGAAGCAAATTAAACTAGTTTTCTATGATTTTGGACAACTTTTAGATGCGGTAACTTGTGTCTATGCTACAGCTCCATTGACCCTTTTAAGTCAAAGAAACAGTTCAAGGCCTGATGGTTAAATGGTAGTCAGCAGCTGGTGATTAAAATATGCATATGACTGAAATCACAAATCCAGAGTCAGTATTTACCTTCCATTATTCTCATTAGCTAGGCACTCTACTTAATAACACTTCCAGTAGTATACCAATTAACTGGCCCTTGTGGCCCAGGGATTTGAAATGCTGCCATCTCCCTGGGAATTTCTGCAGCACCTTTTGCATTGGAGTCACTTCTCAGCAGTGTGCAAGCATTTTGCAGGGTAGCAATGCACAAGCTCAAAGTAGGTTTCTTGCTTTCTAGAGGGAGCCTGCACCTGCAGCTGACTCGCATCTCTGCTCTAGTCAAAGGCGCATCTTGCAGGCAGAACCAGCTTCCTGCACACAGCCAAGGTGCACGTTGCTTGTCACAGAATCACAGCATTAACCAGGTTGGAAAAGACCTCTAGGATCGAGTCCAACCTATCACCTAACCCTTCTAATTAACTAAACCATGGCAATAAGTGCTTCCTCCAGCCTTTTAAACTCCTCCAGAGATGGTGACTCCACCACCTCCCCGGGCAGCCCATTCCAATTGGTGATCACTATTTCCATCTTCTCTGCAGGCTGCTCAGATTTGACCTTTTTATTCTCTTAGATGTTTTGTGGTCTGGAAGAGCTTTTGTACGTCCCCCAAAAAGTGGGTAAGGTGGTCCTCTGACACAGCAGTATTGACAACTCTGATGCTCCAGGTTGCTGGGGATATGGTATCAGAGAGAAGGACAGGAATGGCATGGGGAGCAGGTGCTCAGAGAAAGCAGCTGCTACTAGGTTGCTTTTCTTAGCGAGTCTGGACAGCTTCTGCTGGGAGCACCTGATCAGCAGCATGACTCCTAGAAAGGTGTTCTCTTCTTGGTGTTTTGGTTTTGAAAGCTGTTCAGGTAGTGGATTGACTGGAGATAGGTCACCATGCAACAGGCTGGGTAATCCTGTTTTCTTCTGTGGTTTTGCCTTTCACCTAAAATAACTTCATCTGATAGGTTTGTTTATTCCAGCTGCCTGTGGCTGGGGTACTTACGTGTCATGGCGTCTCAGTCATGAGTCTGCTTCTCTGCTTCATGTCAGCACAAAACAGGGAGTCTGTGTTCTTGGGAACCTTATATAATGTTGCGATTTTATTGCTTCATATCAAGCAGTTATTCTCTTCAAGTACATAGCACCTGCACAATAAAAAAACCCCTGGGCTTCACAGGCAAAAGAAATCATTCTGCTATCATCACACAGATATTACAAAATGTTGCTGTTTGTACAACAGTCAATTTCCGCTCTAAACTCAGCTGTTTCCCATTTATTTTAAGGAGGATTGGACCCATGTGATATTTTTATAAACCCAGTTTTAAAGATCACTGGAGACAGAGCAAAAAAGCTAAGAAAGATGAAGCCTTGCTACTAAGCCTGGAGACTCTCGAGTGCCAAGTTTCACTCGATGCTGAAATTACTTCAGGCTGAAAGAAGAGCAAACTAAAGTGTTAATAATGGTAAAGGGCATGATAAAAGCTCACTGCAGCCTGTGCCAAAGCCTTAGGTTGGATTTTGTGTGGAAAGGATGAGAACCTCTGTCTTGGGGAGCTCCCAGGTACAGTTCTGCGTTGCAGTGTAACCCATCAGCATTCTCCAGGTGCTACAAAGACTTGCCTTTGTCCTGTTCAGCTTTACGCTGTGCTAGGGGGGAGAACGTGAATCTTGGATAAGATGGTTCCCCTAGTGTATCCCTTTCACACCTGTATCACCTGTTCTGGTAGTCCATGTAGACCTGCACTTACCTTTTTAGCCTGGGTTTTGTGATTGGATGTTTTGGGGTTTTGTCATGGATGTTACAAAGATGAGTCTTGGCAGGCGAAAGGGGGCTTAAGTGGGTCATGTCTGCCCCCTCCCTTATTCCCTGAAACCAGCACCACTCTTAGGAATATGTGACAGCCAAAGCATCTGCTGCTATTGCTCTAAGACTGCTGCAGCAAGGGTGATGGAGTTGCCACTGTTATGTCTCCTTTTTCTTCCTGTGACAGCTGTAGTTTGGCAGAGCCCAGTGATGGGGCTGCTAGAGTTTCTTCTTTTAGCATATGGTGCTGGAAGATAAGCTAAAGCAGGTGACAGTGCTTTCTGTGTGTCTTCCAGAAATGGTTCATTTTCCACACTAAACAGAGAAATTACCTCTAGGGTATGCAAAAATCAGAGCTAACAGGTCTCCACTGCATCTTCCACATTTGTTAATGCCTTCTGGACACCTCTGGTTAACCTCAGTGAGGAGGTTTCTCCAAGCATGAAGATGCTTCTGCGTGGGTTCAGGTTGATGAGTTTTTGTGGGTAAGCTTGTATTTATACTGACGTGCAAGCTGCAGTTGAAAGGTTTTGGTGAGCCATTTGTTGTATGTAGGTGCTTGTTTTGGTTTACATGGCACCAAGATGATGATGCTGAAAGTGGTGAGCATTAGCTTCAGATGGCTGATGTCTCTGTGGAAATGGGTTCTTCTCTAGGCATCCTCATCAAGAAAGGAGAAACCTGCTGAAGCTGAGTTCACCACTCCTGTTATGAGCTCCTTTCAGCAGGACTGTGGGCTCAGCAGCCCCAGGCTACCTGCTAGATGTGGCTCTCTGCAGTGAGCGGCCAGGCACACAACATGCAGACATGAAAGGTCTTTAAATTCTGTATCAATGTAATTCAAAAATGCAAGGTGAACTACTGCTTGGTAATGCTGTACAGCCATAAAGGAAATGAACATTGACTGACCTGGGGATCTTACTTCTGTCATGTATGTTCTTTGCCCCTCAAGAGGGGCTTGGGACAGAGCTGCATGGTTTGCAGTCATGTCTTGTGTCTGAGCACTGTAGGAGAGAAGGTCACTCCGGGTGCTTTTTCCTGCTCAAATCCAAGGGACAAGATAGAGGCTCCTATTGTGTGGAGGGACTGGACTTAATGTGAGCTTTGGACTCCTAGTCTGTCTTCCTTGTATGCTGCTTGGTTCCTGTGCAGAGATGAGAGCTTGGTGACTGTCTCTTGATAAGCCATCCCTTGCAGATCACAAAAGCCTGTGGAGAGATCTAGGGAACTGCAATGGGCAGAGATAAAAAGGACCCTTTCATTTGTTTTGCTAGAGGTGCATTAAAGGACTTGAATTTTTATTGGCTCTGTGTTTTTCATTAGGTGCTTTTCTTTAAGCTTTTCAACGGTACAATATAAACAACTTTTTAAACAGGTTGAAGCCATGAAGAGGGCACTAGGAAGTCTCAACCTCAATATAGTAGAGATGGTAGATGAAAATGCAACCTTGGATGGTGGCGACGTCTTATTTACAGGTATGGTGATAGTGAGTTTGCTGTTTATATATTCTGCCTGCCTTGAAGACTTCATGTTCTGTCGTCTGCATAACAAAACACCACTCATGCAGCTTGTTAAATCTGTTTGTTTACTGAATGTCACAAAGGTAGCTGAGAGATGACTTCTCAGCGCAACCCTTGATGTCCTGCCTAATGCTGAAGAAATGAATGTAGCAGTACACACTGTACAAAGAGCAGCACTGTGCATACAAATCTTATTTTTGCTTGTAAAATGCCAATAAGAAAAAGACTTCCAGTAGTCAACTGCCTGCAGTTGTTTCATATTTCTTATTGCAAGCAGCTACCTTAACCAGACTCATTTTCAGGACCTGTGACAACTGACTGCATCAATATTTACTAGTTTGAATCAAATGTAAAAACTGCATTTTTAGTTAATAGGGAAGTTGTGGAGTTGCCTGCCAGGTGTCTTGTGCCAGGTAACTTACGTGCGTGGTTGACTTCAAAGATGAAGATACTGACTGTATTTTTTGTCATTAAACCCATTGGGCATTTTTTCAGTTTGGCTGTGCACGTGCCTGTGCTCTCTGGTGAATGAGCCTATTTTGAGCACTGTCACAGAAGTCTGGCTGCTTGGCTTCATTCACTAAGGGGAAGGAAGGATCTCAAGAGGCAAACCAGGAAGGGAGGCCTTTCTAAAACAGTAGAGATCCAGCACTGATTTTCTGTAGAGATGAAGGATGCCAGAGGCTGTAGAGGTGATTTTGAGACCAGAGGAAATCTCAGAGGGAGAGGGAAATGGTCAATCAGTGATGTACTTAATCGAGCCCAGCTGTTCTCTTTCCTGACTCGATGACCATTGCAGGGCTTTGAAAGAGGAAGCTATTTGTGCTTCTGGTGAAATGTCTTCTAGAAAAGATAATTACTTTAAATAATCAACTCTCAATTTCAGGTTGCATTTTTCCATGCTGCATTTTTAGTTTTACTACTCAACTTGAGAAAAAAAGGTAATGTTACCTGTGAAAGATTACTTCAGAATACCTCTAAACTTAACTTGATTTTAAAAGTGTGTTTTTTCTGAAGGAGCCAATGTGGTGAATTTTTTTTTTTTTTTTTGGGTGGGGAAGGAATAATTGAAAAAAATAAATGCTGTAATTCTTTTACCCTACATCTTCTCATTGCAGGCAGGGAATTTTTTGTGGGTCTTTCCAGGCGGACAAACCAACGTGGCGCAGAAATTCTGGCCGACACATTTAAGGTTTGTAGATTCATTCATGCCACAGGAAATACAAACTATGATCCACTGAACACCACCAGGGAGCAGGAGGCATCCACAACTTTCCTGGGCAACCTATTCCAATGTCTTACCACCCTCACTGTAAAGATTTCTTCCTGATATCCAGTCTAAATCTGTTCTCCTCAAGCTTAAATCTGTTCCCTCCCATCCTATCACTACAAGCCCTTGTAAAAACTCTCTTCCTGACTTTCTCATAGGCCCTTTCAAGGACTGGAAGGCTGCTATAAGGTCCCCTCAGAGTCATCTTTTCTCCGGACTGAACAGCCTCAACTCCTGCAGCCTGTCCCCATAGGGGAAGTGCTGCAGGCCACAGATCATCGTTGTGGTGTTCTTCTGGACCCACTCAAACAGGCTGATGTCCCTCCTATGCTGGGGGCACCAGAACTGGATGCAGTACTCCAGGTGGAGTCCTACCAGAGCAGAGGAAAGTGGCAGAATCACCTCCCTACTCCTACTGGTCACATTTCTTTTGATGCATTCTGGGACACAGTTTCCTGGGTTGCAAACACACATTGCTGGCTCCTGTTGAGTTTATTGTGAACTGACACCCCCAAGTTTTCCTCCTTGAGACTGCTCTCAAACCATTCCCCACCCAGCCTCTATTTTTGCTTGGGATTACCCCAGCCCAGGTGCTGGACCTTGCACTTCAAGTGCTTTGAGAACTGCCTTTAACTTGCCTCTTTTTTTAACTGAGAAGATGTGAGCATTCTGTAAAGTGACAGGGTCTGAAGTTTGATCTGAAATGTGAGATCACTGCATGAAAGTGGAAGGCTGTTGTCTATTTGAGAGCGTATCAATACTCACATTCTTAATATTCTGATGTATCTGCAACATGTCCTTGGAGAGGTTTTATATGCATACCATTATGCATTTTTATGTATTTCTTTACAGTTGCAAAATGTTCTGAGCTTTACTCCAGTGCACAAGACAAGCTGGTCCAGAGGGCTATGTCATACTTCAACAGTTGATGCTGTGCCTTGGGATATGTTGCTATTGTTAATTTGCTGAGAGTAAAATTAATTATGGAAAGTCTCAATATAATTATGGAACTAGAACAACTTAAAAATACAGCAACCATTCTTTCTTCCCATACAGGATTATGCTGTCTCCACAGTCCCTGTTCATGATTCTTTGCATCTGAAGAGCTTTTGCAGCATGGCTGGACCAAACTTGATTGCTATTGGATCAAGTGAAGCTGCACAGAAAGCCCTCAAGGTAAAGCACATAAGAAAACTTTCTAAAGGACAATTTTTTTGTTGTTGTTTTTAATCTCTGCCAAAGGATGCTGGAGCTTTACAGTAGATACAGATCAATGAAGGAGGAAGCTGGTGCATCTCAGGGCCTCCTGTATGTGCAAACCCTAAAGACAGAAATGCATCAGGCATGGGAACAGTGACGTTATTTTATCTTCAGGAAATAATGAATTATACAGGTTATTGCTTACAGCTTTGACTAAAAAGCGATCATTTGGTGATAGAAAGAAAAGATTTGTCACTGCAGATGTTGCTGTGAGGAAATGTGGCCTTTAAAGTGGTTAGAAGGGAAGTCAAAGTTCTGCCAAGAAAGGGGGAGAGAGGCCAAATCCTTGCTGTGAAAGGTGACCTGTGTACACATTTGGTAGTGTAAACTCTGGATAAAATCAGTAACTCTATTCTCAGGGACTAGAATCCAGGATGTCACATCCCTCCTTTGTCCATCACCTGTCTACAAAGTCAAGTACCTTCTTGGTTGTCCTTTTTCTGCTCTGCTCCCTGTGCTGGTTTGAGGCTAACTGGACTATTTTAATGAGAGAAAATAGATCATTGGTTGTGAAAAGAAAATCTATCTTCATCATTAACTTTCAGCCAGCCGAGTTAGTCTGGTGAATTGTGTGTGGGGGAACTCTGAAACCACCACACTCCTGTAAGGGTCTCATATCAGGAAGAAAGGCAAGTAGCCTCACTCAAACCTTTCCAAAAGCTTGTCTCTGCACATTTTACTTTCAAGTGAGTGGTGTGGGTTTGAACCTTCTCCTGCAGCTGGATCTCTCTTTGCAAACCAGTAATCTGTTGCATAGTAAGACAATGCTGTACTAGCACCATTGTCCTTAATGTAAACTGTGTATTGTTGCTGTGGCTTTCTGACTTGCTGGGAGAGTTCAGAGCAAATCTGACAAATTAAGCTTTTTCAGAAATGTGGGCACAACCATACTCTCATTACACATATAGTCTATGAAACAGCTCATCCCAGAGATCAGGTTTTTGCTCCTGCATGATGGAACAGCTGCAGTCACTGATGTTTTGCAGGAGAAACTTTGTCTAGGGTACCAGACCAGCCAAGTGCAACCAAGACTTTACCAGGACTGCAGTTTGAGAGAGTTTGTCCTTTTTGATGAATTAGTATTTAGTGTCCTTCATACTTTGGTTTGAGATGCAGTAAAGCCAGGGCATGTCTGAAAGCTTTACAGGTAAATGTTTTAACATATTCTTATCAGGACCCACCTTCAAAGATTAAACGAAAATTTACTTTCCAGTGATGACAGCAAGTCCTAAATTTTTCCTGATCCTTTTGTTAATAAATAGTGCAGACTTTGCTTTGGCTTTGCAGAAGCCTCCTTGATGCAACATGATCACTAATGCATGAAAGAAGCTGACTGTGTGTCCCTTAAAATAAATGAGAGGTGGAGATAGCTCCTATTGTACTGGTGAGAAAGGTCTCTGAAATCCGCTCAGTATAAATGGAGCTTATGCAACCTGACTTAGATCTCCTCCCCTGATTTTAAAGCATGAATTATTTTTCAGACCAGCACTATCAGTGCCCATGGCTGCTGATCTGAATCTCTGCCAGGCAGAACATTTGCAACAAAGAGTGTAACACTGAAATCAACGTCCCTGGTGCTCAGAGCTTAGGAACCCATCCTGCGTGTCTTGTACACCCTACCTGCTCTGCTTCAGTAAGCTAGTGGTATTTATTAATTTAAAACATTCTTAAATACTTGCAAGGTAAAGGCCTGAGGGACTTCTCCTTACTGACATGCTGTGATATTTCATTGTAAATTTGCTTTTCAGATCTTACATCTTTTTCTCATGGGTATAATTCAAGGACTTTTGCCAGCATCAGTATTTTTACTATCAGAACTTAGCAGAGATTTGGTGTGTTGTGGTTTGGTTTTTTTTTTAATATATTGATCTGCCAAAATGTTTGTCCCCAGCTAAGATAAACTCAGTACCTCCAATTTTGGACTCTCCCCTGCTGGACATGGGTTGCATTATAGAAACCAAGACAGTGCAGTCCTGGGTGTTTTAGAGCAATCAAGGCTACTATCCTATTCCCTTAATTGCTGCTGCCAAGATGCAAGTATATGTGAGTATAGGGGAGTCCTTAAACAAGAGAATGGTCATTGACATCCCACATAGTTTGGAGAGGGATTAAGTTTGCTTATTCATTTGAACGAACTGTCACAGTTACTCTTGTTAGAATTCACTCCATGAAGCTCTGGGAGCACATTTCCAGATTATTACCCATGTCTTCTCCCCTGCAAAATTCAAAGCAAATTATTTTGGTTGTAAAGGTCTTATGTTCCTGATGTTTTGAGATTGATTTCTAGTTTAGGATAGAAAGTACCCTGCATCTTTCCCTGTGAAATGTGCAGTATCCCAAATATTCAGGTTCAAACTCAGATTGCATTGTGAGTGGCAACCTGGTGCAGATTTCCAGACAACCCTATTGTGTGTTTATAAACATAGGCAAAACTCAATTACAGTACTGGTTGCTCAGAGCTTTAATTCAAACTGGGGTCAGGATTGATCTGAGAACTCATCATCTGGATTAAAACCTTTTGCACAACTCAGCTAATCATGATGCAGTACATCAGTTCAGCTATTGTAGCCAAAAATATTTTTCAGATAAGCTGATTAAATGTTGCTGGTAACTAGTTATGAATTAAATATCAGTATCAATCAATGTACTGAAAAAGCAGACACATTTTTTAGAGGTGGTAATTAACAAGATAATATAGCAGTCTTTGATTGTTGCTAGAAATGTTTTCTAATCATCTGTCATTTTTCAGTACATTTCTCTGCCTCGAACATTTAGCAACATGTTTACATGTGCATGGCTGTTGTGTTTGCTTACACCCTGCCAGCTGAGGTTAGGAACTCTGGTCCAGAGCATTGCTTGGATCCCATAGTGTGTGCCCTTCTGCTCATAGCAAGCTGTCGGCTTACATCAAACAACCGTGTCACAGAGCAACACAAAGTTACCTAGAGTGTGTTCTTTGCTCAGTGTATTGGATCCAACTCCATTTTCATCCTGGGAAACCTCTAACTGTTCTCCCAGAAGTCCAACTCTCTTCAGAGAAATTATTGGAAAACACAGGTAAAGTGTCTGCCTTGGAAATGGAGTTGGCAGTGCTGCTTTAACAAGGTTCATAGAATCATAGAATGGTAAGGTTGGAAGGGACCTCAAGGATCATCTAGTTCCACCCCCCTGCCATAGGCAGGGACACCTCCCACTAGTACAGGTCACTCAAGGCCTCATCCAGCCTGGCCTTGAACACCTCCAGGGAGGGAGCATCCACAACCTCCCTGGGCAACCTGTTCCAGTGCCTCACCACCCTCACTGTAAAGAACTTCCTCCTAACATCTAGTCTAAATCTCCCCTCTGCCAGTTTAAGCCCATTGCCCCTTGTCCTGTCATTGCAGGATCTTGTAAATAATCCTTCCCCAGCCTTCCTGTAGGCCCCCTTCAGATACTGGAAGGCTACTATCAGGTCCCCTCGAAGCCTTCTCTTCTCCAGGCTGAAGAGCCCCAACTCTCTCAGCCTGTCCTCATAGGAGAGCTGCTCCAGCCCTCTGATCATCTTTGTGGCCCTCCTCTGGACCCGCTCCAACACTTCCATGTCCTTCCTGTGCTGAGGGTTCCAGAACTGCACACAGTACTCCAGGTGGGGTCTGACGAGAGCAGAGTAAAGGGGCAGAATCACCTCCCTTGCCCTGCTGGCCACGCTTCTCTTGATGCAGCCTAGGACTCGGTTGGCTGTCTGGGCTGCATGTGCACACTGCAGGCTCATGTTGAGCTTTTCATCAACCCAGACTCCAAGGTCCTTTTCCTCAGGGCTGCTCTCCAGCCATTCACCACCCAGCCTGTATTTGTGCTTGGGATTGTGCCTACCCAGGTGCAGGACCTTACACTTGGCCTTATTGAATTTCATCAGGTTGGCCTGGGCCCAACTCTCCAGCCTGTCCAGGTCCCTCTGGATGGCATCCCTGCCCTCTAGCAAGTCGACTGTGCCACACAGCTTGGTGTCATCTGCAAACTTGCTGAGGGTGCACTCCATTCCTCTGTCCATGTCACTGACAAAGATGTTAAACAGCACTGGTCCCAGCACTGACCCCTGAGGGACACCACTTGTCACTGGTCTCCAGGTGGACATTGTGCCGTTGATCGCCACTCTCTGGGTTCGACCATCCAGCCAATTCCTTATCCAGCGAGTGGTCCATCCATCAAGTCCATGTTTTTCCAGTTTGGTGACCAGGATGTCATGTGGGACAGAGTCAAATGCCTTACTCAGGTCCAGGTAGATGACATCAGCTGCCTTTCCCTTGTCCACTGTCGCTGTGACTTCATCATAAAAAGCCACTAAATTTGTCAGGCAAGATCTGCCCTTGGTGAAGCCATGCTCGTTCCCACCAATCACCTCTGCTTTGTTTTCCAGTTGCCTTAGCAGGACTTTCAGCAGGATCTGCTCCATGATCTTGCCAGGCACAGAGGTGAGGCTGACTGGTCTGTAGTTTCCAGGGTCATTCTTTTTACCCTTCTTGAAGATGGGTGTTATGTTTGCCCTCCTCCAGTCAGCAGGAACTTCAAGGTTCAACTATTAGGTTCCTCTAATATTTGTATTCTTTTTTGACCTAAATAATTTCTTTGTATTTGTTCATTTGCTTCCAAAGGAGAGGAAAAAAACCAAACCTCAAAATCAGTTGATAATCAGTTACTTGCAGTCTTAAGGAAATGCAATTGGAAGAGGATCTCTGAGGCACTGATACTCTGAATTAAAAACTGCTCCCTGGATTTCATGAGATCAACTGAGTTGCAGCAGTGCTGTCAGCTGCAGCTCTCATCACCTATTGCAGTCTGTGGCAGTATGGTCTATGGGGTCATTTGCCTGGCACAGCCCAGCATGCCTTTGTTGTGGTAGCTTATTTTAGACCTCTTCTTTGTTGCTACTTCTTGTATGTGGATATACAATCATACAAGCAAGATGATAGAGCTGCTTTTAACCATCTCTGGTGCAGTCAAGTTTTCATGGAATGCCTTGTTAGGCAACAAGCAACCTATTGTGTTATGTCAATGTTGCTTATTTGTTAGTAGGAAGATAAATACTACTTTTATCTTGTTTAAAGGTATTTTTTTTACTGTTTTTACTGGTGCAGCTTACATATCCTTATAATAATTCTAAAAATTGAAAAAACCTGCATCTGGTAAACACATGGCGGAGTGCAGTGTGTGCAATATAAAGTGTTGCAGGTGATCTAGGAAATGAGTGCAGAGTTCAGGATTATGGGACATGTGGTAGAAGTAGATAATAAATCAGAAATGACACTTTAATCATTAAATCTTCTTCAGGCTCTGGCAAGTATAGAGTATTTATTTGGGCTGCAGCTGAAAAAGTTGCACTCCAGGAAACTGGGTGAAAGAGACAAATAGCAAAAAGTATCAGGGCCTGTAGTGGCTATTGCATCTGAAACTTCAGCTTCCCTCTGCTGCTTTCAGCAAGCATTTAATTCCTTCTAGTTGAAACCTGTTCATAATTCTGTAAGCGTAATTCCATAGTTGAATATTGACCATGGTGGTTGAACCAGTAAAGCCTAGGATTGTTTATGTTCTTGCAGTGAGACAAGAATTTCCTCCAAACTTTTGGGCTCTGATCCTGCATGGTTGGAGTTGGTGACCTTTACTGTGAGCATGCATGAGGATGAATTTGGGCTGTGATAGTGTTGGCCCCAGCATGGGTAGTGCTGTGAGTGAATGCTCTGCTCTTCTTTTGCTGCAAGGGATGTAGTCCTGTGGTCTTGTTGGGACAGCAGAATGGAAACTAGCCTGGGACGTAATCCAGTTCAAATTCCAGCAGCAAAGGTAAAGGTTAGACAAGATGATAACCATGACATGACATCTGTTACATGCTCCCTTCTGTATTCTCTGGCTCTACCCTGAAGAGCTGCATTTCTCTCCTTTAGCTTCTGTGTTGCTTGGTTCAGAGCACAAATACTCTTTCTGCAATGAATGAAGACTTGAACAGCAGCAGATGGTGGTGAACAGAGTCCTTAGTCTAAGCTTTGTCTATAGCCAAACCATTCCTTGTCATCCTTTCGATAACCTGACAATTCCAAAGGGTCTGAGGGTTGCATGTGGTGGTCCCATTCTTGTCAAGCTCAGCTACTCCTTTGCAAACAACATATATTGTATTTATAGCAAGTGCCTGCTAATAAAGTTGTTCTCTCACTCATTGGGGAATGAGATGGTCCTTTGCATAGGTTCTGATATTTGGCACTCCCTAAAGGACTGACCCCAGGGTTTCCACATTGGACTGGTAGAGAAAACCTTGGTGTGAATCTGTTCCAGGTTGATGCCAGGTGCCTGGCAATTGGTGATGGATCAGTAGGAAAGCCAGTATGATGCCTAGGGATGAGGGCTGCCACATGGAGAGCACTTGTCCCACCATATGGCCTGAGCTTAATCTCTGTGGCCAGCTGTGTTCAGAGTATTCCCTCTGAGATCTGGGGTAATGCAGTTGCATGAGAAATGTCAGAGGTCTTAATTGGCCCTTTTGGAGGAATGGATGCTAATTGCAGAGGCAGCGTGGCCTTGGCAGATGTCAGGGCTGGGTGGCATTGTCAGGCAGGATTTAAGACAGTAGGTAACACAGCTGAGCTTCTAATCCCTTGTGCCCTAGACAGGCATCCCCCAGCAGGACCTCGAGTGGTGGTGACATCTGCACTTCTCAGCTTCTCCTTTGCACCCCAGACTCTAATCTCATTAGTTGCTGGGTTTTCTTATGGTCAGGAATTTAAGCATATGTACAGTACCACTGCTTCAGCAAATGCCCTTTTATATTTTTATCTGCTTTTGATAAATGGTTGAACATGATTGCTTTTGGCTTGTTCTTGACTCTCCCATTCAGTACTTTCTGTTGGGAGTGGAGCTGCTCACTCATCCCCTGGATTATTCCCTGAAGGATGCTAATGCAGATGCAGCTGTTTTGACAGAGGTTAAGGAAGGCTCATCAAACCCACATGGTAAAACAAAGGAATCACCTTTGAGTAACTAGGTCCTTGGCCTGTATTCAAAGCTATGATCAGAGCAATAAGCATTGCTTGAGAGCAAGGAGTTACGGCATTGGTAGCTGCCCCCATTCCTGTGATTAAATACAAGATGGAATACAAACAAGAAGTGTAACTGAAATCTCTGCAGTATGCCGGCTTGGAAAAGTCAAGTACTGTTTATCTGGGTTATAGTGCCTGGATAAAACTGAGGTGTTCCCAGCTCTGTCACAAACAGTGCCTCCAGAATGGGCACATAAAGGGAAACCTCATCTGTCTTGTGTCCTTAGAAAGCAGAATGAAAAAGCTTAGCTAAATCTGCTCTTCCTATTGTCTACATGTGTTTATTTTTTCTAGTAATGCACAAGTTTGTATGAAAACATTTCTTCTTCCTTAAGAATTCATTGTTTGTGCCTCTGCTTATTCCCCACATGAAGTCATGATCTCCTATTTATGGTATCACAATGGGTTTCTGTGGAAATGATTACTAATATTAACAACCCAAAGAAGATGACATCAGGTAGGGAATTAGCAGAAAGTGCAGATGAATGATGACTTTTTCCTGTAAGGCAGCAACAAAGAACTTAGTGAAGGCTAGATAACAATTGACTTTGCTGCTCTCCACCTTGTATATAGGAAAATGGACAAGTTATTTGTGCTTGCCTTTTCTTTCTGATTTTTCCATTGCTTCATGTATTAGGGGCATACAGCATCTCAGAGGACACAGGTCTTCACTGAGTAGCAGATGACATTATCCTTTAAAAAGCCACCTAGTTTTGATTTTTTTTTTTTTTTAATTAAAAGGTAAATGCTGTAATAGACACTCTACACTTAATCTTCAGCTTGCTTATGCAGAAGAATCTAGTTTTTGGAAGATACTGACTTAACAGTATATTTTTGTAGAATAAAGACTGTATTTTTGTCACCAGTAAGGCTGTCATCCTTGGGAGTTAGGTCAGAGGCTGTCTGAGATGTCAATTGACTTGTATAGATGAGGACTCAACATTTTTACTCCTGATTCTTTTTTTATTTTTTTTTCACTCCCTGTGTTCTTGTTCCAAAAGTCAGGGTGTTTGTGCTTTTGCTTTCTTGACTGAAAGCAATAACACATAAGCCAAATCCTTTTCCCCTCTTCAGGTCATGGTTTTGCTGCAGTGGTTCTTGAGCAGAGGGTGACAGGAAGGTGATTCAGAGGGGCAGAACAGCACAGGTATGCATGTGAACAACACACGGTACCCATGACATCTGTGCTGATGCAAAAGGTGCCCTATGCCAGGAAAAGCCAAGGAGCAGGGTGGGAAGAGTTGCTTAACTCTGCCCTCTGGAAAACATGACAGTGTGAAGCAGGGAGGAAGAGCCCAAAGCCCAGCTGCTGAGTGTGTGCATGGTAGGTAGAAATTGAAGTGGCAGTCTGTCTGTGTATGGGCTAAGAAATTTGGCATATGAAATATGGTAAACTGAGACGTTGATGGTTTCAAATACATAATGAATGCACTTTGCTTCTGTAAGGCCTATGTTATCCTGTCCTTCCTCTGTAGCAGATTTTTTTGATACCTGATAAGTCTTAAGTCACTCTACTGTAATTTACACTGCTCAAAGTAGCTGTTTTATCCACTTCCTACTCAGTCTACCCCACTGTTGTCTCTTCCACCTCTCTGTATTTTGGGGGTGACACTCTTGATCTTCACCTTAAAGCAAGATTGCTGTTTTTCCAACTCTGTTCTGCTTAGCTTGGCCAACTGTTTATAGTCACTGTTGGCACTGGTGCGTTTCAAGGATACTCTTTTAGAGACTGAGTAGTGTGACTCATATGGCAGACTGAGTCCTTGTGCCCCAACCGTGTAAGCACTGTGACACAGCTCACCAGACCGTTCTGTTCTGCCCTGTCCTTGTTTAACCCTGAGGCTGTTGCTCTCTTGCTCTAGTGCTGATTGTGAAGTGCGGAGGGAACTTAATGGGGACAGGGCAATAAAACCATTCTTGAAGTTCAGTGTAGATACATGTAAAGTGATGTGCAGCAGGGAGAGGGAGAATGACGTGATCATCACATACAAAATGGTGATAGTCAATCGTTACCACGGAAGTAAAATCTTAGGTTGTTGAAATGGACAGCTCAGCTGAAAGCCAAATGGAGATGATCATTATGCCACTGATCAAAGCTGTGGTGCATCTGCACATTGACCATTGCATGCCCTTCATATGCATCATCCAGAGGGACCTGGAGAGGTGGGCCCAGGCCAACCTCACGAAGTTCAACAAGACCAAGTGTAAGGTCCTGCACCTGGGTAGGCACAATCCCAAGCACAAATCCGGGCTGGGTGGTGCATGGCTGGAGAGCAGCCCTGAGGAAAAGGACCTTGGGGTCTGGGTTGATGAAAAGCTCAACATGAACCTGCAGTGTGCACATGCAGCCCAGACAGCAACCAAGTCCTGGGCTGCATCAAGAGAAGCGTGGCCAACAGGGCAAGGAGGGGATTCTGCCCCTTTACTCTGCTCTTGTCAGACCCCATCTGGAGTACTGTGTGTAGTTTTGGAGCCCCCAGCACAGGAAGGACATGGAAGTGTTGGAGCGGGTCCAGAGGAGGGCCGTGAAGGTGATCAGAGGGCTGGAGCAGCTCTCCTATGAGGACAGGCTGAGAGAGTTGGGACTCTTCAGCCTGGAGAAGGGAAGGCTTTGAGGAGACCTGATAGTAGCCTTCCAGTATCTGAAGGGGGCCTACAGGAAGGCTGGGGAGGGATTATTTACAATTTTTTTTTAATGACAGGACTAGGGGCAATGGATTTAAACTGGCAGAGGGAAGATTTAGACTGGATGTTAAGAGGAAACTCTTTCCAGTGAGGGTGGTGAGGCACTGGCACAGGTTGCCCAGGGAGGTTGTGGCTGCTCCCTCCCTGGAGGTGTTCAAGGCCAGGCTGGATGAGGCCTTGAGTGACCTGTACTAGTGGGAGGTGTCCCTGCCTATGGCAGGGGGTTGGAGCTAGGTGATCTTTGAGGTCCCTTCCAACCTTACATTTTATGATTCTATGTCAATATCCTGTCCAGGCAAAAGATGAGGGCAGGTACCTGAAGTGTGTAGGGCAAGTGATCCTTTCTTCAAGCAGGAGAGAAGCATTGTTGTCCTTCCAAATCTGGGGGTGTGTGGCTGCAGAATACTGAGTTAGTTTCAGCCATACTAGTAGCTCGGACAAAATTATGTTAGTAGCTTCATTTTTTTTTTCTTGTAACTTCCAATCTCTTGAATTAAAATATTCCAATTTGCTGTGTACCCCAGTGTTATTTAAACAGTGGTGTAAATCAGGCTGAATTTTAATGATCTTGAAAAGGAGGAAAAGAGATGGAAAAAATAAATAGTTTTAAATTAATTGTTTTCTTTTAAGAACACTGATTTGAAGAATTTAGGAAAGGATAGCAGAGAGGGGTCTGTGCATTAGACTTGAGCTTGATTCTCTTAAATACTGGGGGCCAGTGGAGTAGAAGCTAATAAAAAATAAGACCTTAAAAATCTGCACTTCTGCATCTGTCAACATATGGGCTTTAAGTGCAGTGCTCTCTGCCATGCTTAGCAAGAACAACATTCACTGTGTTTGGTTTTACTTGTGGAGTGTTGGAGGTGCAAAGGCACACTGCAGCTGTGATGGGTTTGGTTGCTGTCTTGCAGCAATGTGGATGTGAGCAGGTCCCGAATAGCAGCAAGGAGCTCAGACTGGGGCCTTCCTCGTGGAAGGGGAAAAATTGTCACTAGGCTTGGCATGTTTTAAAAGTGTATGTAGTCATCTTAATTCTGTCAGTGATAATAGACCCTAAATGCATACACATTTTTCCTTCATGCATAATGCTGCTTCATACTTAGGATTATTTAACTTATCCATTACCTCAGTTGTCTGAGGACACGCTGTAAAAAAGAAAATAAAAACCAACAACAAAAAGGCCCGCACTATAGAGGAGGCATTTTAGGCTATGCAAATGACTTAACATAAGGAAAGCATGACTAAGGGCTGAAAGAATGCACAATGGAAATTACCCTCTTCAGGCTGAAAAAAATTCCCAGAAAAACTAAGTATATGGGAAATGCCTGGCCCATAGCTGGTTATGTTTGTGGGCAAAAGGCCAACCTTCTGCAAATGCATTGTGTGAGCACTGAAGTCTTTGTAAAACTTGTCATTTCCAAACAAACATGTGTTTTTTTTTGGTTTTTTTTGTCTGACAGAAAATACCATTGAAGGACCTTACTCGTATTGCTTTCTCTCCCCTAGAGTCCTGTATGGCCAGGCACATTTGCTCCAACACTTTAAGAGAAATACAGAAAACCTTGCAGGTCTTTAGCCCAGTTGGAGCATATCAGTGCATTTCTGCTGCATCCAGAGCCTTCCTGCAGGGCAGGTTTGGGATGTTATTCCGTGGGTGCACTCTCAACTGTTTTTTTTTTTTTTTGGAATTTACTTCAGCTTGTAGACATAGCTGTAACAGCAACAAGACCAAATACAATTTCCTCCTTAATAGTCAATGAAGAGAATCTTGTATTGTTAAACCTTCAATTATTAATAAAGGCTTTAATGGAGTGTTGCTCTAGCAGAGATCCCATTCCCATTGTTGCAGCTGTGTACTCAAACCTCTCTGCTGCTTCATCTCGCTTTCCCACTCGTGTTTTTCTCATTTGTTTCTGATTTAATCCAACCACTACTTTGGTGCTTCCTAATCTTGAAAGCAGTCCCCCTAATGTGCCTTTGTCATCATCTCTGTGCTCTCTGAAACTGGTTCCTGAGGCACAGCTAGAGCCCTGCCACTTGTTCTTCATTTCTGCTCACTGCTGTTCTCATTTCAGCACTTTGCAGAAGTGAATCCAGTGGGAGATGTGTCCATATTCTTCTGCTCAAGAATTCATTCATAACTTCATATGGAAATGTTTCACGGTGATTCATAGTATTTCTTATGAAGGAGCTGTTCCTACAGAAAACCTGCAATATCAGGATTTAATTTCCAACCAGGACTAGAGAAACCCCAACTGTTTGGGAACTAAGTAAAATCCTAGCATGGTGGTGGTTCTTCTGTGATACATTGAATAAATCTGCACTGAAATGCAGATAAAAGGATGAATCTGCTGGACGTGGTTACCAAGGAGAAAACTTGTGCTGGGTGAGGGAATGTCACCTACTCCTACATGTATTTTATTATGCTTTCCTTGATATTGCAAACACCTTGATATAACAGAAAAAAATATAAATAGTAAAGTCAACTATGGTAAGCACAACAATAAAAAACTCATCCAGTGAAGTAAAGGTGCAAGGACTCTTCCCTAGAAAAACACATTACCCTTTTATGGAGGTAGATGTGACCTTGGGAACTCAAGTCTCATAACTTCATTAGCAGCAAGAAATTACAATCTGATAACACTTCCTCAAGAATGCATTCTCCATTGTGAGCTTCATGTTCTTCGTGGAATGTGGATGACTCAAGCTACAATGTGAAAAATGTATCCAAACCTATAAAGGAATTTCTGTGGGTGTGTGTAAGTGATAACTTGCTTCGTCGTTTCCCAGTATATCGTAGACTCAACTCAGTTCTATATGGTATATTTTAATGAATGAGAAGTAGTGCAAATGAATCACTTTGCAAATAATTTAACAAGAAACTTAAGTGTGCCTAAAACTGAAGTCTGTTCTTTGCTATGTGTGTTGTAAATCCATGAGGTTTTCCTAGGAAGGGAATTAAAACTGAACTTGTAGTCTGTTGATTTTAAAGATACTGTTAGTATTTTCAAGATGAAAAAAAATACTTTTCTTTGTGTCATTACAATGTGTATAGGAACACAGAGGGACTAGAAGAGAAACAGGACCATTTGCATTGGCTTTGCCTTTCAGTAGGATGAGTGTTTTCAACTTTGAGCTTTGTTCGCTTCTCTGTTATTCTCCATAGAGCTGGAATGGTGCAATGGGAAGTCAGGAGTCTTTTTTTCCAGGCTTCCCATCTTTACTAAAGACTTTAGCCTTATCCAAAACATAGAGATCTTAGGCTTCTTGTGTGTTGAGTCACACAGGATCCACATTTGTCTGAGCCATATATTTATAAACCAAACCTCTGAAACCCACCAGCACTGCTTTTCTGAAGAGACGATTGTGTTGTCCCCTTGGGAACGAGGATTAACATCGATGTGCCTTCTTACTCCTTGGCACAGGTGATTAGTGAAAGAGTAACTGCTTGGAAGGCAGAAAGGAGGTTCTTGAAAAGAGTTAAGATTGGGCTGATATCCAAGCTGGGAATTGTTCCGGTCCTGTTTGTGTTTAATTCACACTTATTTCATAAATATTGAATGATGGCTGCTTTTTTTCTTTTGAAGGTGATGAGCGCCTACAGTTTCTATGTGAGCAGGACTTTTGCATACTGTGTGCATTCCTTGAGGAAAAGATCTCAAGGAAAATGCTTCCTGCGTACCCTGCTTAATCCTCCTACTACTCACAGGAACCATTGTACAAAGGCCTTCTACTGCTCATTTCAGTTAGGGTTAGTAGATTGTTCCCTGAAGAGCAGAGATGAAAAAAGATCTTACTTGTGCTGTGTAGCAAAATGGCCTTTGGCTGACTTGGCAATCACAATTAGCTAGTTTTTGAAGGCTCTGTTCTCCATTTGTTTGGGGCTGCCAATGTGTTTGGTCTAAATAGCTGCACTTTGTCTCCTGGCAGACCATGCAACAGATGAGTGACCACCGCTACGACAAGCTGACAGTGCCCGATGATGCTGCAGCAAACTGCATCTACTTAAACATTCCCAACAAAGGCCACGTCCTGCTGCACCGAGCCCCTGAGGAATATCCAGAGAGTGCAAAGGTGAGAGGTGCACTGAGTGTGCCTGGGAAAGACCCTCAGCACCCATACCCTGCTAAGAAGTCTGTGGAAATTGTAATCGGGTGTTTTCCAGAATGGGCTGTTGTATTCTGTGATGGAAATATCAGACAGTGAAAGGTGGGAGACCTGTTAATTTAACTGCTTTGGTTCTTGTTCCCTTTGTGCTTCTCTTGCTGGGCATAGCAAGAGTTCCCCTTATTACACTGTTGGGTTTGAATCCCATAACCGGAAGAGGGAAGGGGAAGGACTGTTCAGAAGGGCTTGTTGTGATAGCACGAGGGACAATGGTTTTAAACTGGAGCAGGATAGATCTAGGTCAGCATAAGGAGGAAGTTATTTACAGTTGAGGCTATGTCCTTGGAGGCATTGAAGATCAGACTTGATGTGGCCTTGAGCAGCCTGATTTAGTTGGAGGTGTCCCTGCTGACTGCAGGGGAGGTCGGACAAGATGACCTTTGAAGGTCTCTTCCAACTTGATGCGATCTGTGAAAGGCTACGCACAACTGTAAATGTTAGCATGGTTTACAAATGACAAGACAACTTGATAAACCTGTGTCTGTAAGTACTTTAAAGGGAAAACAGGCATATAGGGTTGTGATTTTTGTTTTCTTTCCTAAACAGGTATTTGAAAAACTGAAGGACCACATGCTGATCCCAATAGCCAACACAGAACTGGAGAAAGTAGATGGGTCACTCACCTGTTGCTCTGTGCTTATCAACAAAACTTCAGAATTATGAGTTTACAGAGTCCCTCCCTTGTAACTGGCAATAAAATGTTACACACAAGGTAGACAAATCTGTACCCACACTTACTATTGTTTTTTATTGACAATCTACTGTACCACTGTGCTACTAACCTTTGTTTACAAATTTTTTGCTTTGTGTATTTTTATGTCCTTGCAGATGGTATTTAAGGTGGATGTATGGTTTGTTTGGAGAGCCCTTAACTGAAGTATGGTAGTCCTATGGGCTAGCAGAAGACAATTATAATGGCTAACCCCTAGCTTTAGTGATTTAACACACCAGTGTGGAATTTTTTATGAAAAATCAACTAATTCTCAAGTTTTCAAGCACCTCTGCTATCTTTACGCTGTTATCGTCTATTTTTTCCCCTTGTCTTCCTTGCTGTGCATCTTTTTTTGCTTTCCTTGGTCCTCTTTCAGTGATGCAAGATATCAGGGGTAACTGAAGAAAACTTAGTAGGCTCAAGAATTTAGTACTTTCTGTGGTAGAGAAGCTTTCTGTACACTGTGGAACAATGGGCAATGGACTGTGCTCACTGTTTTGGCCCCATCACATTCCTGTTTCTGGGCAGAGTTATGGCTGCAGTAATTTTCAGATGCTAGCTGAAAAAGCTTTTTCTGAAGTGCTCTGGGGCAATGTCTGCCTGGGAAACTTAAAGAGTGAATAGTGCAGTCACTTGAGATAGTGTCCTGCAAGTTTCAGACCTAGTTTGCTGCTAATGTCATGATTTCCATTTGGTGAGAATGGAAGAGGAGTTCTTAAAAAGGCCAGATCCCAGGAAACACCCAGACCACAAAAATGAAAGACTGAGATGGCTGTGTGTGGTTTGTTTTTTTTTTTTTTTAAGAAATAAACCTAAAAGTAATCTGAAATATTGAGGTTTTGATTGTCTGTTTACTACTTCAAAAAATTACTAAGCTCTCCTCTCTGTTGTATTCTCTTTTGGGGACTACATAACTGGCAGTATTTAATATAAAAGGCTGATAGAAGGAGGTGAAGGACAACTATTCATGGATTATGCTCATGAATAAAGGAAGCTATTTTTTCCTGAAAGATTGGTATTTGTACATTATCTGTCCTTGGGGCAGTTTTTCTTGGAACAGTAACAATCTTTTTTTTTTTTTCTAATTGTATGAATATTTACTGTGGTATTCAATTAAAACAAACAGAATTTTTTTGTAGCACATTGCACAACATGCTTACCCACTGAATCACTTTTTTTCATCACAGTAAAGTGAAGCTTACCCCACTGTACTCACGTGCTTCTTGTTAAATCATTTGTAAGCTAAGGAAGGGGAAATTCCCAAACAGAGGCAGTAGTGGGAATTCTGAAGACTGACAAATAGTCTGAACGTGTTACCAACTTCCTAGACATCTCCACCTTTCCTGAACTGCTTGTGGCATGTTGCTAAGGTACAGTAGGAAATGAGCACGGGAGGCCTAGGCACTGTAGTCTGCAGGAAAGCAAACAGTATTGACTGGGTGCACACTTGGATGTTCTTTGGAAACCTGCGTGTTTTTTTGTGCAGTCATAAGGGAGGAAGCACAAGTATTCACATCCATAGGTACTCCTCAGCATATCTGTTATTTCATCTCAGTAGCTAGTGAAGAAACCTCCTGGCACCTACAGAATACATCTGATGCTTTGTGGGTGTGCTATATGTTGTGATAACACAAGGTTTTGTGAGAGAGAGCAGTGATGACCAAATATAGTATATGTGAGAAGAGCATGTCCCAAAGGAAGTGTCTATCCACTCAAAGTGCTCTTTTTATGGTTGCATGCTGTCCCAGAGGGTTCTCCTAATGTTGCCTCTGTCTCCTCTGTTCCCATGCACCATCATTTAGGTTTGACCCAGGTGGTCATGCTTGAAGGATGTAACCATGTGCCATGGGGAATGTTTCTTCTACCTTCCCTTAGTGCTTTTAAAATCCAATAAAACATTGCAGTTTAAAATTACTTGACCTTAAACAGATTTTTGTGTGGAAAAGTGCCCCTGCAGTATTTAACTGTGACCTTCTAGAGGCAAGCTATTCTCCGTTAAAAACCTCTGCAGCTGCAGGAGCTGTCACAGAAAACTGAAACAGAATGTCTCTGGCCGGTCCATGCACCTTCTGAGGCTTCATGTCTTTCATTCCATCTTCCTTCCTCTCACTAGAGAGCTAGAGCATCCAACCACACTGGAACTGTATTGGACAGTGTTAGGCTATGGGATTTCTATTTGGTTTCTCTTCCAAACTTCCTGTTGTGTCATTTTTGGTGTGCATTTTTCCTTTTTCTTCCACACTATCTCACTTATAAGCTATGTCTTCTCCTCAGGTGTTTAATTCTAGTTTATGGTATGGTGAGCACTCTGCACTCCAAGTGATTTTTGCCTTCTGTGGCCTCAACTTTCATACTTGAGCTTTCTTTTTCTGTACTTCTTCCTCTTTGCTGTTCACTACAGGTATTTGAACTTATGATGGAATGTCCTAAACTCCCTCCCTCCTGAAGTAGGTACCAGTAAGAAAGAAAAATCAAATAGTCCACTTTGAGGGACTTTTTATGAACTGGAAGGATGACTGATAACAGGAGCTATAAATCCGAGTGACAAGGATGATTCCCCTTTAGGATTACTCCAGGAGACAGAAACAGTTGTGGTGAACTTTGATACCTTGTGTCCCTGAAAGCAGTAGAATACATGACAATGAATTTCCCTGGCTTCCCAAGAGAGGAAGTAGCTGGGATTTGAGCTGAGAAACATCTCTGTTGACAGAGTTCAACCTCTCACCTGTTGCTGTTTGGATTTCCTTGGTTTCAAGGTTGCATTTTGATATACAGAAAGAGCAACTGAGGTGACCTGATTTTTTTTTTTTTTTCCCCTCAGGTGATTTCAGACTTCAAACTCTAACTTCAGGCACAGAATTTAGGTGCTAGGTGCTTGAAATCACACCTGCTCTCTGTCATTCTCAGTATCATAACCTACTAACATAGATGTTCTAAACTACATCTTAGTCTGATGCCAAAAGTTACCTAAACTGGTTAGTGGATTTGACTCTATCCTCTGCTTCTAGTGTTATTTATTCTGGCATTATAAAACAAACGTTAAGAACACCTCAATTCATGGCATTTACAGTATGGTACTAAGAACTATAAATTATGCCAGACGCTTCATGGATTTGCCATTTGCTTTTTTCTGTTGCCCAAATGAAGAATTCAATTGTGAGGATGTTACTGCTGTGATACCTATGCATCCAATGGGTCTCTTGTACATTTTGTCACTAGAACATTAGATCCCTGATATAAATCATCACTCTTGGTTGAATGATAAAATGCCAAACCAGAAGAAGATGAGACACTGCATACTTAATGGCTGCCCACATAAAATGCTTGACAACTGTCAAGATATGTGACATAGCAGGCCAGTAGAAAAGCTCTTGTTAATAGCTCAGTAGTGGGCTTTGAATTACTTATCAAAGACTGTTGGTGTTTTTCCTTTGAGTGATCAGTTCAAGTGAAAGAGCTACAACATGCATTATGGATCTTTCACTATGCTACCTTTGCTAAGAGTTTTGGGAGAGCTGTGATGTGTGGGTTTCTTCACCAGAACGTGAATACGGTGTCTCTGCAATGAAAATGTGAATGCATATTGTACCGTATAAACTTGAATTCTTCCAGTTTTGAGTTTTTGTCTTTTCTGTGCCAATAGACTTTTTTGTTTGTTTGTTTTAAGTAGATGCCACTGTATGAAGCTGTGCTCTGATTTATTTTTTTTTTTTTAATCCATGTGGTACATACAGAGCTCGCAGGCAACACTATGTCCGTTAAAGTCAGTGCACAGAATGCTGCTCATTCACAGCAAATTAGGGATGGAATATAGGGGGGAAATGAGCTTTTGATTTAATTCAGCTGCTTATACATCGTATGAATTAAGTCAGATCCAAATTACTTTGATAGAAAACATCAGCATTGACCTGGAACCATTTGGGGAAAATAACTTGCTATTGAAGATTGTTTTGTTTTGTGAGGAAACTGAAAAGATAAGACCGCTTGAAGAATGGTACATGTTAAGTGATTGTGAACTCATTGGACTTCATGTATTTTCAGAGAAGTTTTAACTGGAAATATAATGTAACTTCTATAGAGTTGCATGTGAATTGTGTTAGTCACTGGTTTACATTGTATTGTTCTGCAGTGCACAAATAAGACTACTGAACACAGAACTGTTAATTTCATCAAACTTAAAATCTTGTTGCAGTATATAGTTCCCCACTTTTTGTGCCAAAAACATCAATACATTCCATAATCTGTTACTAATAGAGGTTTGCACTTTTCAGTTTTTTGTGACTCTTGAAGTTTCAATTCTATATATATCCCTATCACAAAGGAATAAAAGTGTCAGTTGTACTGTGCACTGTGTAGTTTCTGCCTTTTGTTTTGAAACTGGAAGTGTATGCATTTCATGTAGTACTGTATGTGTTTCATTTAATACTGTTTCATGCCACCTTTGGTAGCTTTATACATGCCTGGAAATAAAACCAATTATAGACACGAGTGCTAAAATCTTTAAGCCTGCTAGAAGAAATGTTGATTCTAAAAACAAATAATGTTTTTGTGCTCAACATTTAATAACATATGAAGGGAGGATATTGCTTATGTGTTCTAGATACAGTGGTTCTGACTTACTTTTTGTATTCTCCAAGATAATTAAACAGATGTTACTGTAGTATAGTATCTTCTTTGTAGTTCCTATGTTTATGGGGAGTTACAAAATGTAAAACTACATGGCTGTAGTGGAATGACCGGTACAGTTGTATTATTCACTTAGCTCTTGTGTTGTCACATCTCGACATCCTGGGGGGTAAAGCCGTTTCAGACGTTGCTTTGTGGTAACATGACAGATGGTTGCATGCTTTACATCTAAATACTACTTGTGTGCTACAAATAGTGCTTGCGGGGCTAACCGCTGCTTGTAGCCTTGTGCTCTAGTCACTAGATTACGATATTAGGATTAACGATCTCAAGAGACGCTGCGGTGACTCCAGGCTTCCTGGATTTGTCAAGTGCTCGTGGGCCTTCAGTGCCACCTTGTGGCAATCCGAGATTCAATTACACAAGTATTTCGGTTGGAAAAAGACCTCGGAGTCCAACAATCAGCAGTTGCTCAAGGCCTCAGTATTGTCCTTTCAACTTTTTATGAAACCAAACGTAACTGAACAGTACTGTAGCAAAATAACTACATCACTTCCAAACTGTACAGTTTGCTAGTAACAGACCTTAAACGAACCATAATCTAATACTTTTCTTGCTGGGGAGGCAGGGACAAGGAAAGATTTCACAAGGGCTGATCCTAAATACAGCCTTTGTGCTAATCTAACTATACTGATTAAAAGTACGGGGTTTTTTAAATACTAATAGTTAAATCAGTGCTATATCTAATATAGCTACATTTAGCCTGATACTATTAGTGTAGTGAACTACTGCATTTACATGACTTTTTGCGCATTTATGGGACCAATTTAAATTTAAATGGCAAAAATAGCTAGCAAGAACTGTGCAAGCCCCTCCTACTTGCCACGTTAAATATCACCACATTCCTTATAGGCTATCAAAACCTTCGAAAAAATCCAAACATATTAGTCATTGAAAAGGAAGTGCCCTTTGCAAAAATCAGCTGTAGAATATTAGTCTAGCAAGCAGAGACTTAAGTGCAAATTCACTCTCTACTCTAAGTGTATTCTGCTCTAAAAGCATCAGTCTCCTGTATCAAACCCCAAACATTCTGATGCTCTCAGCAACTTGACTCAAAAAAATCATGAACAACTAGTATGATTGCTGCAAGTTTGTAATTGAAAACTTTCCATTGGTAGCTGCAGCTATCCATCCATTCTGGGCAGGGCTCTCAATTGGATCTGTAACTGAACCTGATTCTTTCCCTCATAGCTTATCTCCTCCCTAGGGAATAATGGGTGTAGAGCCCTGCTGCTATCATAGGCTAGGAAGTCCTTCCAACAATTAGGTTGTCCTGATGTGGGACCCAGACCTTCGAATGAGGACTGAGGCATGCAGAGCTTGCAGAGAGAGGACTCTGCTTTGGAGCAAGGACAGGCTGTCTGGAGAGGTTTGATCAATGAGGGCAGAGGAGGAGAAAACATGGAGCCAGTCAGCCCCGAAAAGCTAGCTGACCTCACACTGTGACAGTATTACAATGTTTTCTAGGACCAACAAGGAGATTAAGAGCTCTGAGTTGTAAGCAGTTCCAAAAACTTGAGAACTTACTGTAGAAATCTATTCTAGATGGAAATAATCAAACCAAAACATTGTAATGTCTGAAATCATCTTAGCTCCTTTAGAAGAAATTACTTCTCAACTTGTTCTTCATTGAGGTTCACTTCTTAATGTTGAAGTGCTGTGTTAATCTCCTGAAAGGAGTTTCATGCTGAGAGTAGTCTTCTTTCAGCTGCCTGGGCCATTATTTTGTTACAGTTTATCAGCATTGTCTGCTTATTCTTCTATTCTCTAGCCACACGTTTGTTGTTGGTTTAGTGGCAGGGTTTTTTGGGTCCTGATAACTTGAATTAATTCATTTCAGTTTGTCTGTTACATGTGTCAGGAATCCAGAAACCTAATCCTCCAGACATCGTGTGGCTTTGAACTGTGCTTCTCGCTGAGCAGGGTTATTAACAAATGCTCTAAATCCAGAATACACAATAGATAGGTTTATCAGCAATATTACATGGAGCCAATGAAGTCTACAGTATAATTCACCTTGAAGAGGAGGAGCTGGAAGGCATTTGGTTTGATGAACAAGGACTGCAGTCAGAAGGTGGGAAGAAGCCTGGTTCTGTCCCAGCAGTGCCACAATCAGCTCACTGGAAAAGCTGGTGAATCCAAAACTCTTACTGTGCATTTCAGATGTTTAATCTGGAGGTATGCAGACATCTCTAAGACATTTGAATGCACTACAGCAAACAAAAAAGCTTCTTGGGAATAAAACTACAGAAATCTTCGGAGGGGACAGGGTGCATGGGGAGCAGGAGTTTGCTGCCAAGTTACCATCAATCAAGTCTGTAGGGCTGGATGTGACTCTGAAGGAGTTTTCACTGGGCAGTAGTGTTTCTTGTAGGAGTGGCAGGGAACAGAGCTGGTAGGTTTGTTTCTGGCTGCCAGATTGGTTGTAATTGTTAATACTCAGCTCTACAGAAATCGGCTGTCACCAGGTAAAAGCAGTGTCTAGTCTTCCATGTTTCAAATGTTCTGGGCAGGACCTTTGCTATTCAGTGTGTTTATGGAAAAGCTGGGCGTGCTAGCACTGTAAAATAGGTATCACTGGAGTTGCTGTTTGAAGTATGATTGCATTAACAAGGCCTATCAAGAAAAATGACTTTGCAAAACACTGTAAAAAGTGGTAGTTTTGCCCTGGTCTTAATTTCATGTTTAACTGCTGGAAATTAAGTTCACGAGGCTGCAGTAGCAGCCTGAGTTTTAACTTTGACACAAGAAAAAATACCAATCACTTCAATTTTGTCTCTGCTCTTTTTTTAAGCATGATGTTCTGCACGGGGCTAAGCCAGAGCTCTGGGGCTGTGACGGGACCCTCGCTGGCCAGGCTGAGTGGAGAGGCTGTCTGCCCTTCAGAGGGATGAAGGCAGAGCTGGCAGCTCCACTGCCCGAGCCTTAGCTGGGAACAACCAATTTGTTCCTTGTACTCAGCCTAGCCTCTTTTCGTACCGACAGCCCTAGAAGAGAACCTCGCACAGCAGAGAGGTTTGGAAAAGCACTGGTTCCTAGACTTTCGTCATTGAACTTGGCGGACTTAGTACAGCGTTTCTAACACCCAGACACCCCTCACCCATTCCCTACAGCGTCGCTGAATATCAGTAGCAGGCTGCCCAAGAAAGTGAAGTCAGCATCCCTTGAGGTATTGAAAAGATGTGTAGAATTGGTGCTGAGGAACATAGTCGGGTTAGGGGTTGGACTCCCTACTTTTACTGTCTTTTCCAGCCTAATCAATTCTATGATTTTATAACTCTGAGAACTGCAGCCACAGGACACCAGCACCTACGCACCATTTCCAACACCTCTTTTATTGAAAGGGTGTTAAAACGTCCCCGTAAGGCAGCTGCAAGTTGTGGACACTGGAGACAGTCGCAGCTTAGCGCCAGTTCAGAGCAGGGTAAGCTCCAGCCCGCCACGAGAACCGCTCCTGGCGCGTCTGCGGGAGAGGATGTGGGTGCGCGGTTGTCCAGGTGGAGGCAGGACCGCCGCTGTGGGGCGCGCCAGCTCAGGCCGCAGGAGGCAGCAGACACCGTCTCACTGAGGCGACGGCAGCGCCCTGTGCGCACGCGTCGCAGGGCGGTGCCTTCCCTCGGGCGGCGGTGGGCGGGCTGGAGGGGCCCGGGCCGGAACTGCTGGCCTAAGCGGTTCTCGGAGAGGCGACGGCACTGGCGGAGCTGTTTCCGCGATGGAGAGCCCGGGCTCGGGCTCGTGGGCTGTAGGGCGGCTGCTAACGGAGGACGAGATGGCCGAGGTGAAGAAGGATGTAAGTGGTGGGCTAGAGTGCCCGGGACGCGGAGCGATGGGGTGGAGCTAGGGCCCGGGCCTAGGCCGGGGAAGCGGAAGCCGGGTCAGAGTTGTTGTCTTGGGGGTTGCGGGGGGTGTGCAGAGGCAAGAGGTCCGGCGGGCCGGGCTTCTGCCGCGCCTCTGCCGCGCCGCCCGGAATTCCCCCGCCTTCCCCAGTGTGGGCCGGTCACGTGCGGTGCGGCAGGGCGGGGGCGCTGGCGGTGGGGCCGACCGTGTGCCCTGCGGACGGGAGCATAAGGCTGCGGTGGTGGTGATATGCAAAAACGTAGCCCTAGGGCCAGGTGTTCACCTGAAAGTTCCATTGTCTGCTGTCTTCCTCTAAGGGTCTACTCCTCTGTCGCAGGGTGGCCAGGGTTTGGGTTTCATGATGTCTGTATGTACCACCATGAGGCACAGGGAACAGAGTAGAAGCTTTGAGCAATGAGTATGTTATCTAAAGGTCAGCTGCAAATGTATGTGCTTCTTTTGGTGTTAATAGGATTCTACCGTGTAGATCATTAATATGTGGGTTAAATATTAGTAACTTTTTTTTCTGAGGCCTTTTGTTCTATGGTTTCCTGATTTCCCCCCCACCCCCCGTGTTTGTTCACTGATGGCTGGAATCTGAGGGAAGACTTCATCCTGATTCAGTGTGATGGTTTGGGAGTTCCCCGTCCCCCCACGCTTTGTAAAATCACTCAGACTAGATTCAGCCGGATAGAAGTTAAGGAACGAAGCTGTATTTACAGCTTAGCACAATATGCAAGCAGATAAATACACAATATACATGAATGTTTACAGAAATATACAAGTTAAAGGTGATACAGAAACACAACATCCCTCCCAGAAATCAGAGACCCCAGGAGGGGCTTCCAACCACCCTTCTACCTTCTCCCCACCCCTATACCATACTCCACAGTTTGCCTTAGGTGCAAGGTGAGTTTGGAGGATCCGGCAGGGGAGTTGGAAGAAAAGTGGTTAGTGAGATTACTTGGCAGAGAGGAGAAGGCGAGAAGCTAAACAGTCTGAGAGTGTCTGCAAGCCCGAGTGTCTTATCTTTGTTTTGTATTCTTTTCTTAAACATCTCAGCAAACCTGTGAGTGAAGTAGACATCACCATTGTTTTCCTTTCACAGCGTATAATATCATTTTCTCTATTAAAATACTCCAATAAGCATCAAACCAGCACATTCAGTTTGGATTTTCTTACCTCTTTGCCAGTCTGGGAAGCAAGCAATCTGCTTGCTAACTGCTAACTAACCTTAACAAGTGTTTAGTTAATTTAAATAAGTAAATAATAGTTTATCAGTTATTTACTGACCATTTCTGCATCTGTTTGGAACTTACAGTGTCTTAATGTTTGTTTGAATTTTTATGTTCCTTTAAAGTAAAATAATATTTGGAGTTGTTTTTTAGGATTTCTTTGCTAGCTTTATGCATGCATCAGTTTCTTTAAGTGCCTTGTCATGCTTTCGTGAGGTATGTTTTTCAAGTTACTACTTGCTTCTGCATAGCCAGAGGGTATAACTGCAATAGTTAACATCCGGTAGCTACACCAATAAAAGTGTAGGCACTACTTAAATCAAACTATATATATAACATGTTATGTATGTTAATCTGTGTCAGCGACTGAATTTATGACTGCATCTCACAAAATTCTATCTATGGCACTTTCAGCCCTTAATCTTACAGAGCCTCCCAGAGTACTTGGGTGACTTGATGGAAACTTCGTATGCAGGAAGAAATAATATTAGTTTTATCATCAAAATACAATCCAATTTATCTGGCTTTGAGTCTTCTTCTGTCAGGCTTTAAATATGACTTCATGATGCAAAGTACCGTTAAACTCACATAGCTGTTCAGGTACCTTTGGTTAGACTCACTTTAAATAGAAGTGCTGCATTACCGTAAGTTCTGTGCATATTGTGTATATTGTGTGACAGCACACCTCAGAAAAGTGAATTGCAAGCATGACGTGGTCTAAGCAAAAGTATTTTGAGGGGGAATTAAAAAGGTTGGAGTTGTGTGTTTTGAGATCTGAGAGGAAAACAGTGTCCCTTGGAAGCATTTATCCTATGAAGACACTGCAGAAGGGAATTAAGAACTGATATGCTTCATACGATGAAAGACTCATAGGAAGATACTAGTCAAAACACAATGTATCTGTATTCCATAACAACTCACCTTACTCTTTTAATCATAGAACAGTAGAGGTTGGAAGTGACCTCTGCAGATGATAAATGTACAATGCCTCTGCTAAAGCAGAATCACCTAGGGCAGACCACAGAGGAATGCAGCCAGGCAGGATTTGAAACTGTTTAGAGAAGTCTCTATAAAGACTTTCTGCCTCTCTGGGCAGCCTGTTCCAGTGCTCCGTCACTCTCACAGTAAGTTTTTACTCATGTTCAGATAGAACTTCCTGTGTTACAGTTTGTGTCCATTGCCCCTTAACCTATCACAGGGCACCACTGAAAAGAGACTGGCATCTTTTTCTCCATGCCCACCCATCAGATATTTGTAAGTGTTAAGGCTCCCCTCAGTCTTCTCCAGACTAAACAGCCCCAGTTCAGCCAGGCTTTCCTATAATACATGTTCTAGTCCTTTAATCATTCTTTTAGCCTCCCACTGGGCTCTCTGTCCATCTTTCCCTATCCCTCTTGAACTCAGGAGCCCAGAACTGGACACAGTACTTAGATGTGGTCGCAGAGGGGCAGGAGAACCTTCCTCAACCTGCTGGATGCACTCATCTTAATGCATTCTAGGATACCATTTGCCCTCTTGGCCACAGGGGCATATTGCTCTCCCATGGATAATTTACTGTCCACCGGGACTCAAAGGTCCTTCTCCATGGAGCTGCTTTCCAGCAGGTCAACCCCTAACCCATACTGGTACATGGTGTTATTCCTTCCCAAGTGCGGATCTCTACACTTATCCTTTCTGAATTTAACCAAGTTCTCAATGTTTAAATGTTGACTGACTTATGTTCTAGAGTTTGATTGATCTATCTGGTGGTAGGATGAGATTTCCATGAGACCTGAAGACATCTGTATTGCTTGCTATGTTTGTAACCATTCAGGCTTGTTGCAGCTGGACACTTGAGATACATTTGATTGATGCAAGCTGTACTATTGCATTTCCTTGCTGTTTCTGTAGTTGTTGTGCTACCTCTACTGCCAATGTGATTGCACATTAAACTGAACTGGGTAATCTGTCTGGGCATGGGGGAAAGCACTAATTCAGTTTATTGACTGGATCCTGTCATTCACCAGTGCAAGGGAAAGGCTAAGAATAAAAAAACTGTCATGGGCCAAACAAAAAACATTCAGTAAAATTGAAAGTAGGTACATTTGTGGATGAAAGTGCATGTATTTTGGATGCCAGTAGTTTGTTAGACTTATAAACAGTGGTCTTTATTTAACAAACCTTTTAAACAGTGAGTATATTGTTGCTGTTGCTCTGGGACTGCTTTTACTCGCTGTACGGAAAACCAGTAATTGCAGTCCTTTGGAGTTGTGCACTGTGGATACAAATAGTATGGAAATGTGACAGTTGAGTAGTCAGTGAGAATGAGTGGTGTTTGTAGCCCAAGTGAGTACATGCTGTTGTGTTTTGTTAGTATATTTTCATTTTTACTTCTGAAATGTGATAGCCATAGACTTGATGATGTAATTAACATGTACTAAGTATTCACCTTATTACTTAACATGCATCAAAAGTCTGAAATACACTCAAAACTAAAGAGATAAGTAAATTAGATTATGTGGGTTCTTTTAATAATATTTTTAACAGCTTTTAAAATAGTTTCATTAGGCTGTATCATAATCATCTAAGTATCAAATACAGGCTTCCAAATAAATGGAGAAGTTGGCTAATACTAGTTTGTTTTGTTCTTTTTGAGGCTTTAGAAAGAATGCGTCCTTACCTATGCGATAAAATCATAGCTGAGAGACACTTTGATTACCTGCGTTCAAAGAAAATACTCACTAGAGAAGACACAGAAGAAATTTCATCTCGATCTTCCAGCAGGAAAAAAACTGGGAAGTTACTGGACTACTTAGCAGAAAACCCAAAGGGACTAGATGCTTTGATTGAATCTATCAGACGAGAAAGAACACAAAACTTCCTCTTAGAAAAGATAACTGATGTAGTGTTGAAAGTCAAGAACGAAAAACTTGAAGCTATCAAAGGTAATATATTTATAATAATACATGGCAAGATGTAAATTTTGAGTCTGCAAAATCAAACTTCAACTATTCTTTAAGTCATGTTTCTTAGTACAGTTGTTTGTTTTTTTTTCCTTCCCCTAGCATTTGAGACAGCATTCTTGGAGATGTCACCAGTTTGGGGTTAAGATCTTAGTGCATGCATCTTGGCTTTGTCGTTTTACTATCTGAACACATCAGAAATAACAAACTGCGAAAGATACTGTCACATGTTTTTATGATGGATAAGTCTATCTTCGTATTTCTGTTTTGCTTTCTATGAGGTTCTGATTCAAAATTCAAAATCCTTCTTATATTTCTTTTGAAGCTATGTGCTACAGTTGCAGGATGCTCCGGAGTTGTTAAACTTTTGTACCTGAGCAGAAGATAAGCCAGCAAATGTAATCTGAAGGGACTTCTATGTGCTTTCAATGCCAAAACATTAAATTGGACACTGTAAATGTATTGTTTCATGAAGGGAGAGAGGTTTTGTTGATATAGAAATCTTGGAGTGACTCTATGTAGTCATATTTTAAGGTAAATAAAGGAAGAATAAGCTTTCTAAACCAAAAGCCTTACTTCTCCTTCCACACCCATAAGAAGAGAAATACAGAAGGAAGTACATTTTAACATTAGCGTTGAAAGGCCTGAAGTTTCTCTGGCTTTAGTTAATACAGCGCACTGTAGAATAGAACCATGTTAAAAGCTTAAAAAACACAGAAAAAAATTACTAAAAGATGAGCCAAAGGTCTAAAGTGACCTCCTAAAATGGAGCTTAAATTGTGGTGCTACTTTGTCAAGTAGTAGCTGCTACAGAGATGTTGATAAATCATCCACTTCAGCCAAGATAGCCTGCATGTATTTTTTAATTCGTTGTAATTATTGGGATGTCACAGGTGAGACGAAGAGGTTAGTCTGTTAAAAATACAAAGAATTGATCTTTGACAGTCTTAACTAACTGATACTACATCAAAGCACAGTTTTAAGAGTGCACCATATTGTAATTAAATCCAGTCTCTGTCTTTTTTTTTTTTTTGTCTTAGGTCTAAGCTGCAGCACTTGTATGACCTCACTCTGTGGAGGAACAAATAATCTTTCTAGGTCATATTCTGATGAATCTAATTTTTTTGATAAAAAAAAAGACAAAGAATCTACCCAGATACATCATCCAGAAGATTATAGCACTGCTGCCTTTGTGTCTGCTGTCTCTCTTCATTCAATGAATTTGCCAGTAGCAGAGATGGGAAATGCAGAAAGTGCTGTTTTCTCAGCCACACTTCCAGGGCCTGGAGAGCCCGGTGCTCCCCCTCTCCCACCACAACTCCAGTCAGAGCAGCAAGAACCATGTACAAGCTCGAGTGACAATTGCTTTTTGCCTTTAAGATCACGTTCTCTTCAACCACAGTGAACATAGTGACTTTTGTCTGTTCTTCAAAATGGTACTGAAACTTTGTGTGATGTAACAAAGGTTATAAGTTTTCAAACTGCTAACCAGCAGAATCAGTCAGAGGAAACAATCCGTGATATTTACTGTTTTTAAGGAGTAACTTTTTTTGTAACTAGGTGACTCTGGAGCTGTTTGATTTTATGTTCTTTGAGGGAAGTATTTTCAAAAGATCATGGTACTATTCCACCAAAGGTTTATTTTTTAAACCAATGTATTTAATATTTCACATTTAGTTGCAGATGTTTAAGCTACAGATACGGAAAAATATGTGTCATATTGTGGTTTTGTTTCTTCCTACAGAAACTAACCAGTCTTTTTAATGTTTCTGTGATGAGTGAATTGGGAAAAATGGTTAGAAAAAGTATTGAAAAATAACTTCCTGAACTAAAAGCTTAAACGTACTTACCAGAAATCTTAAAAATCGTTTACAAAATTACACATTTCTCTTTAGGACAAATAACACCCTCTTTGTATGTATGTGCAGCTCCATTTAAAAATAAATAAATGAATAAATAATATCCAAATCTGTAGCTATGCATATTTGTAAGAAACCTCTCAATTGTCTGAACTTTGTCCTATTAGCAAATCATACAGGGTTCAATATCACAGTGATTTGAGTCAGCAAATACAATTCCATAAGCCTTAGTATATTATTCTTGTATATTAGAGATTTCTGATTTGAGATGCACTTTAAATATAAATTCTTATTAGTACTGGAGAAGGAATGTAAATTGCTGTAAAAGCATCATGTGGGCTGTAAGAAAATGTAATTGTATAATGCTGTTACGGAATAAAGCTCTTACGTTTTGTCCCAGTCAGCAAGTAGAGGAGGAGTCCTATAGCAAGACAATATCCATACCTGAAAGACTTGTAGAAATGTTGCACTTCAGATACCTACTCGTCCAAGCAGATAGTCAGGTTTACATTTCAAATTGTTTAGAATAAAACACATTTTAAACTATTTCAGAGTGGGGAAAGTTCTCGTTTCATGACACAATGTAACATGCTGTAGTCCTCTCATACTCTACTCTTGAATTGTAATCTACTTTTTATGAAGTTGGCCTAAGTTCACTATAAAATTACTAGACAAAGACAAACTCTGACTTGGAAGTGCATACAGTTGTGTTCTGTAGTACTATATTTTAAAGTGATGGCGTGTTTTCAGTACATCAAAGAACAGATTTATATTTAAGGCTTTAAATTATTTTGGGTCTCTTACAGTGCTGTGGCCATGTAATTCCATTTAAATTCAAACCCAGGTACTATTCATAAACTGTCTTCCTGTTGTGGAGACAGGCCATCTTTGGGACCTCAATACATTTCATGTTTATTATGGTTTTCAAACTAGGTTAAGATAAACTGCAATGTTCAACTACACTCCGTGCTTGGTATGTGAATAGCTTACATGGAGTTCTGTTTAGTGTTTATACAAAGCCTTGTTTTTCTCATATCCTTCTAAAGTCATACACTGTCAGGATGGTGAAAATGCTTTTCAGTAAAACTGCTTGGTTCAGAAGGCACTCTGTAAGATAACTGCCTAAGTATGCAAGCAAATTTTTGTTCTTTAACATGAAATTAAGGGTGGCCTTAACTCTTTCTCTTCCATTAACTTGAACTGCGAATATTCAGGATGAGTAAGCATTGATTTCTCTAAATACCCAGTGTAACCACTTAAAAGAGTTGTGCTTCAGATTGGGTCCCTTGGATTCTTGGAGGAGACGGAGCAGGCTTGGCCTTAACTGACTAGGAGCAGCAGCTCAGGGTGAAGACTGCCTTGCAAACTGAACACAAGAGATGGGAATGCTGCCTGTGCTGGGATCATTCCTGCAGTGAAGTGTATGCACCTGAGACTTTACTTGAATGTATTATCTCACCAAATGTTTATAACGTGCATTTTCTAAAAATCTGAAATGTTTTTGTCATGTTTTGGAATAAATTCTTTTGTATAACTGCCTGGTTTCCTGTCTGCCTCTCTCATTAACTTAACTTCTGTAGGCTGTGGGAGCAGTTTATGCCAGTATCTGGATGAGTGGTTTTAGTTGTTTTATTTTTGGGGGGGGTTAGGTTTTGTTCTCATTGCCTCACTGAAGAGTTTTTCTCTGGTGGAAAGACTGAGTTGGTGCGAAATGCCAGTGTTGTGGGACTATGTTCAAAAGCACGTGAAACGGAGACCTCAGGTGCTCGACTACACATTTTGTGGTTCATGACTAGTATTGCTAACCTGATTCTTCCTTTTTTTTTTTACAAATTACTCAACCACTAAACTTAAAAGATGTGAGAAGTGTTGCTTCCAGCCATGCATATAGTGACTTCAATCTTAATGTTTTACTTTAATAGTGGAGGAGAAACAAAACCTTTTGAGTGCTGTAAAATGTGACTCAGGAAAGTTTGCAAATATTGAGGGGACCATGGATGCTCACTTCAGTGGTTGTTTTCGTCATAGTTCGTGTGTAGGGTTTCTTTCAAATTAATGATTACAGTATTGATTGTGACAGATGAGCTGGACCCTGTGAAATATCTTTCCAATAAAGAAACTGATCACGCTATAACCAAAGCTCCATCCTTAGACGTTACCCTGCTTCCTTGGTAGCAGCATAACTAACCTGGAAAGTACTATTAGTAAGAACAGGTATATGAGCTTTGTTGTCAAGAGAAGTCTTAACATTTTCCAACAGATTTGAAAAGCCCATATTGGCAAGGACAGCATATGTGACTGCATAAGCTTTTACCGGATAGGTGACGTACATTAGGGAAAATGTGTTTTCTCCCTATTTAACCCTGCAGGTGTAGAAAAGGAGAAATGGAAGTCGTCTCAGTTTCATGTCTGATGTTTTATATCTGTCTATGGTCACTCAGGGGAAAAAGAAATCCCGAGTTAGTGTCGGGCATACCCCGGGGACGCAGAAAGGTACGCTCTAACACGTCCTCCGCCTGCTGGAGCCTTTCGCCAGCTGCAAACTGGGATCTCAGCCACACGGAAACGGCCGTGGGTTTCGCTCTCCGAGGCCCTTCGCGGAGCCGGACCCCGGGCTGGAGGCAGCAGCTCCCCGGACGGGCCCCAGCGTCCGGCTGCCGTCGGAGCGCGGTAGGCCGGAACCCTCAGCACGGGCCCGGTTTCCGCGCGGGCGGTGTAGCAGCGACAGACTCCGCCATGTCGGCGGAGGGAGAGGACCCATTGGGCTATTTCGCGGCCTATGGCAGCTCCAGCTCTGATTCGGAGGCCGATGAGCCCCAGCCCGACGAAAGTGAGGCTGGAGATGGCGCGGCGGCGGAGGACAGCCCAGGACAGCGGCCGCGGCTACCGCCGCCCGACGAGCTCTTCCGGAGGGTGTCGCAGCCGCCCGCCTTCCTCTACAACCCGCTCAACAAGCAGATCGACTGGGAGAGCCGCGTTGTGCGAGCGCCCGAGGAGGTGCGCTGGCCGGGGGGAGTGCTGGGGGCATCTCTAAGCGGCCGCCGGGGCTAGGCCGCGCAGCCTTGCAGCTGGCCCAGCTGCCAAAGGCCGGAGTAATGGATGTTATGCTCTTTCTCCTGCAGCCCCCCAAGGAGTTCAAGGTGTGGAAAAGCAATGCTGTGCCCCCACCGGAGACTTACAGCCCGCCCGAGAA
>VWZE01010920.1:897813-938069 GCA_013396675.1 Eubucco bourcierii
TCCGCCGCCGCCTGCCTTAGACATGGCTATAAAGTGGTCCAACATCTACGAGGACAATGGTGACGACGCGCCCCGGCAGGCCGTCAAAGCTCGGTTTCTGCCAGATGAAGAGCAGGAGCACCTAGACTCGGGTGAGGTCCAGGTGCAAGGCAGCAGCAGTGCTTTGCACAGAGGGTGTGCGTCACGTTCGCGTGCCAGGGAAGCGAACCGAGTGGGTGGGTGGGTGGGTGAGTTCGGTGAGCGACCTTTTGCCGGCGCACTCCTGCCCAGAACCTCCTCCTTTGCACCTAGTGCTGCTCATAGACAGAACTGTTGTTGGCTGCAGGGATGGTTGGATTTCAGTGTGTGTGTTCTGTTTTTTCCTAGAGTTAATTGAGACTCTTCAGCAATCTCTCTGCTCCCCTCCCATTGTCAGCAGAAGCAGGGAATGATTAAAGAGTCCGTAGAACTGTAATTGCATGAAACTGTCATGGTACTGTTAGAAAGGGGTATGACAGCTTCTTCAAGCTACTGCCCTGACCCTTGGTGTAGCTACACATCAGATTATTTTTATAATGTTTGTAAAGCTTAGGGGCCAAGAAGGGAATTAAATGTCTGCATAACAGATTACTGAAGAAACTATTTGTTGTCCTCATCACGTCTAACCATAATACAAACTGTGGTGGTAATCTAGAAAAGTAAAGAAATATCTGTTAGGAGGGAAGAATTTTAATTTTACTGTTTTAGTCGCTGGATAAAGAGAATAGCTGATAAACAACCACAAGAATGAAAGCTGTAAGCAAACCTTTTGTGAAGAAAAGGAGGTTTACTGTCTCTTTTGGGTTTTTTTGGAGGGGGGGTGGGGTGGGGTGAAGGGAGGTGTTGGTTTGTTGCTTGGTTGTTTTGAGGTTTGGTTGTTGTTGGTTTTTTCCTTCTTGGTGTTCCTTCCCCAGTGTCAGTTTTCTATATCTGTCTTGCTCTATTTGTTCTGTGTGCTCTCCCTACCATCACATTTGTCATGGTGAACCCTCATCCAGAGACTAAGAAGATAAACTGTTAATTGACCTTAATGTTACTTCCTCGTTCTAATACATAATTTTCTATCTCTTTGTCTTACCTATTCAAATAATTATTTATTTTGTTTTAGAACAGGTACTGTACAGTGGCATAATAAGTAAGAACAAGTGGTTATTCTCATTCTGTCCACATATTATTCACAGTTCAAAAATGAGCATGTTGTCAGTTAATACTGCTGTATTTTTTTCCAGGCATCTCAGATGTGGTTAAGTCACTTGTTCTGAAGTTAGGATGGTTTATAAGACAGAGATACTGTCTTGACTGACATGGATTAATTCTGTCTTTTATTTAAAGATGATGAAAAAGATGATGAACCAGCTTCTGCTAAGAAACGTAAACTAGACTCTGTGGAGCAGACGAAGAAGAAGGTATAAGTATGGTATGCTGGATTTAGCCATAGTAAGAATTTCAATGAACTTGGATTCCTCTGCTGGTATGGGAAACAGATATATGTTTACTGATTTTCTCTCTCCTTTTGGTTAGAGAATTTTATTTCTGTAGTATGCTTGCCTTTTGGAAAGCACAAAATTAAATGGACAGTATTGTGATAGAAACTGAACAAAATTGAAACCTGTTTATTTAAAAGAGGGATCCGTTGTGATGGACACTTGTGCTCATGCAAGGTACAGAGCTTCGTGGTATTTTGCTTATCAAGAAACCTGGTAACGTGAGCTTTTCTGAACAGAGCTTTTCATTGTGTCAAAACCTTTTATAAAGGAGTATGTACTAAAGATTCTCTACGTACTGTCCTGTGATAAGTTTGCATAATGTTGTTTTGAAATGTGTGTAAAGACTGAACATGGGTTACTGGAATAAAACTACATTTGAGAATATCTTTGATATAAGTATTGCATTGCATGCTTGGTGAAATAGGAGGGGTGAATTCTATACCGTATGCATTTCAGTGATGTGTTTCTTATGACACAGATTCCTCAGGGTTTTGTTTGTAATAAAGATACAACTGGAAACTGAAAAAAAAAAATGAGCTAATGATGGAGTTTAATATTTGTTAGTTAGTTTTTATGTTATGTGATCTACATCAGTGTCCTGAGTTAACACAGCCTGCTCTCACAAGCTGCCCTCTCACCCCACACTGAGAGGAGGGAAAGTGTCACAGATTTGGTTTAAATCTGCTGCTATTCCTACCATGCTATCTCATGACAGCTTCAAAATTAAAGTGCTGGGTGGAGCAAAATATCATGGGACTTGAAGTTCAGATTGTAACATGGGAGGCTTCGTGTTCGGTTACTACTTTTGGGTTCCTGGTTTTGAGTGTTGTGTTTTTTCCACAGGGACAGTATCATGAGGAGGAGGGTTGTAGTGGTTTAGCTCACTTGCTGGTGCTATCTGCTGTGATTTTTCTGCAAATAGGCTAAAGTAATTATGCATTATATTATCACATTTATATGAAACTCTTTTTATCTTATCTCAACTCTTTATCTCAACCCTGAGGGTTTTTTTTAGTGTGTGTTACTTTTCCCTCACTTCTATGTTGGGGGCAAACAGGCAGGTTAATATGTTCACAGCATTTTAACCTGTTATGGAAAGTAATACCAAAAAAAAAAAAAACCCTCTGGGTTGAGATCAGGAGTTTTATTGGAAGTGATATAATGCAGAATTACCTTAGCTTGTTTGCAGAAAGCACAGCAAAATGCAGAAGCCGCAGCAGAAGTCAGCAATAAAACAATTCCCCGCACACAGCAGCCAGTCCAGCAGAAAAGACCAGTACCCCAACCCAGAATCCCAAAGTAGCAACCAGAACAGGAGGCCTCTGATGTTGCAATCTGAACTTCAAGGCCCATGATGCTTTGCTCCAACCAGCACTTTCATTTTGAAGCTGGCATGGTGGCAGCATGGCATTGAATATGTCCTGCCCTGCAGACTTTCAAAACCCACCTGGATGCATTCCTGTGTGGACTACATTAGGTGATTCTGCTTTTGGCATGACTCAATGATCTCTGGTGGTCCCTTCTGACCTCTAACATTTTGTGATTCTGTGATCAGCAGCACATTTGACTCGACCCACGACAATTGGTGAAATGTGAGATTAAGTGATGCAGGAAGAATTGAAGCATTTAACATATTCTTCCTGAAACTGAAAACAGAATCTAGATGTTTATGTGGAATTTTGACAAAGCTGTGACAAAGTGTTTGCTGCCAAATAGTATTTGTTTCAGTACAGTTGGTTACCACTCCAAGTGCTAGTCAGTGTATGTTGCATTTGTAATAGGCTCTATAGGGTCTCTATGAAAAAGTACCAGCAAAACTGGGTTGAAAGGAGGGTTGCTTTAGGTTTATTTTCAGATAAAGTTTCTATGCCTTAGGAAACCTGCAGTTAGATTAGACCTACTAATAGAAGTTTATGTAATTAAACTACTAATGTAAACATTCATAATTTTTATTTTCCTTCTGTCTTGGACTAGCTTTAATTTGGCTGAACCTCTGTATGCATATGTGTTCACGTGATAATATATTTTTTTAAAATTTGTTGGTTTTTTTAATATCTTGAACCTCAATATATAAAAAAAAGTACTAATTTTCAGTAAGTATGTCACCAACAAGTTATGCAGTGCTAGTCTCCGCAGTGTGATGATGCTTCCTCTGGATCCTTTTCCACCTGCAGGCTCTGCAACCATTCCTCACCAATTTGACAAACTGTTAGGCCAAATCCATTATATATTCCACCCCTTCTGTGCTGTCAGTCGGAAGTGGTTCAAGAAATGTTACTCGTACGCAGCTAAGGGTTCCTCATGCCTTGGCTCTCTTAGCTCAAGTCCAGATATCCAGTGTTGTTGCAGCCAGTGCCAAGGTGAAGGATGGCATCATACACAAAGCTTATGAAGTGTCCGATCTGTGCACAGTTGCTCAAAATTCTTCACCTCAAGCTGTGATGGCTGGCACAGTGCAGGGAATGGACTAGCAGGGAGCAGAGCTGACCTCCAGGTTGCAAGGGGAAGTCCCCCCTCCCACACCATTAGTGACAAGCCTGGTGAGTTCTAGCTGGGACAGAGATCCATTTGCAGCAGCAAAATACAACTGCTTGCTGAAATCAAACTTTTACTAGGTGAACAGCCAGTGTATTGTGACAGTACAGGAACTGTGGATAGCTGCATTTTTTTCAGTTGAGAGACCATAAATGCCCATGCTTTGCTTTGTCTAGAACATTAATTCTCCCTCACAGCATGTGAAACTTCCACTAAAAATTATCATCTAGTGCCAACCAGTTCTCTCACTACAGGAGTAGCTGTCTCCATGCAGGTAATGCAGCCCTACATTGTCCACTTCAGGATGTGGATTGTCACAAACTTCTGAGGTAGCTAGTCTCTAGGTCCTTGTCATCTGAGATTAAATGTTTTCTGTGAGCTTTACTTGCAAAGAGCTTAAAAATGCTTTTCTCTTAAATGCTAAACACGAAGTCTCTGAATGAAAAGATTCACTCTAACCTGCTTGGTTTTCTTTTTTTTTTTCCCCCCTGTATCTGCTGTAATAAAGTAGCTAGTTTGAAGGTACTAATCTTCAGAGAATGTGGCAAGAAAAAAGACTTCATAGGTTCCTTTTTTAACAGGAATGAGTTTATACTGTAACTGGCATAGAGAACTGAGGGTAGGGAATAAATAACAGCAAGGTCTCATTCAGATACACAAATCAAGTGTTCATTCAGTTTCCCAAAGGTTCAGTCTGTGTCTAGGCAGCAAGTGTCTGAGTACAGCATGCCTAGCAAGACACACTTTGAGAAATCTGCCTCTGCTATGCTCTTACATACAGAATATATTCCAGTGTTATGTAGGATGAAATTTATTCAAGTTGGAAGAATTGGAACTGAAGCACACAGTTCAGTGGACTGCCTAATTCTTAGTCTGCTACTGAAGTGCTCCTTGAGTGTTAGAGCTGAAGGTTAATGTCACCAGCTCTGGAAATAGGATGCATTCCCACGACTGCTGTGACCGAGGAGCTTTTGTCCTTGCATTGTTTGCTCTGCTATTCTAGCAGGAAGTTACCATGCTAGTCACTCCTTTTGTTTCCAGATCATATGATAAATGTAGTGTCCAGTTGTCTTGAAGTTAGCACCATCTGATACTCAATTTCCAAGGAGAAAACCAGCATGTCTAATCTGGGAGAAGAATGATTAATTGTAGTATTTACAGGTTGAAATACTAATTTTAAGTAATGACCATGACAGCTTCTCTGTTCAGGAGAAATGGCAAAAGCAAATGTGCTGCTTTTTTTTCTAAGAAAGACATCTGAAACAAAGCTGTGAGAGCTTGTCTGAAGCTGAGTTATCTGGGTGAACTGGTTCTACTGCTGGAAGGTTTTTTGGTAGAGATGCTTCAGGATCTTCAGAGATCTTCAGGAGATTATGAGAGTTGTGTTAGTGCTGCTGTCTCTGAAATAACTCAGAGGGTTTCTTGACATACAGGGCACATAAGTAAGCCAAGAACAGGAAGGGCACTGACTTTCCTGAGTACAGAGACAAGAGCATTTGCATTTTATTGTACCTAAATGAGATCACAGGACTGTTGCAGTTGTATCATCAGTGACTTGTAACGCAAACTACAGATTTCATAGTGGAAAAAAGTGGTAGAGTCTTAACTGTGATGACAAAATGGCTGGAAATGCACAAATCATTTCCAGTGATCAGCTTTGATGGTATGGTACTTAAGTACTAAGCAAGTACTGCTTATTTTCCTCTTGCTTGAGGAAAAAAACTCATAGGTGTAGCTGGTACAAAGAGGCTGTTTGGAAATGGCTGGGCTGGGCTAGACAAAATGTAGCTGCTAGCCAGGAAAGGAAGAAATGGAGAGAAAACCCACTGATTTTTCCCAAGGATCTGTAAGGTCTTACTCAGATACCATAAAAATCTTACAAGAAGAATGGGCAGGAGCCTAAATTATAAACACTCATCTGGAGCTGGGCATCTCGATCAAGATTGCTGACAATGCATCCATGGCATTCATAGCTATGAAGCTGAAAAATTACCATCATCATTCCAGTTCTTCAGTAAGTCACTACACAGAGCATTATGAGGAAAGATGCAGTCACAGTAGGCCTTGCAATTCTAGGAGTGCATCCAACAGTCTCCAAAAGTGGGTTAAAGTCTTCTCTGTCTTCTTTTTTCATTAGAAGTGACACATACAAACCAAGAGAAACTGGTAATGATGGAGTTCTTCAAGGTAAGTGTGAAGAAACAAGCTACAGGAAGATGTTCTAATTTGTTTTGATAGTACAAGAGGGAAAAAGAAGCTGAAGGACAAAGCCTGACTGAATAAGAAACAGACTTGTGGGTTTTCTTCATATTTGAGCAGCTACTGATGGAAAGTGGGCTACTCTGTGCATCACAGTCTGTGAAATGCATAAGCAAGCATGAAACTTAAACTGATAGTTCAGATGTTCAAGAAAATCTCTGAGAAGAGAACAGTTTATCCTGGATTAACTTTCAAGAGGAGGTAGTGATAGTGAACATACATACACCCCCACCGATGCATAGGGAAGATTTGCTCTGTAAGTTAGCCCCCTATTTTATGATGAATCAAATGTGATGATGATTATTATGTGTAGTGGGTAAGAAAGGCAATAACTGCATATTGAGTTTGATTTGAGAAAATTCTCTTAAAATATTTGTCAAGATTAGAAAAACAGTGACTGGAAGGCAGTTAGTTGGCAATAAACACATTGTGTTGCTTCCAGATGCTGGCACAAGAGCAGCTAATTACATCGATTTTGAAGAAAGGGTGATCTGGAAAAGAGGAAGGCACATCAGTACAGAGTACAGCTGCTGAGGATAATGATTTGCATGGCAGGCAGCATCTCCTCCCAGAAATGCTAATGGAGAGGTTGTTTCAAGGCAACAATATGTGACAGCTTGATGCATACTAATGCAATTGAAGAACTCATTCATTTACAAATGGTTTGTGGTGAGGTTAAGGCTGCCAGTCTGAAAGTGAATCCGGGAAAGTGCAGTGTGTTCCACAAAGAGTAATTTATTGTGAACCCAGAGTCATAACAGGAGAAGCATATTTTGTCAGTGGAGGGAAACAGAAGTTGTGCAGTGCTGGCTAATTATTTCCCTGGTGACAAAGCTCATTTGCCAGTTTGCTAATCTTGCAAAAGCACGGCAGAATTTAGATGAAAAGATGTAATGCTTTCGGTCACCAGTGGGCTACAGTTCGGGATTTCTTTTCAGGACTGAAAGGCTCAGGCCTGTTTGTGTTAGCTTGTTGAATATTTCCAAACTTTTCTAACTACTGCTTGCAGACATTTGTGCTTTTGCTTTGGATGTTGATGTGAGAATAACACGTGACTCTCGTAAAAGTATGGAAGCTGTTTACAGCTGAAGCATGCTTTCTTCAAGGACAAATGTCTGTACCAGTCGCAAAGGTGATTGTACCGATGCCCACGGAGGTGAACTTGTTGTGAAGCTAGCTGCTCTAGCAGCAACAGAGTGGAAATGGCTGCCCAGGTGTGCTCAGGAGAAGATGCCCACTTTTGTCTCTATAATTCATAGGAGGACAAAGGTTCTAGGGAAAAAAAAAATATCAAAGGGAAGACCAGCATGGGATATGTTAAGAAAACCCCTGAGCAAGTGGAGGCACCTTGCTAAGAAATCACGTTCTGTTATTATCAAAGGCATTTTCTGGACACATCAACCAAGGTGAAGTTTGAAGAACATTGTGACAAGAGGTGGCAGTAGCTAGGCAGCCTGCACCTGCAGCCTGCATCTGTCTCAGAATGTCAGGACTGAAAAAGTAAAGGATTTCAGTAAAGTGCTGGTGAAATACCAGAACATTGCTGAAAGAAATACCATGTTTGTATTTCACAAGAAGCTTCTCATGGGACATGGGAATCTCAGGGAATGGTTCTGTTCCTAAGACAAACATTGGTGACAGTGGATTGCTTTCTAAAAGCTTGTCAGTCATGAAATTAGGAACCAAGAAATAGTGGGATTAACGGAAGGACAGAAATTCCAGCGAGCTAGTTCTTCATGTGCGGAGTATCACAGAAGAAACCAATGTTCTCATCAGAGTCCACAAAACTTGTCTTGCTGATAGAAACGTGCAAAGATCAGTTAGACCTGAAAGATGGAGTTGCATCAGAGATTGGAATAGGTTTGTGCTGCTTTGAATGATTTTCTTCAGGGCACTTAAAAAAAAAAAACCCAAGTATTTTCAGGGAAGCCAGAACCTGTGGGAGCTGGATTGACAGAAGAATGCAATGAATTCGACGAATGGAGATAAACATTTTTTGGTCCTTATCAAATAATTTTATCAGTACTCTTCATTTAGAAGATGAAGTGTTCTTCATCTCTAGAATACTTTCACCTTGGTAGATTCAAAAGATAAATCACATCTTTGCTGTAGCTGTGAGCAGCAGCACAAGGACTCTGTTTCTGTGCCTTCTACCAGGGTGACCTTTGGAGCCAGCATTGATTTCCCATCACTCTGCTTAGCTTCTCCCATTTCTTTCGATGCATAAACAAATACTGGATTAATTTAGAGTAACTCCAAGAAAGTGCAATGGAGAGTTAAACCTAAACCACAGGACTTACTGGGAAAGGATAAGCATTCTTTCCTCAAACAAACCCAACAGCATTCCCCCTACCCCAGGAACAGGCTCTCAGCAAAAGTCATCTGGGTCCAGTTTTTTTTATTATTACCACCCTGTGTCAGAGAAGTTAAGGGATGCCTCAAGGAACCAGACCAGGTAATAAGTTTAACTTCTTTCATAGTAAAGATCACAACTAATTAATAAAGACCTCAAAAAGGATTTTACAAACCAAAACAAACAAACAAAAAAAACCCCAACCCACAAAAACCCCCAACTTTTTTGTTCTGCTTCTCATCTAGAAAAAATGGTACTTTCTATTGTAATTCAAAGATGCTTAAGGAGTGCACAAATCCCTTCCTTACAACTGATAAAACTGCATTTTGTGAGACTAAGAGCTTATATTGTCTGAAGTGTTTTGAAGAGTTTTATTTTTTTATATGTAGTTTTTTTTTATATGTAGTTATAAGTTTGGCAATGGCAAAGGCTTGTTTGAAAACATAGTTTTAATAGGAATAGTGACTTTTACACAAGATCTAAGGGTTTGCTTACCATCAGTGACTTGTTCTCACAGGAACCCTTGTGCATACCTCTTGGATAGTTGTAAGCAAACTGTGTGTCTCTGACAGTTTAAATAAGCCATGTCACCATGATCTTGACATAGTAATGAAATACTGCTTGCATCTTACCAACTTAATTTTTTTAAAGGTATCTAAATAAAGCAACACACAGGCTTACCTTAAACAACACAGAGAGTTTTATTCTACAGGATTAGTACATCATTATAGCATGAATAGAGTAATTGCATTATTTCCCCATGGAAGCGTGGTGGCGTACCTCAAGCAGGCAATATGAAAGTAAGTAGAATCTATGTCATTCAGTGATTCCAGTGCTGATGAAACAGAGAGGCTTACCTGATGCAGAGTCTGCCAGGCTGATCAGGAGAGTCACTTCAAAAGTAGCCTCTGGTTCCAAACTGAAATACTTATGCAGTCACACCTTGCCTGTGTGAGTAGCATTGGCCATACAGCACCCAAGTGACTCTGGGATGTACCTTCACCTCCAAAGTATGCCTTGCTTGGAGAAACACAACTATGTTCAAGTTTTTGTACTCTTGATAGCATGCTAGTATCACCTTCTAAACCTCTTTTTCCTCACTTTTTTTTTCCCCTTCTATCAATAGATTAGCTGATTCTTACATTAAGCACAAGGGATGGTGAAGACTGAGAACAAGAGTAATCACTACTGAATCACTGATCACTACTTAATCTGTTTGCAGACTGGTAATGTTTCTCCTTTTCATTTCTGCAAGAATCTATGTGTGTATGAAGCTGAGCTATGTATGAATCTCTCTATAGGCAATGGGAAATGTATGCAAAGCTAAGCACACATGAATTTACACTGCCAGGGGCCATGGCAGGCACCTTTTGACTCCTGGCAGGAGCTGAAACTTTGTTGTGCACCCAGCAGTAGAATAAGGAAAGTGATTTGTGTTTGTTTGTTTTACTTCTAGGTAGAATGGATCCCTTTCTCCTCCCTATGCCACCTTCTCAAGAAAACATATCCAGCACCTGAATCTAGCAAGCTTACAGAAGCATTTTCAATTTCAGTACAGCTGTCTTAAAATATTAATTTCTCCCTGAGGACATTTGGGCAAGGTGGAGAGGGAGACTGATCATTTCCAGATGCTCTTTGGTGAGAGGCAAAGACAAATTATCTTCCATGTTAACATTTGTAAATGTATTAAAAACAAATCCCAAAACATATATATTTATAGAGAGAGTATGTGGATCTGACAGAGTGCAAGCCAGTACAACAGGCATCTTATAAATGCCTGAGATGCATAGATTTGTGTCGCCATAGCTGCATTAGAAAGATGGTGCTTGCTTCTGCTGGTGGGGCTAAAAGGCTTTGAAGCTTCCCTCTTTGTCTCCTAGGGACAAGCAGAGATGGATGTACTTTTCAGACAGAAACACAGAGCCCATGTTCTGCGTGCTTTGCAGTGGGCAACTGACTCAGCAGTGCTTGCTGAATCAGTTGTAAAAAAGGCACCGTTCCCCTTTCCATGATGCTTTGGGTATGTTTGCTAATGGGATTCCTAAGTACTGCACACTAAGTGCTGGCAAGGTTTGGCACAGTGAACAACAAATAGTTTGACTTTGGGCTTTTGGGGAGTACTCTGAGTTAGATAATCAGGGAGAGTTATCTGAGAGGACAGACACTGGGAGAGCGTGCATTCACGTCCTGCTCACTGTGCTCTCTGGTCCCCTGCTGAGCACCTGCAGTACTCCAGTACCAGCCCCGTGGTCACTATTGCTTTTGCCTGTGCACAAGAAATTGATGTCTCCTTTGGTTTTGACTCTCTTGCTTGGCCATAATTTCTAGTAACTACCACATGAGGCCTTCTAAGTGGTGAAAGCCAAGTATCATTTACTTCTGTAGGAGACCCTGATACCTGGGAGGAGCAGCTGCTTCTTCAGTTGATGCTGATTGCTAAATCATCAGCAGCCATGACACTGAGCACAGGCAGTAATGGGGTTCAGGCCTATCAGCAGCAAAGGAAATGTGTCCTTGGGAAGGGCTCCTTCCTAACGCACATCTACTACAGCTGCCATCTTTTTCAAATGATGTGTGGAACCAGAAACTCCATCAGAGACCCCGACGCTGTAGTGAGTGGCAAGCTGGATTTCACTGGCTGAGCAGAGGAGGTGGGGGCAGTCAGGGGGAACAACTGTGCATGCTGCCTGATTGTGCATTTTGAATCCTAGAGACACAGGTTTCTGTTGAAATGATCAATAAACCTGTCTCTGTTGCTAATGGTTAAAACTGGTTTAACTGTCAAAACATATTTTAGCCATCTAGAAAGGGCTCCACTCATGATCATGGTAAAGCTCAGGGCCCTGAGAGCAATACAAGCAAAGCCCTTCCAAGGACAAAGAGATGTGTGAGGACTGCAGTGGATGTGAGGTTTAGAGCTGGTAAAGTCACTCATCAGGAAATGAATCTTCTACGGAGCTGTGTCATAGCACATGTCAAAGCCCTTCAGTAAGCTCAGCTGTGACAGAGAAGTCAGGTGGGAAGTAACGAGGGGAAGACAGAAGGCTAAGGACATCACTCTCTGGTGTTGCTCAGGTAAAACAGGTAAATACCTAAGCATCTTCATTAAGCCTGTTGGCTGTTTAAAAGGGAGAAGAAATACTGGCTTGGAGCATTAATTAATTTCTTATGTTTCAGAGGCAGGCAAAGTAGAGGGGAAGATGACTGAGTCAAAATTGTTGTTTAAGTGCAGGATGTGTGTAAGGAGGAAAGGGCAGGACTGGGGTGGGGAGAACACTACAAATTTTGTCCATAAAAAAGGGAAACATGCCATACAAAAGAGGATGTTGACAAAGTGTTAATGATACCTAGGTGTTAAAGCTCTGAGACCTAATACAGTAGCTAACAAAGCATCTGCTTTTTTTGCACCAGTTGTGTTGCTGAAATTAACTATCAGTTTTGGGGCTGTTTATAGAGCAATGCACCAGGAAATCTTTGGTGTTTGCTGCAGGCTTTGACTTGCCAATAGTTGCCTAGACAGGGTCCTGTCTATCATGTAAGTCCACAATGCATTAGCGTAGAAAGGCTGCAAACTTGTAATGGGCTCTTAGCACCTAATTTAACCTATGATACTTGATTAACTGTATGTGTGATGAGAGTGTGCTACCTGGAGATGTGCCTTCCAAAGGGATGCTAAAATCTCCAGCTTTATCATTTGACCTGATTTTAGTTCATTGCTAACTGTAAAAAGATAGAAGCTACTACGTGGTTAAATTCTGTTTTGTTGTGTTTGGTTGCCTGAGTTTTATTTTGAGAAGGAGTGGGATAATTTTAGTTCTGCAAAGCTAAAAATTAGATCAAAATTCTGGCAACTGTTCTAAGTAAATGAGCAACCTTGCAATAAAGGGGTTTCTGTCACCTTGGAAACACAGTTTGAAAAAAGACATCTGGAATAATTTTAGTTTCAGACTTCCCTCTGCCCTTGTCCCTCCCATGCAGATTCTGGTTTTACACCCAGTATATCCTGTTTAGCTGTGTTTATTTTTTATATAGACATCAGGGAGAATTTGCCAGGCAAAAGTGGAAGAACACTGAAAATGATCTCATGCACAATGTTTCAAAGCAGAAAATGGTTTTTTGAAACACACAAAGTTAAATCCATCCAAAAGTAGATTTAAAAAGACATCAATCATTTTAGACCATACAGATCAGTGCAAAAAGCTCAGAAGTTTAATTCTGAACACTGTTTTTTTACATACTGTTGAGTCTTGTTATTCTGGAAAATAATATGGCATTTAGGAAACAAATTTTAGCCATGAATAGTCATGTTGGAGAGGGAGAGTTAAACAAACAGGACTTNTGAAATTTGTTGTATTAAAGTGCTGTGTGTCTTTGTTGTGGATGTTACACAGACTATGCTGTAGCAGGGCTAGAAGCTCAAGTAGAGAAGAGATTAGGATGAAGTGGTGCTTCTGTCCACTAAAGAATGCAAATATTTTTAATATTTTCAATAGCTCGCGTTTCTCAACAACAAATTTCACCCAAAGAGTGCCCTTACTGTAAGAGCCCACTAGAGAAAGGACAAAAGCCTTTGTAGCCTTTTCTGTCTACTTGAAACCAGCTGAGATATACATGGACTTTCCACTCCCACTCAGAAAATATTCAGAAGTTACAATTAAATTGATTTTCAATTATTTGAAATATAAAATTGCATTTACTTATATATATAAATTATAATTATAATGCAAAATGCACAATAATATATTCCTAGAAACTAAGAGGAATCCATATAGGACTGGCTGACAGTCCTTGTGCCAGCATGTGGTGTCACTTCTGCCTGGTGAGCAGCTGTGTGCTGTTAGGCTGGGTAGGAACAGATGCCACCTAGGACCATGTACCAGTCTGAGCAGCCACCGAAGAGTAGTAGGACATTACACAAGTACATCACACAAGACATAACCAGATAGAGGAGGTGGAAATGTTTCCTAACCACATGGCTGGTTAGACCGTTGGGGTAATAGTAGGATAACATAACCTGAGATAGGTCTGAATGAGTGAGGAGATATGTGATTAAGGGAGAACATTTTCTTTTGATTCTGTTGTGTCTTCCGTGAGTGACTGAACATTATGATGAACATAAATAATTAAAAGAAGCTTGACCATGCCACTTTCCCATCATTTGCTGTGCTTTTGTCTTTTTTTGTTATCACAGAAGTGAGTGAGTGCTGGGAACAAGTTGTCAGCAGATGGCAAGCTTGCTGGAGCCAGCAGGATCAAATACAAGTATTCTTGCTGCGTTGTTCTTCCCAAATCAAGAAAGATCATCAGGTCAAAGCATGTGCTCTGTAGTGGCTGGCTGAACCAGAACTTTTTTCTCCTGTGAAACACAGGTTCGTTCTGTTCTACTTTGCCTTCCAGGAGATGCAAAAAACCTCCAGGGCTCACTTGCATAGCCATACAAGAACACTTACTTAGTTTTCAGCCACTGTAATGAAGCAGTGTTGTTCAGATTCTGCAAACAAGCCAGGCACGAGCACAGGAACACACACAGAGGCTTCAGTATGTGGCTTCTCACTATTAACTGAATGATGGCAGTGATTTTTTGAAGGCATGAAGCCAAGGGGAAAGATGTACCACAGGCAGACATGGGTGAGAACTGTTTCTTCCCTGCCCTCCTGGGGCACAAATACCAGGACCACAAATGTGGTCTTGGCCTAAAGATACAGGGCAAAATAGACAAATGCATATTTACTGATTTCAGTTCTTTCACGGAGAATTTCCTGAGGTTTTGAGCATAAACATGAATCTATTTCCCTCTTCGCTGGTGTTTATTTTCTCTTCAACAAAGGTGGAACGTTAACAATCCACTGCTTTTGCCTCCATCTCACCAGAAGTTAATGGTGATGATACCAGTCACCATATCAACTATTTTTACTGTATGGGTAATACTTTGGATTCTTCATATCCAAAATACTGTGGTATTTTTAGCATATCTTCAGTAAGGCTGGCACCCTGCCATAGCAGTGACATGCCAGTAAGATTGCAGTCAGAGGTGGTAAAGACAGCCCTGAAAGTCAATGACATGTTCAGAAAAGCTTGTAGAGGTGCTAGCTTGCACTCTCTAAAAACATTTTTAAAAGAAGGCAAGGTACTAAAAAGCATTAATTTCTGTCTTCATTCTGTGCTTTGTTTAAAGAGATGTCAGAGCTGTGAATGCTCCAGCTGCTAAACTTACCTGATACCTATGAGCAGAAGTATTTCTAGCACATTGCTCATTTGAATCTAAGTTAATTTTACATGGCTCTTAAAATGCTCTCCTGTTTAATTTTAATTACAGGCTGTCCATGATGCTGGGAGCAACACACTCAGCACTTCACAGCCAGCCAGGGCAGCAACCATACTGCCAGAGTCCAGGAGGCCCATGCCACAAGAGTCAGAGGAACTGATGGTGGCAGTGGCTTCTCAGAGATCTGTTATGTCTTTGTGAGAAGGCACCAGGTTCTGCTGGCCACGGCCAAGCAACAGCAGTGCAGGTGTGGTGCATCAAGTATACAATCTTGACAGCAGTGCCTATTAAAGCAATTTTGGACTGACATGGTTTCTGGCAAGGATGCATTCTAGAAGGGAGACACTTGTCTGAGCTAAACACTTGACTGCTCTTGGAGTCTCTAAAATTTGCTTTTAAAATGTGCAACCCTAACTGCAAGTGGTTCCAGAGCTCAGGGAGCAGATGGTGAAGCCATTTAGTAAAGAACACCTTCAGCTTTGTCCAGCCTGTTGTCTAGCAACCTACTCAGGTTCAAAATATAAATTATTTATTCTCTCATTGGTTTGTCTTCCTAAGAAGATAAGCAGCTGGATTCTGGATCCTCTGGGATGCCTCAGATGGCCAGTTTAAAACAGGGTCTGGGGGAACAAAGGTATGGATGACTGCAGTGGTGTCTGCTTCTGAGAGAGATTCTTTTTTTTTTGCAGGCAAGGGATAATGCACCCAGCTATTAGCTGCCTGATAGAGTTTCATGGGATTCTTACTTCAGGCTGTTTCCGCATCAGGAAGGTAGACGTTTTCAATAAAAAGAGTGCTCATAGATTTTATTGGGGCATTCAAATGCTTCCAGTTCCCAGCTGTCATCAGCTCTGCTTTAGTCCTATAGCTGTCACTTTATCTCCCTGTCTGTGGCAGATCTTGAGAGAAGAAAGACACCGATTTGCTAAGCTTTAATGAAAAGAAGACTCCCTCAGGTTTCCAGACTTTTACTCATATGAATGAATCCCACTAAAGTAAAATAAAGTATATCTTTATACAGTTACACCCTAAATTAATATGTAACTTTTATTTCAGATGCCAGAGCAGGTGTTAGGCACTATGAGTGATGGAATTTTCCAAAATCAGACCAGAACAGTTCAAAACCAGCCTCTTAAGTTTGTACAGAAAAGAAGCACAGCTTCTTCATGGCATCTGCTGAGGCAAAGTTGACCTCTGAAACTGTCAGCAAGGCTATAAAGTTTATCTGTCAGTCTTTTATGAGGAATAATTTTTCTATGTAATTTCAGCATTCAGCTATATCAATGCTCAAACAATGCCACCCTAAGCATCAACTTCTTCACCAGGGATATCCTTTCCATCGGTGCATTTTTTTTACAACTTAAGTTTGACCTTTCTCTTGTGCAGTCATTTACAATTCTCATGTCACCAACTCAGAAAAGATGAAGCAACTGGAAAATTCTCAGTCTGTTACTGAAAAAAAAAAAGGTCTAAAAACATTTTTCTTTGTACCTTCAGAAGAATAGTGCTTTCTATTTGGTTGGAGTCACACTGTTTAACTGATCCTAAATATTTGCCAATCTCCTAAAAAGCCTTTTCAGGTTGATGCAAGCTCTAGTCTTATCCTCTTGAAGTAGCTTTTACTTTTTTCTAGAAGTCTGAGTTAAAGGGCTCATATTCAGCACCATGTGCCTTACAGCTCCTGAAGAAAACAGGCTGAGCTGAAAACAAAAGCTCAGCGTTGACTTTTACTCCACTAGCTCAAGTTAGTTCCAGCCAGATCCTTAATGTTATTTTATCTGCAGGGTTTTTTCTGTGTGTGATCAATGCCAACTCTGTTGGGCAAATACAGGATGCATAGGGATTAAAAAAAAAAATCCAGCTGCCAACAAGAAAAAGTGCTTTGTAACCACAGTTTGGAATGGAAACAATTTTCTAAGATACAGATCAAACTGTGTTTATAGACTCAACTATTGGCAGCTTTTCACGGAGCTATTTCCTGTGTGCCCATTGCATACAGGAATAATCTAAATGCTTAAGCTAACATTTGAAACCATACAGAACATGAAGAAAATACTGTGTGAAGCAGCATGGAAAACACAATGATGTTGAATGTTCTTTTGTTTCCATAGCTAATACTCATGGGAGAAGGCTGCACTGCGCACCAGATATCAGTACTCCAGTTCTTTGCTGGATTTGGTCCTTACTCTGGCTAATACCTACTCTCTACTAGAAGAGTTTGAACTGTTACAAGGAAATACCCAAGTAACAAAAAGTTCCAAAAATGCCACCTAAAAGGAACTTGCTAAGAGTCACATGCTTTGAGTAAATAAATTGTAATTCATTAGGGAAATTTCAGACAATCTGAGGCACAGGTAAACAGGAGGAATCTGATCTCCCACTAGAACAGGTGGAAAAGCTGCAGGTGTGAAGATGACAGTCAAAGGAGGTGTAGTCTTCTTTTGTTTGCTCGGTTTGAAATGGCTGCAACAACTCTGTCTTGCAAGAAAAGGCCAGTGCTAGATGTTTTGAATCTTATCAGGTTGTTTTGGGGTTTGGTTTGGTTTGGTTTGGTTTGGTTTGGTTTTTAAGGTGCAGATCCTCTCTTCCAAACTTCACTGCATGACTTTTGCTTCAGGCATACATTTGCTGGTGGCACAGTTAACTTCCTGATAATATCAGTTAAGGTTAAGTACAGTTGAGCTGTGGTGCCCATGCAGAATTTTACTGGGCATTCCGGTGCTGGTGTTCTGCTCAGCTGAACTTCATTCCTTCTAGCTAAGCTATGCCTCATCTAGGAAGGATGGAGGTTCTGGTAAGAGTAAAGGTTTAATTGTCGGGAGAGTAATTTACGTTAGACAAGACCTCTGGAGGTCCTCAGGTCAGCCTCAGTGCAGAGCAGGAGCCATGCAGGTAAGCTTGGCCAGGGCCAGCCAACTTTTCATTGTCTCCAGAACAGAGTTCCCACAGCTTTTCTGGGCATCGTGCTTTCAGCACTTGGCTGTGAGATGAACCCAAAAAAAAGAATCTCAAACCTCCAACAAAACAAAACCTTCAAATACATTTATACCTTTCTTTTTTTATTATATTGTTACTGTACTTCCAGAACTGTAGTCCTGATCTGTCAAGACTTAGCCTGGAAGTCAAAGTTTTTGTTGTGAATGAAAGCTTAACCACTCAAATAGGTAAGATAAGGTTAGAGGAGGTGGCATTGAGCTTTTGCTTTACTTGGGCTCATGGGTAACTAAGAAAAAAATAATTATGAATTTATCTGATGGAGATAGACACCTTAATTTTGCACAGTCAATGCATGGTCAAAAAAGCACTAATTCTTTTGCTTTTTTGCATTTTTTGTGTGCTACTTTTCCTGAGGTCGTGCTTCTGACCCAGCCCCTAGATGCTGTGGCATGGCTATCAGACAGGGCAGGATCTGACTCCTGCATGGACAGAGGCCCCGCAGACCACTCGGGACTCATAGTTCCTCACTGGCACAACAGTGAGCATTGAGAGCAGCCCAGCCACTGCCATCTCATCTGTCATTTTTCCCACCTGAAGGCAAATATTCTGGAAGGGGTTTTATGTCTCACTATGAAGTTCATACATAAATATTTCCCAATACGTGTATATAAAGGAATGCAAATGGTTTCAAAAGACAGGATGGCAAAGTAGCATTGCAGGTTGTTGCAATGTGACATACAACTATAATGAAATTTTAGATGCAATCACAACTACTAATTTTTTTTTTTTTTGCATTGTAGAAATACAGATATTGGTTTATTTTCAAATTATTAAATTATGAAACCCCTCTCAAAATTTGGTAAGAGAAGAAATCTGTGAATATGTCTGATGTCCATGATCTGCATTTGTTTTCCCCAGAACAGAATGAGCACTTCCTTTGGCCTGGTATTTGGGCATCTCTTTTGTATGGAGGCAATGCTGTGGTTGGCATGCAGAATGTGTGGGATGCCTGCCTGCTAACAGCAGCCTTCTGCAGGAGGTCAGCATCCAGCCCTCTGCCAACGGGTGGCAGACAGTGATGGCTCCTTTGCTCTCACCCACCACAAGAAAGGTGTATTGCATATCATTTGCAAGACACGGTATAAAAAGCAGCAAATTATGTTCCTGAAGCTGGTCATAACTGAATGAAATGCAGGAGATGTAGATCGACGTAGATGTTAATAATGAAAGCTGTTTCAGTACTTTTATCTTGGTAAAAAAAAATCAATACCACTTCCTGAGACTGGTTTCAAAGAGCTGTGCACTTGCCAACAGAATCAATGCACAGCGTCTCTGAGCAACATATGCACCAAAATCAAAACTTCCCTGTTTCACCAGCCTCAGTGCTCCATTTCCTCTGTCCTAATACCATTTGTTTGCCTTTTAGCTAGAATACTGAATACTAAACACTACAAACACCGAGTCCGACTTTATCACCTACTGCTACCCTGCTGAGGAGCACGCAGAGGTTTTACTGCGGAGCGGCAAGCTGCTGCTCTCAGCACAGCAAAGGCCGAGGATAACTGTCTGAAAGTCTGCCGGGCAGCAGTAACTGCCACACGCATGGCCTTTGTCCCGCAGGGAAAAGTAAGTTTGCAGCCTACAGATTTGTTTCTCTGGCGGGAAAACCCCAATCATAACGGGTAGAGAAGTATGCTTTGAATCGGTCAAGGTATGCTGTGAATCGGTCGGCCTTTGGCAAGAAATGCTATGCACGTGGCTGACGGAGGTGATACTGCGACCTGTAGTGAGAAACGCTTCCGAGTACAACTCTACAGACGGCAGGTTGTCCACGAGCAGGACGCACCCTGGGATGAAGGGGTCGGGCCCGCCACCCACCTCCTCCTGGAGCCCAGGCCACCTGGTCCTGCACCTCGGGTGCTTTTCCTCAGATGGCCCAGGGGCCATACCCCGAGCCTGCCGGTGTGTCCCCGGTCGCGGCACCTTGCCACGCCCCGCAGCGTCCCAGAAGCTGCAACCCACCTAGTCCTGAGGGGCGCGGCCCCCCGACCGAGGCCGGGAGGGGAGGGCGGCTCAGGCATGCGCAGTGCAGGCGCCCTCTCACCCCGCTCAGCTATGCCAAGTATGTGCGCGGCGGAGCCGGGGCCGGGCGCGCGGAGCCACGCCGCCATGGGGGTGTGCGGCCCAGGGCTGCCGCCGCCGCGCAGGGGGGCTGCTGGCCTCCGTGGGCCGGGAGGCAGCGCCCGCTGAAGACGGTGGGAAGGCAGCACCCAGGCATGGCTGACCCGCTCCGCAGGACGCTCTCCAAGCTGCGGGGCAGGAGGTCCCAGCGAGGGGCGGCCGCGAGCACCGGGCACCGTCACGGCGGGGTTTGCGCCCCTCAGGGTAAGTGCTTGCCGACGGGGCTGGTCGAGGCTCGGTCGTGGGCTCCGCCTGCTCGCCTGCCCGTGGCGACTCCTTCACCTGCTAGGCGCGGGCGGTGGGCAGCCGGTTCCCTGCCGGGAGAGCGGGGCGAGGAGTCTTGTGGGCACCGGAGATGCGCCGTGCCCGCGCTCCGGAGAGTCGCGGGAAGGGACCGGGGGTGGGCGCCGATCTTGAGTTTAAGACTTGAATTGGTCCTCAGCGGTAGCATCTTCACATCAGTAATCGCTTTTCTTCGCAGGGATAAAAATTCCTCGTTAAAATAGAAGGCTCTTGAATTTCCGCGACGACTTTGAATCCCTGCACATTTTCTTAGTATATGACTGTTTGTCATTCTTTGGTTTTGGTTCGCTGATTGTTTGTTTGGATGAGCTCGAAAGCTCACAAATAATTGTTTAATTTTACTGTTGTTCCATTTAAATACCTGATTGCTACATTTTACAGTTCTGCTAGGAGACCTGGTGAAATAAATGTGCAACCAAAAGAACTGTGTATTGTTTGGTCCTTATACGGAGAGACTGGAAAAAAGCTTGCTCCGGTCTAAATTACCGGAGCATTACTGAGAAGCGGTGCACAGTATTAAGTGGAAATATTTTATGTTGCCTACATAGTAGGCAGAATATCAAATTTGACCTCCAGCTGAGCTGAAATGTGGAAGTTTTTGAGCAGATAAGTGATGTTACCTTAATAATGACTTACCTTTAAATACTGATTAAATTTTTTTTTTATAGAGTGGAAGGTGAAGGGAGCAACTGCATTTTTCTTTTCCCGTTTTTTTTTTTTCTTGTTCTGTTTCTTTTTTTTTTTTGNCTCCCCCCCTTTTTTTTTTTTTTTTAAACATATTGAAGCTGTTTGAGAAAGAACCATTGTGATGGACTGTATTTGTGTGGAGGCCTGGTCTGATTTTGAGCATGTTTTAAGTTTAATATTAAAGTACTAGTAGAGTGTAGGTAAAAGTATTAGTAGAAAGTAAGCAGCATTCTTCTGAATGAAACTTTGCTCTAGAACAAAAATTATGTGCCTGGCCCATTTTTCTATGAAAGCTTTGTATTTATTTAAAATTGGCTCATTACTGTTAACAGGTAAGGACGCTGAAAAGTTGCTCTGTGATATTGTGCCACTGGTTGTGCAGATACTTGCATGTGAAACAGTTTGTTACTAAAATAAACACAGGCATAAGGGCTTTCAGGATCAGGGCCAAGTTAGAATAAAGGGGAAGCAGTGCTTGCAAATACTGCTGCCCGTTGCAAAAACTGCAGCTGGAAGATGTACATGTACCGTTTGGATGACATGCAGTGAACGTTTGCAGTCGCTGACCTCTGGCAGCGCGTTGGCCGGTTGGGAGTCTGGAGAAGGGGTAGTTTTGAATAGGTGTGATAGGTGGCATGTCTCTGCAAGCAGCACCGGCATATGCTGGAGCTGCTCGATTATTAATGTTTCTGTGGTAAACTTTTGCAGATGGTTTGTTATTGAGATACCCAGATGGATGTTAAAAACAAAGCAGAGTTTGCTCTTCGTGTTTACTGCTGCTGGGACTGAAGGGCAGCCTGAGGCTGGTGCCAGATGTGTCACTGGATGTATATTTAGGCACGCAGTACTTTTTAAGAGCCAAGCTGTTTTGGGAACTGTAGGCTGTCGCAACCAGTGTGGAAAGGCCTGCACTTCTGCAGTGGAACAGGAAGTAGGAGATATTTTTGTTCGTGGAAATGCAGCTTTTGGATGCTCCAGCTATTTATTTATGTCTCTGGAACAGGGACCACTCCTTGGGCTGTCCATACAGAAGTGGAGGGCTTTGATGTAGTTGTCACTGGCAGCAGGATGCCTGCCCAAGAAGCCGATGATCCAGACTGTCTTTCTGGAAGTGTAGCCATAGCCCTATGCCCACTGCAGATGAGTTCCCTGTCTGGTTGGTTAGTTCTTATGTGAACAGTGATGTAAAGGGGAACGACGTGCTTACATTTCCAGACTATAGGTGGGGGAATGAATACCTCTGTAGCCAAGTCACTGAAACTTTACCAGAGGTCTGTCTTCAGCCCTGCTTTCACACTTTCCTCAGATGATCTTAACTGACTGATTTAGGCCCAGGTGTAACAAAGCAGTTAAGTGGAGGTGTGCAGTTTCCAAAAAGAGCATTGTTGATTTTGTTAATTCACAGTGTTTGTATTGTAGTTCAGCTAAACAAGCAAACCTCTCTTCAAAACAATCATGAAATGATGAATCTTTCATCAAATTAAGTGGTGGTGGTTTAGATATTATCAAGAACCTCTCCTGTCATTGATCTACAGACCTAAAAAGAGGACTGAAAGGAAGGTGTTCAAGTGACAGTCTTTTTCCTGTCTCCATCAAACTTAGCTGGATTTACAGAACTGCTCCCTGAGTTCCTCAGAGAGGTGTCTACATTTTAACATCCATTATTGGTGTATAAATATATACTTTTTTAATGAGACTGATGTTCAGGCAGTCTCAAGTAGCTGCTTCCACGTAGAATTTCCAATTGCAGGGGGCTTTGAATAAAAACAAGTTGTTGTCCATTTTGTGGGAATCTAGTAACCCTCGTTCAGTCTTAGTGGCTATGCAAACTCTGTGTGGTTTGCTCTCCTGTAGAAGAGTGTGAGGAGTATCTGACTTCATTTTCTTGTTTTTAATTTGGTTGTACTTGCAGCTTTCCTTCCAGTCTCAGCACAGGGGGCAGTGCTTGCTTAGGGGTGAGATGCACATTTTTTATGTGGTCCTACTTCCCTGGACAGGCATGCAGCTACTGTGCCCTGCAGCCTGTCAGGGACATGGCACTGCTGCTCAGTGTACTGCTTGGACTTGCTCTGACTAGGGGCTCAAGTGCACGTGGATTTTTTTGTTACGTAATTAGATGTTTGGCCCTTGTTTTAAAGAAATTGTTTCAAGTTTTGGGAGTGGTCAGTGGAATTTGATTGGGTGTTGTGTGAAATTTTTGTTTCATGATGATATCTTTCATTATATTTCCCACATGTCAGGGGATGCTTCTATCTTAATTATAGGATAAAACTGGTAAAGATAGTCCCATCTGGAGGTTCTTGTGCAAGTCATCACCTCACTTTTATTTGTACATAAGTCTAGAATTGAATCTCTGGAGTTCTTTTGTGGCTTTTTAGGTAGTACATTATACCAAAAGCAGGGGCTATTTCTTCATTGGCATAAAATAATGGAGAAATATTAGGTAGCAACTTTTCAAACCAACTGTTTTTGAACTTGGCAGAAAACAGACGTTTCTATGTAAGTATCTGTGACCTTTCAGCAGGGCTATCTCACTGCCGTTTATCTAAATTGCATGGTGTTAAAAATACAGACAAGCAGACCTGGCTCTTCATCATGTGCACATTCTGCTTTGGCAGGCTAAAATCTAATTTTGCAATCACATCAACTTATCTTTTGGCCTTTCCGATGAGGTCTAATGCAAATGTCACACAACAGCATATATATTCTAAACATTTGTCTTTTCCTCTCTTTTTTGCTTTCTTTCTGGGAACAGATTTAATAGAAAATGTTTACATAGCTTCAAGGAGCAGGAAGGAGCCCAGGTACCCCCACACCAGTGAGGTTCCTGAGCACAGGCCACAGGTGAACAGCATTACTGTTTCCAAGAAACGCAGCTGGCTGCAGCAGAGCACCCATCAACCACCTCCTCCTCCAGAAGAAAACACCTGTAAGGAAGCGCATGGAGCTGTTATTCTGGTACCCAAATCTCCCATCCCACTGCCTGAACCCACAGTGCTGCGGGGTCCTTGTATGTCACCAGTGGGGTGGGAGCGCCCTGCACGAAGCTGTGTTCCTGTCAGTGTCCCACCAAGCACCACAAGCCCTGCTGCACTGAGGAGCAGTGCTTTGGACTTCAGTGAGGATAACGATGCAGATGATGAAGGTGAAATATGGTACAATCCCATCCCTGAAGATGATGAGCCAGACTTGCTGAGAGTCTGCTCTTCTGCTGTGAATAGCCCTGTTGCTGTGGGCTCCCCAGTGATCCGGTACAACCCTCACCCTGAGGGTGACTCTGGGATGGCCATGGGTCCCCACGAGGGTGTCCCATGCTCCATGGAGAGTGTGGGGAGCAATCGGATGGCTCATTCCAGTGAAGCTAGTCAGGCCGATGCCTTGCATCCTGGGGAGCACTTCCAACAGTACCGGCAGAGGTTTGGCTGCAAGGCTCCCAGCGTGTCAGCAGTCGAGGACAATCCTGCCTTTAAGTGCCCTTCAGCAGGTAAGGGGGTTCAGGAAGATGAAAGTGTTATGTCCTCTGTTCTGTGGTTTGTTTGGTTTTTTTAAAGGAAGAATAAACCCCTGTGTCTTGCTTTTCTGTTTCTCATCTTTGGTGAGCAAATTTCTGTTAGAAATGCATGTCAAGGTCGTTAAAAAATCCTCAGATTGTGAGACTGATACCTACTAAATGTAGAGCTGCACAGTTGTTTCTCAGTCATTTTGTTCATTGTATGTCCAGGTGTGGCTGTCCTCTGTGGTCTTTGGCTCTCACCTTACTGAAGACAAAGGTTTTACAAAGTGAGCTTCCAAGAGCCTGGTAACGTGAGGACTCACTGAGTTTCCTTTGTTAGCTACTGTCTAACCTTGGCCTTGGATTCCATCCTTGAAGAAGTTTCTTTAACTTGCTGTCTGGAACTTTTTAATAATAGCTTTTATATGGTCTTCTAAAAAGTCATTAATCACCTTGCTTTCTGTAATTACTGTCTTGTTGGCTCTCTTGGGCTAATCTAATAGACTGCAAAGGAGTGGTTTTCACTTTCGGAAGTGAACTTTTGTTATCTTTGGCTAAGTGAGAGTCTGATTTCCATAATTCCATTAGTGTGTGAATTTGTCATCATATTAAAGATTTTTCCCAGAACAAAACTAAGCAAAAATAAAACCACACCAAGCAGAAGTAAGCAGGAAACCCCCCCCAACCCTTTCCAAAAAGATATTTTAAAGAAGGGGTGTGTCTTATATTATCTTGACTTGAACTCTAGCGTCCTGTTGAGAGTTAGAAACAGTGTGAAGTTCAGGAAACACAGAATTCCAGGTTCCTCTCTTTGCAGAAAGTTTGTTCTTTCTTTGCACTGACTTTTAAGAGCCTTTATCTCTGCCCAGCTCAGCAGAGAGGACCTGAAGCACCAGCATTGGAGCCCAGATGTGCATTGTCCTCTAGAGGAATCCCCATCTGAGCTTGCCATTCCAGCAGGCTTCTGGCCATGTGTCCTTCCATGCCAGGAGCTGCTGTGCCTGGATTCCCAGCACAGAGGTTGCTTCTGAGAATGGGGCTTGTTTTCAAAGGCACCAGAGCAACTGTTATAAACAGCAGAAGAAAAAAACGCTTAGTCTTCTCTTCTGGGAGCTCATATTTTGTTCTTTTTGTCAAAATGCTGCAGATACAAGCATGTTTTTAGATGCAAAGTGTGTTAAAGTTGTCATGCTTTTATTTAGAAATAGCTCACTTTTAAAGCTGTGTCAAATATTGCAAGACAAATGAAATACCATTTCTTAAGTAGGTTTTTTGTCATTGGAGCTCTAGGCACTTTGAAGAGGCCAGTAAACAGGGTTGGTTAGGAAATCCATGTGTGTCCACCTGAAAGCTGTTTGACTCCTATTTCAGTGGTTAATCTCTCAGTATATGGGTGATTTTTTTATTTTCTAAAAAAAATTAATCCCTTTAAGAAGAAAAAAAAAACCCAAAATTGTTTTCATAGTGAAGAAACATTTATTTCTGATTGCAAAATCACTCGTTTATGGTGTCTTAGGAAAAATGTTATGAATTTCTCCTGATTGGTTTGTTATACATTGAGTTAATGAAGGTGCTTTAAATGCAGCTCTCTTTTTGCGTGTCTTGAATAGCTCTCACATTGAATAGATTAATTGATGATAAAGTGGATCCCTGCTACTCAGTAATTGGCTTTATTAAGGAGAAGTGGCTTAGTTCTTTTTAATCCAGTTAAGGTATCTACAGTTATTTTCAGTCAAATTTAAAATGACAGTTCATCCATACAAAATTACTGCATGAAGGGCAACGTGGCCAATTAAATGTATTTTTATTAGGACCTTGTTTAAATTGCACATCTGCTATGAAATCCATGTCTATGTTGTCAGAAAGCTGGGTACATTTAATAGTAACTCCTGAGCAATAAGCAGTTACTGCTTTGGGGGAAAGTCTGCTTACCTTTCTTCTTGATATGACTTTTTGTATGTCAGTATCAGTTTGTTAAGTCTAAAGTATTAGATTTTGAGAAGCATGGATAGAATCATATGGGACACTATAAAAGTGAATAAAATGAATAGTTGTTAATTTTGTCATATGCTGTTTTCTCCTTTGGGTAATGGAATAATTTTTACCGCTAAAACTTTAAATGTTGCTGCCCTACTTGAATTTCCACCTTCACAGAGAGAAAATGGTTGTGGATTTTTTGTTCTTGTTTTGTTGTTCTTTTTAGAGATTGAAGATTAAGAAAAAAAAATTACAGACTTGAGAGTCTTCCCAAACACAGTAGCAAATAAATACTTCCTGTAAATATTATTGATAGAATGGATTGTAGTTGTAGAGATGCTAATTTGCATTGTTAGTTCCTGGTGTTAATCTAGTTACTTTCTACAGTAAGTTCTGTTTATCTTAATAGGATTTGTCAGGCAACTCCTTAGTGAATGATTCTGGCCATTCTGGCTTTTGAAAACAAGCTGATTAAAAATGGGGCACCCCTGTAGCAGAACTTTGGAAAATAATTAATGTATTGTGTTTATAACAAGCACACAAAAGGTAAGAGTAAGACAGTAGGTTGGTTCTGAGTGAGTAATGTAGCCAGCTTGTGCTCTCAGGTCTTCGGGAGAAGAGTTTTAAGTGATAAACAACCCCAGAGGCTGTTTCCTGTCACAGGCAAAATGGTTAGAATTGAAAAATAGCAGTTTTTTTTAATTAATTCAATATGAAAAATATATATATAGTTTTTTGGATATATAAAATATTAAAGCAAAATTTCTTTACAACTGTTTAGGATTAAACTCTTATGTTTCTATAGATGTGGGCATGCTGGGAAAGATCACCCCTTTAAAATGTTGGCTCCTGCAGCATTTACATCGTGGAGCTCTGAACTGTGCCTTCTGAAGAATTTGTAATATTTTTGCTTTTGGGGAGGATTACTGTAGGGATTAGTATCTGCCTAATCAGTAAAATCATCTCACATGTGTCTATCTCAGAGACATCCCGACAGGACTTGTGCAGATTGCCAGGGTGTACATGTGTTAGTGGCCTGTATGGAATATCCTTGTTGGAATCACCATAAGCAGATTGCAGTGTTGTAGGAAGTAGAGATTGATGCTGTATTCTCACTTAGCCTAAATACATGCTAACTTGGAGCTCTTCCTTCGCTTAGACTGTGACCACTGTCTCTGTTTCAAATTACATCTTTGGGGGTCAATGCAAGCAAGTATTTTGCATGCTTAGATGTTGCAAATAAGCTTCCAGCAATATACATACACCGAGCAGAAGATTTCCTTCCATACATTACAAGTACTATTAGCTTAATTATTGGGTTTTTTTCTGGATGGAAGACACTTTTTATGATGTAACAGTTTTCCAAGTGCAAGAAGCTTTGTTTTCATGAGGCAGAAAAGTGTTCATGTGAAATGTTTGCATAATGTTTGAGATACCGGAATGGTTTGGTGTGTGGCAGAAAAGTCTTTCTCTTGCAGAGTTGAAGCCACTTTGTCAGTGGGCTTTTGGGGAGTTTGTGCATGTGCTTTTAAAGTTCGAGGGCTTATTCATGCATGTGTCTTTGATCTGTGGGGTGACAACACCATAAAGACCTACTGTTGAGAAGAAGCAAAAACATGTAGCAGCTGTGGAGTAGAAGCAGTTAATTTAAAATAGCTATTGCCTTTTGCAGTTTCTGATTTGTACTGAGTTACTGTTTATCCTTTGACTGGGGAACTAAGGGCAAAGACACTTTTCATAACATGAAAAGCACAGCAAGGGGAGGAAATCTTCACGAGTGCAGCCCAAACAAGGCAGTGCTTGGCGTCAGCCAAGGTACTGCCACTTGCTTTTGGTGTAGCACCAGCATCTGAGCAGAGCTGACTGATTTACTTGCATCACAGAATCACTGGTGTTTAAAATATTGGACTCTAAGTCTGATCAGAGATCTAAAGTGCTGCTGTATGTCCTTGTTGCTCTCTCTGAGATAACTGGTGTCATGGATGCTCTGAGGATCACCACCATGGTGGAGAGCAAGCAGTAATCAGCCTCTTCACCTCTTGGCGTGCACAACCCTTGTCCTTTCCTATTTAAAGCAATTTAGCTTTCTCCTATAGAAGTGTTTCCTGGTTTATGGGTTTATCACAGCCTAACTCATATCAGTGCACTTCTTAAAGAATTTGGTGAGTTTGTTTTGTGGTTGTGATTTTTTTTTTTTTTTTTTAAAAACCTTTAAAATAATTTCACCATCCCTTTGCTCTTGAAGGGTTATGTGGGATGGAGCTCTGAGATTGCATTGGTCAAAATAATAATTTTTATAGATGTAAAAAGGACTTTAACCTGAGGGGGGGGAAGAAAAAAGAGGAGATTTTTACATTTATTTACATAATTAAGATGTTACTTAGAAATACTTTCTATCTCAAATGTAAAAAAGTCTTTATTAGTTTTTTAGGGTTTTTTTCTTAGTTGTTGATGTATGTAGAGGTCATGCATTCCTTCTGTCTTAATTGAAGTTACTTCAGTTTGGTATATCATGAATTATTCTTTCAATGCCATTTAAAGTTCTACTTTGAAGTTTTATATCAAAGTGAGTATGGAACTACTGAAACATAGTTTGCAGACGTGCAAGAAAGCTTTGACATCAGTAGAGCTGTGCCGTTTGTGTCTGTTGAGCATCCAGATCAGTATTTCTTGTGGATTCCAGCACAGAAACAGTAACCCTTTTCCTCTCACCTATTCTTTGCCACATGAACACTTTTGAGATATTTGGGCTTTTCTGGTTTGATTTGCTGCTTTTTAAATGCATTTTCCCAGTATACCCTTGAGTTGATTTTTAGAAATAAATAATTTAGGAATAATTAATAAAGCATGAAAAATACAGGCAGGCGAGAAACTTTGGTTTTGAAAGTTATAACCACTTAGTGTAAACTGTATTTTGTTTTTCTCTTTTCTAAATGAAAAGCATTCATGTCATTATTCTAGAGAGATGGTTTCAGTGTTTGATGTAGTTTACTTATCAAGTATGCCTGGAAGGTAAAATTACCTCTCAGGTTGAGTTTGGTGGGAACTCAGCATTTCCATTACCTCATACTAGGGGCTGATACTTCCATAGTTGGCTGTAATAAGAAACTGATAGTTTTGTGACTTACTCATTCACATCGAGTTATCCCCCAAATAAATTACAGGTTTTCTGAGAAACTTTACAGGAACTCAGAAACCCTACCTTAAGCCATGACAGATGTTAATGTGTGTGATAATCAAATGTGCCTGTAAAATACCACGTGTTGCTGGCAGGGGGTATGGCAGCGCCATGTGTGCCCAAGCAGATGTAAGGTGTTAAGCAGGGTCAGATCAGCATTGTTATCATGCTGGATCACTGCTTGTGTCCAATGGGCTGTGTTGGAAGAGCTTAAGATAGTTTGAACCCTGTCTTCCCTTGGGTTATGGTCTGTAATCACCACCCTGCTTGGCCAAGAGGGCAGTGGTGATTGCCCTATGTACACCTGGCTGGGTAGGGAGGAAGGCGGGTGGGGTCTGGGTTCCCAAAGCTCTGTGGGCTGTTCATGTCTCTCCAGTTGTATCTCTTTGGTCAAGAAAAGACTTTCGTTTAGCCATCTCACTGAGCAATGAAAAAGATTACTAGTCAAGCTAAACAAATAGCTGATGGAAGCAGTTATTTGTAGTACAAAGTCACTTTGACTTGGCTCGTGTTATCCTTCTAAAGCTGGGGTTTCTTTCTGCTTTACTCATACTGTTACACCTTCTGGAAAGCATAAGGTAGATGTAGTAAAGACAGTATATAATTGAACAGCTGCAGCTGAAGAGGCACTCAGAAGGTCACCCTGTCCTCCCTTTCCCATCAAATGGAGCCTAGATAAGCCTAGCACCCTTTCCAGTCACGTCTGGAAACCCTTGAGTGATGGAGACTGCACTGTACTCTTGGGGATGTTGTTTGAGTGATTGAGTGTTCTCACTGTTAAAAATTAATAAATTATATACACTGACACACACACATATATAGTGGGCTGCGTACATAAAACTAATGATCCTCTTGCAGCCCTAGTAGTCACTTGCATGACATGTCTCTTATGTTTTATCTCCTACCATTTTTCCATAAAGCTGTTTTTGAAGTTTGACTGTTGAGGTAGGACATGTAGTGCCAGAATGACTGGGGACAGGGACAGTGGACATCCTGTTTGCAGCATAACCTTGTGGCCTGGTAAAAGGAGCAAGGTACAGCTCAGTTGTTCTAGCACCCTTGTGAGAAAGCTACACTGGATTGTTAGTCTGGGAAGTGAAGTGTTACTACAGCTCCTTTTGCAGCTTGTCCAGAGCTGTGTCATGTACACTCTTTAAAATTGCATGCATACCTCAGCACATTGCTGGCTTTAGTGGAACAACATGTGGCTCAGTGCTGATGGGAATACCATCCTGCATAATACTCGACTGTTAAGTTTCTTCCAGCCACATATTTCCTTTTAACTGTTTGATGCTGAATGCAGCAGAAGTTGGACACACAAAAATCAGGGTGTTAGATTGACTCTTCAGTTTTAATGAGCTGAGGGGAGTTTAATTTGCTGGCCTGCTTTTCCAAGCCTGCGCCAGAGGCTTTCAACGGAAAGGGAAGATTAATGTTAGCGGGCGGCAGTATGGCACTGATTGCTGTGGAGCGCTCCAGGCTGGCCCACCAGTGGGACCGTGCTGTGATTTGCAGTACAAGGGAAGGCTTTGTCTGCTTTTATCAAACACCACATTTCTAACTAGCTACTTGCCAGAAAAACACAGCAGGCGTGCTAGAAATAGCCCTTCCCCTGCAAGGGAAGGGAACTACTTCCATCAGACCCAGGGCTAAATGAATTTTCCTCTCTTGCTCCGGAAAACAGATTCTATACATTACTCTTCATAACTGAGACTTTCTTTTATAAAGATGCTCTTTTAAGCAACTATCTGCAGAAGTTATTGAAGCCAAAGTTCTGTTTGAAGTAGAACTAGTGTTTTTAGGGTTCTTTTGGGGAGAGAAATCAGAATCACAACAAATCACTTTGGTCAGACCAAATAACCTGAATTAAATGGTTAAGCTGAGTGAAATTTAAAATGTAAGCTATAGTTAAATGACAAAAATCAATTTTGATGAGTGGGGGATTTGTAAAAAACCACTAGCTGTGTGATGGTTTGGACTCAAAGTGATTAGTTAAGAATTGGAGTACTAAGCCTTTGAGAGACCAGTAAGAGAAACCTCTGTGAAGTGTGATTTGCTCAGAATCTCATTCAAACAACACTTTTGTCTTTCTGTATTCCATAAATAAGCTTTCTCTTTCCCTGGCTGTCAAGGCAGGATGACAGGTGGATGTAGGCTTCTTAGTCTCTGTCAGCTGCTTGGGCTAATTGCACCACAGAGTTAACATGCTTAGAGTCTCCATAGTACTCTAGCCTGCATGGGCAAGGCTACACAAGTGCCTTTGCTAAAATTTGGGAGGTGATGAGTGAATGGGGTGGTCATTGCTAGCAAGAACCACTGTTGATTTCTCAAGAGATAGAAAAGTGGCTCTAGGTGAAAATACTTGTGTAATTTTACTGCTGTCTGTCATTGTGGCATCAGTTCTCTTCTTGCATGCTCAGTTAACTTGTGTGGATTCATTGCCTTTTCTACAGTCATTACTGCCTCATACCAGTGAAAGTGAAAAAAACCTGAACTATAGCTTGATTTGGATTTTTTTGAGTATTAGACTATGAGGTGAACCATAGATTCCTGGCTGTGTGCAGTACTGGCTTATGTCTGATAGATAAGATAGTGTTCCTTAATCAGTTGTCTTTTACTGCAAAATTGAAGGATTCTCTTTCTTTTTTCCCTCTTTAGCATCAGTGCCCACTGGTATGATCCTTTTCCTTTTTTGGATACCATGAAAGATGGGTGATTTTCCACAAAGAGATTCCTTGGGAACCATATCGCTTTAAGCCTTGTTTTGCCAGGAAGAATGAAAAACTGCAGGATGCAGCTTTTGGGAGGAAAAAAATCTTCCTCATATTCATCTTCCCCTGTCCTGCCACAAAAAGGAGGATCTGAGAAAGATGGGAGATGGGAGAGAAGGTGTAAGACACTATCTGTGTCTACACAGGAGGCATTTAGGGCTCTTTGGGCTGATAGAAGGACATGCATAAGTGAAGTCATATTCTTTACTAGAGACAAATGTCTTTCCTTTAGACTTAAGTGCAGTGGGCAGCACCGATGTGCTGGCTATGTAGTTAACCGCTTCATAGACAAGAGTACATTTGCCATATTCCAGTGTCTCCCTATTTAAGATTGTTTTTCTTGCACCTGTGCCCTGAGAATGCGGCCACATGTGTTTGAGTGGGTGACACTGCACAAATGGATCAAACTGAGTGAAGCGGGAGAGACAGCTCATTTGTTTATTTGGAGCTTCTGGCTCTCTTGTCTCCATAATGCAGAACAAATCTGGCTTTTGAATATGAATTGCCAGATTTGGCTGGAGGAGTCAGCAGAGCACAGCTTTGTGGTTTCTTGAGAACTTCTGACTGATGAATGAGTGAACGTTGTCTGAAGGAATTGCGTTTCTCACGTTATGACAAATCAATGTGTTTTCCCCTAAAGATTTAATTTTTTTTCATTGCTATGAAAGTTACTAAGCTGTTTGACAAACATTGTTCATCTCTTTTCTTCTAAAGGGTCTGGAGTCACGCTTGCACACAAGGCCGATATACCCTCAACAGAGGTTTCCCCTCCAAGTCCCAGTCCTCTGAAAAAAAGCGGATCAATCAACTGGCCTTTCCCTGATAGAATTAAGTCTCCCAGGACTGTGAGAAAGCTTTCCATGAAGATGAAAAAACTACCAGAGCTGAGCAGGAAGCTGAGCGTCAAAGGAACTTCAAGCCATACTGGTTCAGATAATCCTCCTTCCCAGCAGAAAGGTAGCAGTCGAGAAACAAGCCATACAGTGTCTTTGCCATCTTCTGGGAACTCAAGCACAGCTGCCAGCAGGAATGTAATAAGCCGTTACCATCTTGACAGCAGTGTGTCATCGCAACAAACCTACAAAAAGAAAAACTCAAGGAGCTCCAAATCCTTCAACAAAGGTGGTTACCTCAGCGATGGTGACTCTCCTGAACTCATATCAAAATCAGGTAAACACGGGCATGAAAGCCGTGGGAAAGGAAAGGAGAGCCTTCCAAGTAACGGTGGTAAAACTGAAATAGATATCGATGCATTCAGACACTACAACTTTTCTGATCAACCCAAGTGTTCTCAGTACATTTCTGGACTCATGAGCATCCACTTCTATGGTGCTGAAGACTTGAAACCACCAAGAATAGATTCAAAAGATGTCTTTTGTGCAATACAGGTTGATTCAGTAAACAAAGCAAGAACAGCCCTGCTTACGTGCAGGACAGCGTTTTTAGATATGGACCACACGTTTAACATAGAAATTGAAAATGCTCAGCACTTAAAGCTGGTAGTGTTCAGCTGGGAACCCACCCCACGGAAAAATCGGGTCTGTTGTCATGGAACTGTGGCTCTTCCCACTCTTTTCCGAGTGACAAAGACACATCAGCTGGCTGTCAAACTGGAACCAAGGGGGCTTATTTATGTCAAACTGTCGCTCATAGAGCAATGGGAGAACTCTCTTGATGACCTTGAAGCAGGGCAGGAGCCTGTGATGTTTGGGGTGGATGCCCGAAAAGTTGTAGAGAAGGAAAACGTGGGCTTGATGGTGCCACTTTTGATGCAGAAATGCATTCTGGAGATTGAGAAGAGAGGCTGTCAGGTACTGTGCATGTTTTAATCAGTATTGTTAATATTTCTGCGTTGGGATAGCTGTTGCTGTGGAGCGTGAGCAGGGGAAGGGGAAATTAAAAATACCTTTACATATTAATTTTTTTTTTACTCTACTAGTCCTGTTTGGTGCACACTAGTCATTGTAATATGAGAAAATAACAGAACTGTGTGAAGTCAGTGCTTCTGACTTGTCCTTTGTAGACCAGATGTACACTTGCTCACAGGAGATTCTCATGGTAGACTGTGGATAGAGAGATGAACCTGCAGCCCCCAGCAATGCAGAGTATCCCTCAAAAAGCAGAGCTGAGATGAGACCTTAAAAATGCTTGATTCCTGAGACACTGATTGCTCCATATTACATGTATCTACATATAAAAATACTCTCTCTTACCCAAAACCAAGACGCTTTGTGCAGTGACATGAAGTGACGAGGACAGGTCATGGGTTTAAACCGAAAGAGGGGAGATTTAAACTGGATGTTAGGAGGAAGTTACTTACAGTGGGAGCGGTGAGGCACTGGAACAGATTGCCCAGGGAGGTTGTGGATACTCCCTCCCTGGACGTATTCAAGGCCAGATTGGATGAGGCTTTGAGTGACCTGTACTAGTGGGAGGTGTCCCTGCCTATGGCAGGGTGTTGGAGCTAGGTGATCTTTGAGGTCACTTGCAACCTTATCATTCTATGAGAAAACTTCACTTTCCTGTGTGCAGTGTTGGGGCAGCACACCAAAAACTTTTCTGGGTGTCAGTTTGTGCACAGGAGATGCTGAGGGGCTGAATTAGTCCCCATGTCCTTGCCTGCCTTTGAGTTGTTTTCAGGATTAGGACAGTAGATAAGTGCGGTAAAGCAACAGTGCACAGTGTCTTCTCTTCATCTTAATAATCCTAATATAGTTGGTTGATGTAACCTAGGACAAAAAGAGGTATGAGAAACAAGGTGTGGAAACAGAGCACCAGTTATGGACGCTAGATGAGAAATCTGTTGGGAAGGACTATGCACAATCCTAAGGTCATATGTTCCTTTTGGCAATTAATTTGAAACTGGTGGGAGACTCTTGTATGATCTTCTGCAGCTTATGTTAATGCTTGGTTTCCTTTACACCTGTTGTTGCTCAGAAGTAATCACACCTAAGACTGTTACTATTTGAAATTGCTGTCAGGTTGGATGTAGTTCCAGGTGTTAAGAGATTAACTCTGATTTATAACCTAGGTCATAAAATATATAGAGAAATGGTACTTCTGTGTAATTGCTTTGTTCAAAGTCACTGCTGATAATGACTGTTTGATTCTTATTGCAAATGCTTCTCCTAATGTTACGCAAATAAGTGGAAGAGAAGTGGGGTTTTGTGTGTTTTTTTTTTTTTCCAATGTATACATTCTATGATTTCAGCATTTTATTTTGGGTTTATTAGCACCTAGTCATGCAAATGATATTGGTTAATCAAGGCAACACTGGTAATGAAGCGATTGGAGTCTGAATGTACCTGGTGCTTTTGAGCATGAAATCTAATTTGTGTATTTGCACAGGGAGAACCAAAAATGCAAAATATACTGTTGACTTCTCGTTTTAACAATATGTTTGTCTGACCTTTTTTACTTCCCTATGGAATGCTGTCACAGAGTAAGATCTCCACATCAATTTCAGATTCAGCATTAGTTTAGATGTTTAAGTTTTAGGCAAATACTAGATTGTACTCAACCCTGAGAGGAAGGGAGTACAGATTTCATTGGTTAACTTTCAGTTTATTTAAACAGGAATTAATATGTGGACTGACAAACACTCTTGTGTGGAAACCTAAGTGGTTGTTATCTAAATCAGTACAAAGTCAGAATATTAAAATTTTATTTTTGTTGTCTTTTGAGTCCGTGGTAGTTTTGGACTAAAATTCCACTGCTCGGTGCAGTGGTGTGAAGGTTTGGGAGTTCCCCGCCCCCCACACTTTGTAAAATGACCCAGACTACAATTCAGCTGGCTGGAAGTTAAGAATGAAGCTCTATTTACAGCTTTGCACAATGTTCAAGCAGATATATACACTATATACAGGAATATTTACAGAAATATACAAGTTAAAGGTAATACAGAAACACAACTCCCCTCCCAGAAATCAGAGACCCCAGGAGGGGCTCCCAACCACCCTTCCACCTTCTCCCCACCCCTGTACCTTACCCCAAGGTATACCTTACACGCAAGGTGAATTAGGAGGATTGGCCAGGGGGGTTAGAAGAAAAAGTGGTTAGTGAAGATTAATTGGAAAAAGAGGAGCCAGAGCCAGAAGCTGCTAAACCGCCCCGGACGCTGTGCTGTGTCCCCAGAGAGAGACAGAGAGNGTTCATTACAATAAAATCAGTATGTTTCAGGCTAAGTTCCTTAAATTCATAGGAGTGCTTTTTATAAATGGTGTTGAGGAAAATGAAAAGTAAATAATGATAAAATGCAAAATCTGAGCTCATGAAAGCACACGATTTAACTAGCCATTCGATCCAAGATTGTGAGTTACATTCCTGTCATATTGAGTAATTCCTCTTTTGTATGAAACTTTTCGTATAATTTGAAACACATGGAATTCAGAGTCTTGTTGTCTTTAAGACAGTATATTATAGGTCTTACTCATCATTTTCTTGAAACTGTGGTTACTGGTATAAAATTTTAGTTTTGTTTACTGTATAACTTGTAGGATTTTTTTTTTTTTAGCTTTTTTTTTTTTTAGTTGGTTTATAGGACTTACTATTTTTAGTAGGTAGGTAGTTGTGTGACTGCTTTATTTTTTTGCTAACAATTGACTTATTTTGGTATGCTGTGATTTTGTATACATAAAGATCAAAATTTTTTTTCTCCTTTCGTTCTGCTGAATCATAAAATTGTTTTGTTTGGAAAAGACCTCTATGATCATTGAATCCAACTATTGTCTACCTACCAAGCCTGGTTCTAAACCATGTCCTTCAGCACCACATCTATGCATCATGTTCCAGTTGTATCTTGTATGGTTACACAGCTATACTAGGGAAAAAAAAATGGTTCACCTGGATGAGTAGAATAAGAAGAGATGTTTAATATGTATTTCTTTGTTTCCCAAGTTTGCATAAAAGCAAACCCCTAAATGATTCCAACTTAAAAGTCATGTTCTGTCAGTGAAGTACTGCTCAGCAGGTTCACTGGACGACATTATTGTTAATCACTTGCTATGTAACAGTCCCAACAGTGTCTCTTGTGAAATGTTTGATGCTGCAAACGACCATTTGATGGTAATGGTTTGCACTGAGTTTCTTTAACATGTGTTTCCCAACAGTTGTTTGTTTCCAGGAGGAGACAATACATTAGCCAACTATTAGTCCTCTCTCTAAGAAGCTGACTGATGTGGGGTTGTTGTTTTTCCTTCTAGGTGGTAGGACTGTATCGGCTCTGTGGCTCAGCAGCAGTTAAGAAAGAGCTTCGAGAGGCATTTGAGAAGGACAGCAAGGCTGTTACGCTTTGTGAAAGCCGGTACCCAGATATTAATGTCATAACAGGTAATACATTTGCTTGGGTTTCTGTGTTAGTATGGAATTGTATCATGTTCCTAACATGCCTCTTAAAAGCTGAAATTCTGCTCTGAACTAGTTTTCAGTTGCCATTTAACAAACTGTTAACTGCTTTTTTGGATATCTAAACATTAGATGAAAGTGCAGAAACCTTAAGATTGTGTAGGTATGAAGCAATGGTGATATGGAAGGAGAAAGGTGTGGAAGGAGCTGATTTCATAACTGCTCTACTACAGGGAGAAGGGGAAGGGTCTTGAAGGATCTGAGGTCCACAGACCTGACTAAAACCCTGCTGTTGGTTGTATTGCAGCAGATCTTATAATAAAAAATGGTTATCATCAGGCACATTTGCCATGCTGGTACCTCTGCAACACATGATTCAAGGGCCATGCCAGATTAACCTGTTGTCCCCCCTTTAGGCTGAAGATTGAAAGATTGAAGGATTTTTGGAAGCAGATTTCCCATCATTTTGTGCAGGCTAGTTAGAGCTGCAGGAAAAGTGACATCATTTGAATCATTGTTTCTTTTAGACCATAATTAAATACCCCCATTCTCATGGTCTCTGGAGTGGTCCTCTATTTGCTGTCATGCAGCAAGCTCCTAGAAAAAGTGAGGAGAACTGGGAGTACAGCAACAGGAGGTCTTAGGAAGCCTGTCCACATCTGTATCTGCTCGTAACATGAATGTCTTACAGGAGTTTCTGTAGTAAGCGATTGAGGATTTTCGTTTGTTGTTTGCTTAAAACAGAAACAGTTTTATAACTGTTGTTACATAAGTCAAAGTTGATCTGATTTCAGGCATCACTCTGCAAGCCAGTTGCTCTAGGAAATTAGTTAAAAGCTTTCATTCCCTACATATCCAGGGATGGAAAATGCAATAAAAATAGTCAGTGTGTAAGTTTTCTGTGCCAAAGCCCTTTCTGTAACATCCAACAATCAGCTGCGTGGGACAGTTCTACCCTGTTTGGTAGTTCATTTCAGTGTATTAGGAATGAATTTTGTTCATTACAGTTTACAGAGTGATGTTAGAGATCTTACAAAGTGACACTTAGAGGGTTAAATAAGCTTTTTGGATCAGAATGTGGAGCTAGCTGCTTTAATAAACTTCCTTATCTTGGGTGGTTGAGTTCAGTGTTGCTCACAGGTACCAGTGTGGTTCTCAGCAGTGAAAACTTACTTGTGTTTATGTTTCATTCCAATGGGATATACCTTTTATGAAGAGGAGTTGAGTTGAGGGAGAATGTTTCCTATAATTGCATTTCTAAGACTGGTGCACATGATTCATGTTTTTACCAACCAAAACACATGTTCAATAAATTGTAAATCCTCAGCATAAGTCTTGGATGATGTGAAGCACTGCCTTGTGTCTTTTTTAGAACATGAGTAGTAGTGCTCTTTCTCAAAAAGGCAACCCTTGGACAACCCTCCAGAGACCAAAGAATGAACATTTAAACAAAGAATGAACATATAATCATTAAATCTTGACTGAGAAATTTAAAACTTGGGATTGGCACAGCCTTACACATAATTAAGTGTGCTCATGACTCAAACTGAAGCGTGCACAAGTTGTCAGAACTGACCAGCAGTCATCTTGTTGCATCGTGTCTCTTTGCATCCACGTGGATTCATATCTCTGCATAAAGCATGCAATACTGTTAACAGTCCAGTGGGTCAGAAAAATCAGGAATTAATGAAGTGGATTGCAATTTCTACTCACTATCTAAATTTGTTGTCTGTGACTGTGTCAAGGGGAATGTGCTAGTGGGCTGACAGCAGCAGGAAGGATAAATTCGTGGAAAAATAGTAACAGCAGCCTCTTACTGGGCTGATTTAGCTAAATGAATAGCAAAAAGGGTTTAGAAAGGTAAAGGAGCATTCATGGCTCCCAAACTATGTTGTTATTCATGGCTAAACAGGAGAAAGTTGTTTGGCAGGTGGCAGTCCTATGACTGTGGATGCTGTTACAGGAATTCCTGCTAAATGATTATTAATAGATGGGTGTGAGTGTTTCAACAGTGTAAGCCAATGTGATTATGAGATACCACTTCCTACTGTAAGCTGATACCAATTTCAGCCTCTTACCTCCAAGAAAAGCACAACTGAAACAAAGAAATCCCAATAAAAGACAGCATCTCCTGCTAGTGTTAGGCTTATGGAAAAAGGAGAATATCCCCAACCGTGTTCTCTTGCACCAGCTTCTGCCGTGTTTGTCTTGTTATGGAACATGAGCCTCTAAAATCTAGGGAAGAAATAACATTTGGTGGGAAGGGAGAAGTATGAGTAAGTTGGAGTAACTTGGAGTACTGTGTGCAGTTCTGGAGCCCTCAGCACAGGAAGGACATGGAACTGTTGGAGCGGGTCCAGAGGAGGGCCACAAAGATGATCAGAGGGCTGGAGCAGCTCTGCTATGAGGACAGGCTGAGAGAGTTGGGGCTCTTCAGCCTGGAGAAGAGAAGGCTTTGAGGAGACCTTA
>VWZE01010920.1:938363-982596 GCA_013396675.1 Eubucco bourcierii
GTTTTTTTTTGGTGGTGGGTTTTTTTTTTTTTGTTTTGTTTGTTTTGTTTTTAAAAAAACAAAATGACAACGAAAGCAAACATCAAACCACCAGAGGGAATATATTTTCAGGAAGACATGTGGGTAGTTGATGGTTGTTTACATATTTTATGTTCCTGATGGGACATTCCCATTTTTAGCACAGGGCGAGCTGTTAGGTGCTGTATGGTAGTCTGCAGAGGGAGAATTTTTGCCTGGCTATGCCATGCCTTATGCTGCAGAGAGAAATGGCCTGTCAGCTCCAGGGGGTGATGCTGCTCAGTTAGTGTTGCTCATTTGCCGTGCCCTCAATAGCTTCATTAGTGCTTGGTGCAATATTATTTCTAAAATAAAAATGTGTACAGATAGATAAAATCCATCTCTTACTTGCATTCTACCTGTGAACATGACTATAAAAGGGAAAATGTTAACTTCCATTCTGTACGTTTGGGTTTTTTTCTTAGAAGCAACCTCGTAATGACATCTGCTGTATGTTCAGTTAACAGCTAGGTTGCAAAGACTGAGTTTCAGTGAACTGTCAGTTTGTTAAATAGCACAGTGTGGTGGTATTTCCAGTGATTTGGAATTTTACAAGGCTATGAGTACTAAGGTGTCTTCCACCTTTCCAACTTTGTCTTTTTAGAGGACAGTTTGCATTGTTAATTGCACTAACTGCTTTCAGAAAGCTTTGGTGTTTTAGTTCACCATTTCTTCTCAAAGTATTTAAATTCAACTGTGATTTAGCTGAAATGAGTAGATCTCTAAGAGCCCTTTCCTTGCCTCTCCCTTGCCCTACTCAGGATTTTACTCATTTTGTGCCTGGTGCACCTGCTCTTGTGCACACAGCAGCCCTTGCATGCACACCTCTTCTCTGGAGGTGGTGCACCTTCCTACCCTGTTGTTTGTGATAAGCTGCCTTACATGAGCTTGGAGAAGCTGCCAGGTTAGGAGTTTTGGTGCCCCTAGCCTTGGGATATCACAGAAATACTTCCTGCCTCTTAGCTGGCCCTGCGGGGAATCCTCACATACCCATGGTTCACTGTGCCCTTTTGCGGTTGTCCTCCCAATTCTCACTCCCAAGTGCAAGGCTTACCACTAGAGATTATATTTTTTATATGGTAGATAAAGCTGATAAGCCCTGCTGCTCCCCCAAATCACTGGAAGATGAGTCTGCAGCATGGTTAAAAACAACTATTCTTGTGTCTCTTGTGAAAGGTGTTCTAAAAGATTATCTTCGAGAGCTGCCCTCTCCCCTGATAACCAAGCAGCTCTATGAAGCAGTGTTGGATGCCATGGTGAAAAATCCCTTAAAAATGACAGCAAACAATTGTGAAAATGACCCAAGTGACTCTGAGCACGCTGCAGCCCTTCTGGATTGCTTACCAGATGTTGAGAAGGTGAGCAGTGTTAGCAGGTTCAGGTAAATTGCATGCTTCAGAAAAGAAATCAGCATTTTCACACAGGATATAAAATGTATTAAAATGCGTACACCTGTTTCCTGACTTAACATTCCACTTGTATTTTTGATGCTACACAACTTTGAAAATTCTTCAATACTGTCATTAATTGGAGAACCTGAACTGCTAGCTTTTTATTCTAGCTTGCATTTCGTATTGCCTCTGTAAAACCAAATGAAATTCTGTGATCGCTACTTTTACGTTGTTAGGTGGAAGATTTTTCCGCCCCTACCAGTGTCCTCTCTTTTGATACAGCTCTCAGATCTGTATACCATAATTACATGGGCAGATCCATTCCTCCTTCCTAAGTATGTGTGATGAAGCTTTTGCTTCCCGTACTGTGCAGTGCAGTGGTTCTGTGTGCTGTTACCTGTCAAATTTACCTCTGTAGAAAACCACTTTCCTTCTAACCTCCCTGGCCAATCCTCCTAATTTACCTTGCGTGTAAGGCAAACCTTGGGATAGGGCGCAGGGGTGGGGAGAAGGTGGAAGGGTGGTTGTGAGCCCCTCCTGGGGCCTCTGATTTCTGGGAGGGGAGTTGTGTTGCTGTATTACCTTTAACTTGTATATTTCTGTAAATATTCCTGTATATAGTGTATATATTTGATGTGCTTTGTGCCGAGTTGTAAATAGAGCTTCATCTCTTAACTTCCAACCGACTGAGTTCTAGTCTGGGTCATTTTACAGAGTGGGGGGGGGGCGGGGAACTCCCAAACCGTCACAGAGAGAGAGAGGTAATGTGACCTGCACGGTACCCAGAAGTTGCCTGGAAGCTTGTTCTGATGCTGAGGTCATCTTGGTTTTTTAAAAATGTTGTAATGTACCTGGATTAGCTGTACTGCTTCTGCAGTACTCTCCGCTCTGCAGTACTCTTCCACTCTCTGATGTCCCCTTTCCCCTTTGAGAAAACTCATTCATGTAAAATCTCAGATCGGGTAAGAAACAAGATGAATTTTACCAGAAAATCTGTCTTAAGCAGTCGGCACTGTCATAGTGTAAGAGAACTTTTCTAATTCAACACTTAGGTGCTGTACTGATGAGTATTGTTAGAAAAATCACAACTGTTGGCCTTGATGTTACCCTTCTGGACCAGTGATGTTAGGATGTTAACTGCACCTTCATCTAGTGTTTTATTTCCTGAGCAGTATTCTGTTCTTTTAGGCTACCTTGAAGATGCTATTGGATCACCTGAAACTGGTAGCTTCGTACCATGAAGTAAATAAGATGACGTGCCAGAATTTAGCCGTGTGTTTTGGCCCAGTGTTACTGAGCCAGAGGCAGGAGACTACCAACCATAACAACAGAGTCTTCACAGACTCAGAAGAGCTTGCTAGTGCTCTGGACTTCAAAAAACACATTGAAGTTCTTCACTATTTACTCCAGCTGTGGCCAGGTACTGTTTCATGAATCTGATCAAGGAAAAAAATGTCAAACCATTGCTATCTGTGTTTACTGTGTAACAATTCATGTCAGCTCACAGGATGACTGAGCAGCATTGGAATTCCTAAAACACGAGGTACTATGGCATCACCTATTAATCTGAGGAAATAATGACAATTTTATAATCTTTTGTGTTTGGCCACTTTTTTTAATGGGGCATTTGTTGTTTTAATTGCATTCTTACCAAGTGACTGAGTTTGAGTATAAAGTAAGAAATAGTAAAGAACACTTTATATGAGTGAAGGCACTAGAAAATACAGACCCAGTGACAGTACAATTTCCACATCTCGGGGCTGTTGAGATATTCTGAGATATCTCTCTCTCTTTTTTTTTTTTTTCTTTTTTNAATAAAACTCAGATGAAATTATTTGGATGGAAAATTTCTGATCATATGCAAGTTTGGTTTTTTTCCCCTGTTTTTTCTTTTCTTTTTTCTTTTTTTTTTTTCCCTTTTTCCCCACTTCTGCTGTCCTGCTTTGACCATTCATGTTTGTCTGTGTATGGAATTCATTAGTTGTCTGGTCCCTGAGATGCCCAAAGGTTTACTACCCTTGATAATAATTTGGCAGAGTTGGGAATATCCTTACAATAAGCAAAGTGCAACTTCTAGTTGTTTTTGCAGAGTTTTGTGTAAGAAAAATATTTTCAATACACAACAAAATGCCCAACCCAAACAAACAAGAAAAAACAGGCCAAAACATAGGCTGGTGCTGATCTCTGGTATCTTCTCTGGTAATTGAAGACAGAACAAGGTGGAATGGCCTCAAGCTGAGGCTGGGGAGGTTTAGATTGGACATTAGGAAAAAGTTTTTCATGGAGAGAGTAGACAGGCACTGGAATGAGCTGCCCAGGGAGGTGGTTGAGTCACCCACCCTGGATGTGTTTAAAGGTTGTTTGGATGTGGTGCTTAGGGATATGGTTTAAGGTGAATCTTGTAGAGTAGGGTTATAGGTTGGACTTAGTGATCCTGAGGGTCTTTTCCAACCTGGGTATTTCTGTGATTCTGTGATATGCATGTTCACTGGCCTTGGGGGCTGTTCTCAATAAGAAATGACATGGAATTCTAATATTCCTAATAAACTCTTGGAAATCTTCTCTGCCTGAAAATAATAGTCAAAGGGGAGTTAGTTTGATGTATAGTGCAGCTTTGTGATGAGCTTGAAGCAGTTGGAGGCACTTCTGCTCCCTTGACAGCTGCCGCTGGTTAGCCCCAAGGCTGCTGACCACCAAAACTGATAAGAAACTTCCAGTCAAGTCAGTCAGCATGTGCAGGAGAGATGGGGAATGTGAGCAAAGGAGGGGGGAGATGATGAACTCTTTACACAGCAGGAGCTAATCATGAAACTCTGGAGACCGCATATGGCATGGCTGCTGTGGGAAATGAGGAGGGAAATGTAGCTCTGCCCATAGAAGTGAGCATTGCTATAAAGGGGGCAGGAATAGGTTAAGTAGTAGAGTTTTCCTAAGAGAAAGCTGAAGCCTATCCCCTAGTTTGCAAGAACTGTGTGCAAGGCTGTGCTAAAATGGGTGTGAGGTGTGAATGCAGAGATGAGCAGGTGAACACCGTGCAGTGTAAACATATAACTTGGACCGAACATAGGGGTCACAGTCTGGTCCCTTCTATTTAATTTTCTGTAGATTGAGATAGCTCAGTAATGAACATGTTGTGCAATATTTCAACTTCCTTGTTTCTCCAGCTTGAAAACAAATAGTCCTTGTTGGGATAGACCATGTAATACTGACATTATCATCCCTAACTCATGGTCCTTTGTCTTAATGGAGCAGTCTAAACAGAAGGGCTTTTGTTACAGTAAGGGGGGGTTGGGGAAGAAACAGTGATTGTTATTGCATGTTACTGTGCAAGACATAAAGTAAAACTAAAATTCCCCGGAGAGACCCAGAAAGAGAAGCACTGGGCACATCTCAGGACTGAGCCTTTGTGCCCATGTGCAAGGAGTCTGTAACAAGGAGTGGCTGAGGTGATGAACGGCACGGGTTTGTGATGCCACATTTTCAGTAGTGAATGGGCATAGGAGGTCTGTGCTGCTAATTACAGGAGGTAAGGGTCTGTATAAAACCAAGAGAAGTTTTGCAGCTCAGGTGCTCGATTGGCACAGGTCAGTAAATGTATTTGTGCTATTTACCGTAGGAAGCCACTAAGAGTGGAGGAGGCTTAACTTGTGCTGTGTAATCGTGGGCTCAGGTAACAGTGCCATCAGACCTGTCTGAGTGTGCGTCTGACCCGGGGCTGTGGCTGTTCAGAGAAGTTAGTGAGCTGCTGTAACAGCACAGAACATTAGGGCAAGAGAAAAGTTTGACTCTTGGTGTGTCTTCAGCTTCTCTAGGTGCTTCTCAACAGTGGTATTTTTGTTGTTTTAACCTCTTTTGCTCTGCCTGCTTTCTGTTACTCCTTTAGCCTGGGTGAAGCGTGTGAGCTGAGCGGTTTGCTTTTCTTTGATCCAGAGCCAAATGGTGATTAACTCACACAGTGAATTTAATCAGTGCTCCAGGAGCTTCTACTTTCAGATAGGTTCTCCATTGTGATTTGAATCTGGCATGACTCTTCAAAACTGAGCTTTTACAGTAGTTTTTTCTAATTATTTTACATCAAATAGTGGCAGAAGTAGTAGTAGTGGAATGTGTTGGCTGTAATCTTGCATGTATTCATGCATGCTGTTAGTTTGTGACATCAAGGGAGGACAGTGGACATCCGTCACGGACTTTTGTTTGCAGCACGGACTCGATCTGACTGATTAAACTTCTCCTGTCTTCTAGTGCATCATTCACCCGTCAAAGAACCAGCACTCCTGAACGCACCTCCTGAGCACCCATCCTCACTGAATTACCTGAGACCCAAGAGGCAGAGACCTCAAATGCTAAATCTGAGCAGTACTGAGATGTCTGGAGTACTCAGACCAAGACCAGCAGGTCTAGACAGTCCATCAAGCAACCGCTATGCTGGGGACTGGAGTAGTTGTGGGGAGAATTACTTCCTAAGCACCAAAGACTGCCTGAGTGAAGCAGACTACAATGATGTCCCTTCAGAAGATACAGAGAGTGGAGATGACAGCAGCAAAGCTGATGAGTCAGATGCCCTGGTAAGGCACCCACAGCCCAGCCCTGGAGAGCACACATTTCACAGCTATTTGACAATGCAAGCAATAGACTCTGCAGTGGACCACAGAGCAAACCTCAAAGACCTGCAGGAAAGTATTGATACTCTTATAGGAAACCTGGAAAAGGAACTCAACAAAAACAAATTAAATATAAGTTACTAAATCCTATCCTACACAACACCTTCTCCTTGTGCCTCCATGCCCTTCACAAGGCTTCCCATAGCTATGTAAAGACTGACAGTGTCCCTTAATGCCTTGTGGTAGGGCCACAGCTCACCTTGCATTAATAAATTTTAAGCCATTCCTTTAGGTTTCTGCCTTTTTGTTAGAAGATGTTGGCCTGATTTGGATATTGGAGACAAGCTGAGAGGCCATGAGGTGATTCCATGTTGTGGCTTTTCTCCCTAAAAACACTATGCACTTAGGTGGCCTAGGCAATACCTGGCAGAAGATAAAGCAATATTTCCACTGTCAGTGGCAGCAGAACTCCTTGTTCCTAAAACCCTGGCTCCGGTACAGATGTTCCTCTCGGAAGAGGATGAACGCTGCTTGGCCTGAGTTTTGCAGCGTGGACTTCAGATAGACTTGTTTTTCTATATATGCAATGGCTGCTACAAAAAATGCTTTATATATATATATATTATTTATACATAAAGTTTTAATTGTACAAATACTAATGTATTCCTGTATTAACACTTTTCAGTAATTATTTAAACAAGCAGAAATTAAATATTTTTCTAACCTTGTTTGTATATATATATATATATGTATCTGTGTATAAATGTGCATGTGTCTGTAGCCACCTTTGAGGAGGAGAGGTCTCTGAGAATGACAAAATGGATCTTTTTCTGGGAAGGCACATGCAGTGATGCCAACTGAAGTTACCTCTTGGGTAACACAGCGTTTGATTTATGCACAGAAACATGACCAGAGAGAAGGCAGGGTGAATGATTAATATAAATGACCTTGTTTGTTGCAGGAGCATCAGTTCCCAGGTGTGGACTATTAGATCTCACCCCTCCCTGCCTACTATCTTTTATCCCCTTTCCCTCTTCGTGTTGTTTTTCATGCATAAAGGAGATCTGGAAGGTATTTCCTATTCAAAAAATAATTCTGGTTTGTCCTTGTAACCTGTTACTTTATTTTTGATGTTTCAGTACTTTTTTTTTCCCTCCAGTGTTTCATGTTGAAACACTGTCTGACTGCTGGTGGTTAGACATGTTTGAGCTCCCTCTGAAGTGCTATGATGCTGGAGATGCAAGACTCCAGTTCTACACAAAAGCAGTTACTTTCCAGTTTGAGTCTTTTAGTTACCTCGTCTCACAAAAATGGAAATCCAAGTTGTTACATGGGGTTGAATGATCTTACCTCTGGGAAGTTTGAGCGGGATTGCTGTTCACTGACTGTTAGATTCAGCCATCACCTGCTCTCGTTTCATCTTTTACCATTAGTAATTTATGGCAAGTAATTGGAAGTGTCATGTTGAAGAAACATATTTGTGGTTTAATTAAAAAATAGTTACCAAACTGCGTATAAATGTTTTGATAGTCACTCTAACCAAAGGGAGATGTAGTCATTCCTTGTCCTTCACAGGTCACCCCCAGTAAGGAAAAGGGGGCATTTGGGCAGCTGGAGGTGAGAGGGTTATGTGTTTTAAGAGGAGAAACACTAAGCTGGCAGGATAAAATTTAATTCTCTTCATCTTTTTGGTACAATGTTGGCATCCCATCATGGCTTCTCCATGACCCTGTGGGTAAGTGCTATTCTGCTAACCCATACTTCCTTATATTGCTTAATTCAAGAGTTATTTATTTACAGTAGATAAGAATTGCTATGGCAAACTTCACCCCTCTTTTCTAAGAAATTATTTTAGCATGGTTTCACATGGTTTATTCAATCTCATTAATTTATTTTTTTTGTAAGTGTTAAAAGATGCAAAACAATTACTGCAATATAATGATAATGTATGAAAATGTAAATTTAACCTGAAGCATTTATCGATAAATCGATGTATTTTTTTAAACTTTTATACCTACAGAATGTGTATACTTTTTAAACTATAAATTGAAATCCTAAATAAAATCTGAATTAAGAACGCCATTTCACTAAGCATAGTTTGTGGTTATTTAAATCTGCCTTAAGATGATGCCATCCGTTTGCATTGGCTGCACCTCTGAATCAATTCCATGAAGGTGTTTTGTTCTGTTATTTCTAGATTGACCCAACATTTGGTTGTGGCTGCTCCCTCCCTGGAGGTGTTCAAGGCCAGGTTGAATGAGGCCTTCTGCTAGTGGGAGGTGTCCCTGCCTATGGCAGGGGGTTGGAACTAGATGATCCTTGAGGTCCCTTCCAACCTTACCATTCTATGATTCTATATCATAAAAAAAACAAAAACCAACAAACCAAAACCAGCATCAAAACAACAAAACCCAAACCAACAGACCACTGCTTCATTTAAATCCCAAAGCAGTAATATTCTAAAGAAGTTGCCAAACCAATGTTGTGGCAGCAGTTCTTCTGTTGTGGGATGCTGATGCTTTTGAACACAGCCTGGCTTTTGCACTGGGTGTGCAGGTGTATTGTTGCTAGTCAAAAGATGTTTGGGGTTAAAGTTATTTGATAAACAATGCAAATTTAATATGTCATTTATAATGATTAGATTATGTAAGCGAGCACCTTTTGAGTAAATGTAAGCTTTTTCTTCAGGAGGGTTCTGTAACTCAGTGCAGCAGTGTGTGCTACTCTGTCAACTTCAACATTTTAACCTTGCAACAGGGGAAACTGATGACTTGATAAACTATCAGTGTTCACCTAATTGGTTAAAATACAGGTAATGCATTGATAATGTTGACATGAAATATTCACCGTTATTCCAGTTATAACCACCACCTGGAGTACTGTGTGCAGTTCTGGAGCCCTCAGCACAGGAAGGACATGGAAGTGTTGGAGCGGGTCCAGAGGAGGGCCACAAAGATGATCAGAGGCCTGGAGCAGCTCTGCTATGAGGACAGGCTGAGAGAGTTGGGGATCTTCAGCCTGGAGAAGAGAAGGCTTCGAGGAGACCTTATAGTAGCCTTCCAGTATCTGAAGGGGGCCTACAGGAAGGCTGGGGAGGGACTATTTACAAGGTCTTGCAAGGACAGGACAAGGAGCAATGGGTTTAAACTGGCAGAGGGAAGATTTAGACTAAATATCAGGAGGAAGTTCTTTCTAGTGAGGGTGGTGAGGCACTGGAACAGGTTGCCCAGGGAGGTTGTGGCTGCTCCCTTCCTGGAGGTGTTCAAGACCAGATTGGATGAGGCCTTGAGTAACCTGTACTAGTGGGAGGTGTCCCTACCTATGGCAGGGGGTTGGAACTAGGTGATTCTTGAGGTCCCTTCCAACCTTACCATTCTATGGTTCTGTGATTCTATGTTTTTATTTCTTAGAAATCCTCTCTTGATGAGACGTTTCCCAAGTGGGATTTTTGTTACATGCTGTCCCTTTATATATGTTCTTTTTGTATAATTATTTATATAATCTGGTCAAGCTGCATCCAGCTTATGACTGTTACAGGTTCGTGATGATCAGCGTTAGTGTGAGAATTGCCCTAATCCAGAAAGCTAGTAGATTAAAACATCCTGCTTCTACTGAAGCAGAACTTTAGCATGTTTTAGTACAAAAGAGCAGCCTCCCTTTGCAGGTTGTTATTTGCAGGGCAGAGCTCCTGTTAAAGCTCCTGGGCACAGCCAGGAATTTCCCTTACCAAACTAACCTCTGTTCTCTGCTTGGTATAACTCAGTTTGACATCAGGAGCGGCTTCTGTTACCACCGCTAGAAGAGGTTAAATGCAGAGGGTGGAGCATGCAGTTTTGTTCAGAGAGCAGATGTCTTTGGAGCACGTGGACTTCCTTCAGGTGTGACCTCTGCTTCACAGGTAAAGAAATAGATGCAGTTGCTCTTATGGAAGTAGTTCCAATACTCTCACCAAACCCATGCAGCATACAAATTGTCATACCCAAGTATATGACACACTTAGGTGTGTTCTAGAATTGACTAGGGCCTGTTTGTGTATTTTTAATTACCGTTTTTCTAAACGGGATTGTAAAAATGCTGCTTGGGCTGTGTGGCTGATCCAGTTGACACAAATTGCTCCTCCTCCTTTTTCAGCTTCCCAAAGTAGCTTGTTACAGGAGCATGCAAGATGGTATGGGATGTGGAATAGAAGGGTGGCAGCATGATCTTGGACTGGCTTAAGCTGCTAGAGACCTACATCCACAGAAACTTCAGATCTTCAGATCTGTCTCTCCTGAATGTCTAACCTATGTGGGTGTTTATTAATGCACCAGGCAAGAAATATAGCTGCAGCTATTCAGACTTGTTCTAAAAATAAAGAGAAATATCCCCAACAGAAGTAGATATTCAGGGTTTATACAAAATAAATCTATAAATCTGATAAGCTGGAAGCACATCTGGTATTTCTGCTGCCGGTTCTTAACCCCTTCACTTCCCCCCCCCCATCCCAAAGTACAGGGTCTTCTTAGCAGAAAAATGTAATTTGTTAAAGTCTTTGTCTGGAATTCTGGAGATAGCAACAGCTGAAAGCTGATTGTTTGGGCTGAAGGGAGGAATGGTATTACACTGGAGTGTAACTATGATGCAGTTGTTTTCAGATGTCATCCTACACAATTAATTTGTTTTCATTATGTCTGTCTTTTTTTTTTTTTTTTTAAAGCCATGCATTTTGCCATCATTTCACGTAGCAAATTTTGTAGTTAACTTGTGAAGCGGACTGCCATGTCATGATACAAAGTCACCTGCAAGTATTTGAACATCTGGGATTGTATTAGGATAAAAGATCACAATGGGATGTTTAATCTCATGTCTTTTGTTACTTGGGAATAGACTACTCATTTTCTGTTGCTGGATTCCTGCAGCTCCCCAGTCTTCTTTGCTCTGTGGAGGAAGAGTGATCAGCAGAGCCCTCATCCACTGCCTAGGTGTCCTCACTGTTGGGAAAACTCAGCTAAAATCAGACTGTCTTCTGCAATACTTTCTTAATCAACACTCTTAAAAGTGCCTGTGTGGTGGGGACCAAGGCTCATGTTGAGGCTGCTGCCTCTTCTGTGTTGTAGTGACAGAACTACAGAGGAAAAGAAATGACTGGGCTTTCCAGCTAAGCCATGGCCGTATGGTTGACTTGAAAAATGTATACACAGTTTGCAACCTTGTTAATCAAAAATCTTGGGGAAGGTCATCTGAGGTAGTGTTCTAACAAAGTCCAGGCCTGATAACAAGGAACTGAGCTTTTTAATTAGTTGGTTGTGGGATATTTGCATATCTGTATGGAGCAGGCTGTTAAATATTGATTTAGCAGAGAACCTGTGTTCCCTTCCTGTTTGAGCTCTGACTGCAAACACCATGCTGCAGGTGGTAGGAACGTGTTTGGTTTTAATTTAAAGGTAGCTAATATAAAGGGCAAGAAATATTATTGTAGCATTTAAACTTTAACAAACAAAGGACTGTTTTCCAAACCAAGTCCTATTTAGCCACACCGAAGCTGTCTTAAAACCAAACGAAGTTCAATCCAAGCAGTAAAAGTATGTGGTGGGGAGATACTGAAGGGGCGTATTTTTAACCTGCCTAAAAACAAATTAAAATGTTTACTTCAGGACACAGGAGCTTCGTGCTGCTCCTGTTTTGTGTTTGGCTATGCTTTACTCTGAAGCACTGGAGCTGACTGTCATTTGTCAGATAAAGATCCCCTCTGCAAATCCCCATGCATCAGTCGTCTTTTGTGCTTTACTCTCTAGTGTGACTGTACGGACATTTGTTTGACAGGAGTCTGTGAGCCTCAGAGAGTTTGGTGAGTCATGGAAAGAGTGAAGTCACCCGTATAGAATTTAATCTGTCCTCCTCCAATAGGTTTAATTTCTGCTTGATAGGCTCTGCTCAGTTACACGGTGCCTGACCTGGCCATTGAAACCCAGCAACCAGCAGAACACTGCTTGTGAATGTCGTCTCTGTGGACGGAGGATGAAGGTTAATATTCACGAGCTGTGACTCATTTGCACTGGTAAATATTAAAACTTCTGCACAACACCATTGGATCTCTCCCAACAATGACCATCTCTTGACAGAAGTGCACACACTCGAGAGCTGGTGCTTGGCAAAAGCTGCTTGTTCTGACTAACACAGATTTCTTTGAGGCAACAATACATTTTAATGGCTTTCATTTTCTGTTTGTAAGCATCTGCCAGGATCAGGCAACAATCATTTTCTAATCTAATGGTGACAAGTAAAAGTGGCTCAGCCTGTAAAGTTTGGAGTGTTTATCAGTATTGTGGTCAGATTTTGGTTCAACTTGTTTAGTCCTCCCGTAGTGTATCGATGTATGGATTCAGCAGAAGTCCAAGGGGCTTGTGATAGCCCAGTGCTTTATTGTCTTGAAACAATGCATGTGGCAGGACCAGGCTGATAGCCCATAACACATTGAATACCTGTTGTGGCTGCACTTAAGAGAACAGAACCAGGCTGCTGTTGAGGATGCATTGGTGTTCTCTAGGTAAGCAGAAGCATTATATGGTTCCTTTTGAGCATTGCAGCAGTCATCTTGGGGTAGATCCTCTCTTTCCTGCTATAATCCAGGTGACTGCATGTGCTATATGGGGTAGCAGTTGCTTGTGGAAGTTGTGGTGTTAAACTAGTGAATGATGAAATAATCTTTAGCGTAAAACAAATGCCTTTGTTCCTATGTTTCATGAGCTACAATGGCTCTTTGATTTTAAGAGGAATTCTGATTTTAATAACAATAAGGTTTGTTTTTGATCTTTAAATCCCTTAGGTGAGAGTGCAGCCATTGCACAAGGAAGGAGCTCTTCCTTTCATCTGTCTGTATTACTCTGACTGTTGTCTAAAGTACCCATGTGCCTGTACACCCTTCTTCCTTCAATGGCAGCTCAGGGACACAGGGCTGCATAAGTCTGAGATGAGTGTTATTCCTTCTGGAGTGCTTTCTGTCACCATTTCTCCACAGCAGGAAATGTTCTGGGCATCTCAAAAATCCCACTGCTTGTCCATAAGTTTTCGAGAGGAGCAAATATTCTCCGGATGGGGGAAGAGCTGAGTGGCAGAATTTGGATGGCCTGTGGAGCAGGATGGTTCCCCTCTGATGGAAACAGGTGGATCTAGATTGTAGAGGTGGATATGTTGGTTTGACCATCAGAGTTGTGTATAAGATCTTTAGAGTTTATGGAGTCCTGACAGGCGCAGAACTTTGAGGACTAATATTTATATAGGTTATTAACCATAACTGTATTAATGAAAGATGGTGGGGGAAGTGTGCCCAAGAGAGTTGCTCACTAACCACGTTGTGAGTAAGCAAATGGATAAAACAAATGAAACAATAATCTCTAACTGCAGGATACTTTATTTCTGAAGCTAAATATGTTCTGCTCAAATAAAGATAGCCTGAAATATAAAGCTCACTGATTCTAAGGCTTATAATTAGATCTAAACATGAGGATGTTTAGATGAGGATGTCTGATGAGGAGAATATTTCTTATCCCTTTACTGGTCCTAAACCTGTTAGTATCTGCTTCTCCACATCCAGAAACACATTGTCATCTGCATTTTCTTGTTCTTCCATCTCTTCTTTTGTTTTTAGTGCAGTTATACTCTGGAGGAAAAACACACACCAGGCAATAATAACAGTGTTAAGTTTTGAAACCTACATGCTTTGCAGTGCAGAGTACTAGTGCTTTGCAGCGCAGAGCACTAGTGCTATCACAAAGCAATGAAAATAGGCATCACCTAAGGTTAGTTGGTTGGTATTATTAAACCAAAGAAAGGGCAGTAAAAGTCTTTCTGTGCATAAAGAATGGAAGGCTAGTGTCTCTCCTTTCCCAAAGGAGCCATGTTTGTAGGGAACTTGCCTTCATGCAACTTTTTGAAAGAACAACTAATCCAGAATGGAAATGGATAGCTGTTTAATGTGCATGGGAGCATTAGAGCCTGCAGGAGTTTCACCTGACCAAGAGCTGAACTGGCACCATCTATTCCATTCCTAAGAATTACAAATCTGAAATGAAGAACTGCTAAGCTATTCTGATTATGTCCACTCTGATTTTTGAATTGCGGGAGCTATGGGAAATCCTGCCTAGCAAAACAGGTACCTTTTAATAACCCACAGAAACAGACAATATTTTATAAATTCCAAGTGCAACATACTGTTTTCTGCCTCTGGGCCTCCAGTTGCATTTCAGTTCTGTTTTAGGTTGAAACTCATAACAATCTTGAAACTCTTGTTCGCAGTACTTCAGATACTTGACTTCTCTTTCAAAATAATCAAGTACATTGGCACGCTACAAACAGAGTGACAAACAAGGGTCATTACTCACCCAAAGATTATTAATTGAACTGTACTGGGGAATATAGTTATCTCTATCCAAATAATGTGCAGCAGAATAATATAAAAATGTGGATTGAAATCAATGGAATTTTTGGATACAAATACCCACGGGGTACAATAACTTTTATTACACTCAGAGTCATAAAAAAATTATTGTATCGTCTTTTCAGGAACCTGCACCGAAGTAACTAAGACAGTTTCAGGTTAGTGATTTCACTAAGTCAGTCCAAATCCCCAATGACCCAACTTCAGGAACAAAGAAATCTTAAAATCCCATACTTCAGTGTTACACTATTTATTTCTCTGGGATTCTTTGTTTTAGTTTTCATTAGTCTCTTCAACTGCCTCATAATTTTCATTGAATAGTTGAGTGAGAATGACTGTAATCTAAATATTAGTAATTGCTTCCATATTAATAATCCCACATATAGCATAATTCCAAAACACACATACTTTGGGCTGAAGCAATGCATTTCCTCATGTTACAGCACTTGGTTACCTCCTACCTTGCTTTGAGGAAGTTACTGCTACTAAAATGAGGCTGCTGACCTGGTGTTAAATTGCTAAGTAAAGATAAATTAAAACTGTTTTCATTGTTTTTGTGGCACTTTGGTACAGGTAGTCCTCACTGCAGAAGAGAATGAGTGGTAATGTTAGTAACAGCTTGCAGAATGTGCTTTACCTAAGCTAAACTAGATACCAGGATCTGTAAATCAAGGCACCATATTTACTGGGGAGGAAAAAAATTATCCAAATGTGGCCAAGAAGGTATAAAGAAAGATAATCTCAGTATATTTATATTACTATGCAGCATTGCTTTAATGCGTGAAGCCAGATGTAAATTTATGCATATGGAAAAAAATGATGAACTCTTTATGGCGTTTTCATGTAGCCAGTTTGGAGCAGTGGAATTCTGCCAACTGTTACCCAGGTTTCCTTTATAGAGTCATAGAATGGTAAGGTTGGAAGAGACCTCAAAGATCATCTAGTTCCAACCTCCTGCCATAGGCAGGGACACCTCCCACTAGTACAGGTTACTCAAGGCCTCGTCCAACCTGGCCTTGAACACCTCCAGGGAGGGAGCAGCCACAACCTCCCTGGGCAACCTGTGCCAGTGCCTCACCACCCTCACTGGAAAGAACTTCCTCCTAACATCCAGTCTAAATCTTCCCTCTGCCAGTTTAAACCCATTGCTCCTTGTCTTGTCATTGCAAGACCTTGTCAATAGTCCCTCCCCAGCCTTCCTGTTGGCCCCCTTCAGATACTGGAAGGCTACTATAAGGTTTCCTTGAAGTCTCTCCTCCAGGCTTTAGAGGCCTCCTTTCTGAGCTCTGTGCAGAGCCATCTTTGCTGCAAGTGATTTTAGGAGAACATGACCATACTGATCACAAATTAATCACCATTCTGTTTTATCCAGGCTGTTCTGTTTCTATGTTGGTTTTCAGGATAAAGTGTTATAGAGATTAATAAAAATTCTTACCAACCTCATTCCTCAAAGGGTAGCTTAGTGTGTGACTGAGTTCCACAACATGCAATACTCCAAGATCATCAGAAACAGCTAAAAAATGCTGCATTGCTGAAAGATATTTGACAAAAAAACATACAGACAATCTAAATTCCAACAGTAACACACACCTCCACCCAAAGACAAGCTACAGATGGTTGACTTTTGTTCTGGCCTTTGTGGGAGCCTTATTGCTCTCTTATTTTCTTAATAAATTCCCTGTAAAGTTTATACTTTTTCAAACATGTGGGTAGGTTTGTTTGTGTGTTTAATTAAATGGTTTTAGTTCTCTATGCCATGGTAGTACACTTAGAAATGATGTATGCATTTTTGTATATCCAGTGTAGTGTTGCAGTATGGACTAAGATCACGTGTTCTTGGTTTGAGGCTAACTGGAATATTTTTATGAAAAGAATTATAGGCTGAGAAAAGAAAAATGGTGATGTCTGCTTCACTCATAGGCTTGCTGAGATGTATAAGAACAAGGACACAAACACAGATAAGGGAGAGTCTCTGGAGAGCCACTGGGTCTTTGGGTCTCTCTGGTGAGTAACCTAACTAACCACTCTGCTTCTAACCCCCCGGCTGATCCTCCAAACTCACCTTGCACGTAAGGCAGACCCTGGGATAAGGTAGAGGGGTGGAAAGAAGGTGGAAGAGTGGTTGGGAGCCCCTCCTGGGGACTCCGATTTCTGGGATGGGTATTGTGTTTCTGTATTACCTTTAACTTGTATATTTCTGTACCTATTCCTGTATATAGTGTATATATCTGCTTGTACATTGTGCTGAGCTGTAAATAGAGCTTCAGTCCTTACCTTCCAGCTGGCTGAGTCTAGTCTGGGTCATTTTATAAAGTGGGGGGGGGGTGGAGAACTCCCAAACCATCACAATATGTAACAGGCTTAGCGTGCCTTGGAGACATAGGCAATTTTGCAAACAGGGTGGCACAGTAAAAAGCAATCAACATACGTGAGGCAATCCAGGGGCTGATGAAAGTGATCACTGAGTTGGAGATGGTCTGGATGCGAGATGGCTCGTAGGTTTTATTCATTAAGTCCCAAGTATCTATATTTCCATCATCTCTGCCAATGAAGAAAACTCCTGGTCTTGTTAAGGACCAGTGTCCCGCAGTGTTTCTTCCTGCAGAGCAACTTGACCGAAGGATTGGTCCATTCTTAATTTGTTTGAAAACAAATAAAAAGACAGATCCAACAATCAAATGGCACTATCCATTCACTACTTCAAATCACCAATCATTTAAGAAAGTTCACCATTTGAATTATTACAGAAATTGCATTAATAGCAAATTTAGTATCACCTTCTGCAGATAAAGAAGGGACCTGTGAGGACATTAAAAAACCTGATGTCGAACTTCCAATCTATTAAGGTATTAACATCTATCTGCTGTTCAGATCTGTGGTCCCAAGGTTGTCAGGTGCAGCTGTACTCCTACATGAGAGGAACTGTAAGAAACCTCCACGTTGCTTTGTCTTTTGGCAGATGAGATGACTGCATCCTAAATAGTTCTTTAGACCTGTCTAGCACACATTCTCTTTATTCTCTTCTAGCAGCAGAAATAATTTGTTGAGAAGCTACAGTTTTTACAAGGTTGGAATTGAAGGTCACTTCAGTTTTAATTTTTTTTCTGTAAAAGATAAGTTTACAAAGCTATTTCTAAAACACTTTTCTGTTGTGAAAAGAAAGGAAAATTGTGAGTAAAAATACAGATTTTGTAGCTGTTACAGTTCTGTCTTGTATATCTATCAGTTATGTTACAGCTGTGTAGAGTAACTTACTGTAACCCCTTCTTTCCAAATGGCAAAACTCCGGCCTCCAATGCTTAGAAAGATGTCTTGAAAAAATGGAGATTTCTGGAGAGTGTTGATAGTTTCAGTGTGGCTGGAGTATGTCTGACTGTGCTTCTGACCTAACGGAATGAAAAAGGCAATTACTTCTAACTAGGCATTGTCTTCACGATGGGAGTTATGCAGTGGGAAACGAGTGGAGGATCCAGTACAGGCCTTGAAGGTACTGGTCTCATTTTTTTTTTTCTCACAAGGTATAGGAGTTAGAATTGCTGCACAGCCATAGTTACTTCTATGATTTTTGCCAATAGGTACGTGGCAACTTAGCTGTGATACTGGAGAGGGTTTTTACTATTTTCTGTAACAACAGCTAAACAGCTAAGGGCAAATCCTGGTATCGTGAGCAAGAACCTTAAAGGGTACAGGTGCAACTAATTTTTAAAGTTAGCTAGATTATAAACAGGTATCAAAAAACTTGAACTTACTAGCTAGTTTTGCTGAGTCATTATCTATTTCCCCTTTCCAGTCAGAATAAACAATTTCTCCATCCTGTGATGCCAAAAAAAAAAAAAAAAAGAAATAAGAAATACTAATATTAGCACTTGGTGGCTTTTATCAAAGTGCCTGGTTTTAAACTGTGACTTTACTTAATTATAACCATCATTAAATATGTCCTAAGTAAATTCAAACCTGATTTTGCAGACAATGACTGAAAAGAAAAAAAAACCCCTAACATTTTTGGATCGTGATTTTTCAACTATGTGTTGCTAAAACAGTTTTACTTAACATGATGTATACAGGCTGTGCCTCCTGCAGAATTTGATGTTTGGCTTTTACAGGTCACACTTTGCTCCAGTATTTGAGGAAAAGGTGATTGGAAGCAAAATTTCATTTCCACATGAATTCAAAACTAGGAAAGGTTTTTGAATTTTAGATATGTAGGGTAGGTAGAGGGACTTCTTACAGTGGAAATAAGTTGTGAGAGAAACCTGATATTTTGAGGAAACATTATAAAAATATTACTGATCTTGTGGGTTCTGTAATAAGGAAGTACTGCTTGGCTCCTGATAGCAGGTAGTTAAGTTCAACATGTTTTAGAAATGTCTTCTAAATCTGCCCTTGAAGTCTATTGAGTATTGACATTGTATTATTATTTTTAGCATGTAGTTAAATGCTTTTTTTTTTTTTTTTTTAGTTAAACCTGAAGTCCATACATTTGTGAAAACTCCATTGATTAATTGGTCAGTCTTTCACATATCATGAATTATGATTTTTATTAGTAATCTATTATTTTCACTTACTTCAGTTCCAACAAAAAAATTGATGGAGATACTTTTTAGCACTTCCAGATTATTGCTTGAAGTGTTCATCTCTGGGCTGTCTTTGTTGAGCAGTTCCAGTATGTTCAGAGACTGTGGCTTCTCTGGGAAACAGTATGAATACATCTATTTATTGTACACAGGAGTCTATCAGACCCAGCATACCTTTTGTCTTATAAAAGTAGTTCATGGATGAAGGGAATTTCAAGAGGAGAAATGAAGACAGACTGCCAAGTAAAGCAGGAGTTCTGTAAGATAATTGTTTCCTGGTGGGATCTCCCCATTACTATACATGCTCTTAAGTCAGTGCTTGCTGTACGTGAAACAACTACCTCAGGTAGCACCACTGTGTTCTTTTTAAGTCTTGCACAGCAACAGTGTCTCTGTGGGAACCACACTTAGTCTCCTCCTTAGCTACTGCAACCAGGAGGCAGTATTTCTGCTCCTGCTAATGGCACAACCTCCCGCTGTGGGATGATGCGTGTGCTGGAGCAGCTACACCACGGCTGCTAAACAGACAGAAAGACACTTTCTGGCATGATTTGTAGTCACCCTCTCAGGTAGTCCAACTTTTTGGCTACCTGTATGTCAACTTGCCAACTTTACAGAGGTATTAGCAGTGTGTCCCTACCGTGAAATACCATTGCAAGAATTGATCTGCTATGGAATGTGAAGTATAAACTTCTATCTAAAGCACTACAGAAATATCTACAAATATATATAGCTACTCCAGGATTATTTTCCTAAAACTAGTATTCTGTAAGGGCTGAAAAAGACATACTGGTTCAGAGATAAAGAAACTGGGTGGAGGACTTGCACAGGCTATTAAGTGAAACCTGGTGGAGTTACTGCAAGTATGGAACTGTTCTTTTTGTGTTTGATATATGTACATAACCTTTGCAGTCACTAGGTGCATGTTGTGCTTTGAATAACAGTATATTTAAAAAAACCTTTTTCCCCAGATGAACTTATGAACTTAACTATACAACATGCTGACCTTTCATTTTATATATATATATATATATATATATATATATATGGTAATGTAGGCTTATTAAGAACATTTTCCCCAATAAGATGCAATAAAAATATTACCTGAGGTTTTGTAATGGCAACGCAGTTCCCTTAAACTAATTCTGGTGGTTCCATACACTGTGTCAATACCACATTCACACAAGTTTATCTGGTCAGAAAAAAAATGCACTTACTTACTCATTTTGTCAGATCTTTGAGATACAAGACTAAATTACTTTCTGCTGGTGTGCTTTTGCTGCCTCATGTGCAAGCAGAGAGAAAATGCAAACCTGTGGTTTCTCTTGTTATCCCTTCCCTGACAGGATTTTGCTATGTGTGTACTGTGTCCGGTTCTGGGCCCCTCAGTTTAAGAAGGACATTGAAGTACTTGAACGTGTCCAGCGAAGGGCAACGAGGCTGGTGAGAGGCCTCGAGCACAAACCCTATGAAGAGAGGCTGAGGGAGCTGGGATTGTTTAGCCTGGAGAAGAGGAGGCTCAGGGGAGACCTTCTTGCTGTCTACAACTACCTGAAGGGCACCAGAACAAGAGGACACAGTCTCGAGCTATGCCAGGGGAAGTTTGGGCTGGAGGTGAGGAGAAAGTTCTTCACTGAGAGAGTCATTGGCTGCTGGAATGGGCTGCCCAGGGAGGTGGTGGAGTCACCGTCCCTGGAGGTGTTCAAGGCAGGTTTGGACGTGGCACTTGGTGCCATGGTCTAGTCTTGAGGTCTGTGGTAATGGGTTGGACTTCATGATCTTTGAGGTCTCTTCCAACCTTGGTGATACTGTGATACCCATGAACAGCACAGATCAGCAGGTCCAAAAAAAAATTATTTTAAACCTTTTTTAACCTAACAGATTATTTCCAGCCTCACTTTCTGCCCAACACCCCCAAACTGATGTGACCATTTTCATCAGACTGACTGTTTTGTTGCCAGTAATGATGGCTCTGCTGAATATGACCATGTTTTGCAGTTTGGGACCCACTGAGACAGCACAGTGGCTGAAAAGGCTGTCAGGAACTACTAGTATAACGAGTTTGCCACCTACTGCAGTTTTTAAGAGGCAGTCATGGCTGTTTCTTGTGAGTCAGCTTTTCAAAATGTGTTTTATCGAAGTTTCAGGGGAATGATGAAGTCTTTAATTTCGTATCAGAAGGAAATTAACAAGGGTGTCACAATTTGCTGGAAAATTAAATAACAAGTGAGGAAACAAAACAATACATTCCTATGGAGTTCTGGCCATATCTACTTCATCTTTCAGTTCTATAGAATCATAGAATGGTAAGGTTGGAAGGGACCTCAAGGATCATCTACTTCCAACTCCCTGCCATAGGCAGGGACACCTCCCACTAGTACAGGTCACTCAAGGCCTCATCCAATTTGGCCTTGAACACCTCCAGGGAGGGAGCATCCACAACCTCCCTGGGCAAGCCATTCCAGTGTCTCACCACCCTCACTGTAAAGAACTTCCTCCTAACATCCAGTCTAAATCTCCCCTCTTTCGGTTTAAACCCATTGCCCTTTGTCCTGTCATTGCAGGACCTTGTAAATAATCCTTCCCCAGCCTTCCTGTGGGCCCCCTTCAGATACTGGAAGGCTACTATCAGGTCCCCTCGAAGCCTTCTCTTCTCCAGGCTGAAAAGCCCCAACTCTCTCAGCCTGTCCTCATAGGAGAGCTGCTCCAGCTCTCTGATCGTCTTTGTGGCCCTACTCTGGACCCGCTCCAACACTTCCATGTCCTTCCTGTGCTGAGGGTTCCAGAACTGTACACAGTACTCCAGGTGGGGTCTGACAAGAGCAGAGTAAAGTGGCAGAATCCCCTCCCTTGCTCTGCTGGCCAAGCTTCTCTTGATGCAGCCCAGGACTTGGTTGCTGTCTGGGCTGCATGTGCACACTACAGGCTCATGTTGAGCTTTTCATCAACCCAGACTCCAAGGTTCTTTTCCCCAGGGCTGCTCTCCAGCCATTCACCACCCAGCCTGGATTTGTGCTTGGGATTGTGCAGTTGTGTATATTTGTGTACAGTACCTTTATGAGAGGTTTCCAGCAGAGATCTAGGTGCTTAGAAGTATCTGGAATACTAGGGGGCATATAAAAATCTTCCTGCACTCTTGTTTTCTCAGATGAAGGTTGCTGAAGTTTGGTGACTGGAATATCCCAAAGTAATACTGAGCTGCAAAAAGGTTGTATAATACTATTAACTGCTTTTGTTTCAAAATCAAGTGCAGTTTTCCATACATTTTAAAGGGGTTTTTTTTAGCCTTTTGTCCTCAAACTTTCCGTAGCAATGGAGACTCTGAAAAGCAGACAAATGCTGGATACTTAATTGATTCTTTTGTCAATGATGGCATATATTCCTTTATTCATCAGTTGTTAACTATACCAAAGCAGCTAGATAACATTCATACAGTTTGTTTATGGAAAGTTGCTAGTTGAAGATAAGTGTGGGTGTGTGGCTCTCTAGGGCAGTGCATGTGTGATCAACACTCTTCTTAGGGTATATGCAGAAAATAAATGTATAAGTTTGAATATTTTCAGTCAGTGAACCTTTACTGCCATTACTGGCCAGGAGCTTGATGTGCTTGTCTTCTGCATACAGAATTTCAGCTATTCAGGATAGGCTGATAGGAATTCAGAAGTGTGCTGGCTAAATCATGGAGTATGCTCCACAAAGCTTTCCAAAGGAAACTGGAAGACATACTGTATTTTAAATATTGTACACACCAATCAGAGGAGCAGGTTACAAGCTGCACACAAGTCTGAGCTCTGTTTTCAATAGCAGCACTCATTCGAGTGTCCTAAAAATAGCAGTAAGAATAATTACAGGGGCAGAAATGACAAGAGGCAAAAATTACACTCTGCTAAATAAGTACTTTGACACATAAAATGCTCTTTAAGAAATTCAGTCACTGCTTCTGCTTGGGTAAGGTGTGAAAATCAGAACTTAATAACTTGAAGCTATGAAGTCAAGCTGTTTTACAAAGGTACTTTAAGTGAACTGATAGCAGCTTTGTCTAAATGAAGCCAGCAGGATAAATGCTTGCTGAACCACTGCAAATCAGATCCTCCCCAGGTTGCCATGTTTGTAACTTTTTTGTGCAGCTTAACCATAAAATCATAGAGTCGTAGAATGACTTGGGTTGGAAGAGACCTTAGAGATCATCTGTTCCAACCTCCCTGCCATGGGCAGGGATGCCTCTCAACACCTCATCCAACCTGGCCTTAAACATCCCCAGGGAGGAGGCATCCACAGCCTTCTTGGACAACCTATTCCAGTCCCACCACTCTCACACTGAAGAACTTCTTCCTAAGATCCAGTCTAACCCTCCTTTCCCTCAGCTTCAAACTTCGTTTTTGTCCTATTTGCTAAACACCCTCATGAAAAGTCCCTCTCCAGCTGTCCTATAGGATCCCTTCACATATTGGAAGGCAGCTCTAAGGTGCTCCCCAGAGTCTTGTCTTCTCTAGGCTGAACAACCCTAGCTTCCTCAGCCTGTCCTCACAGCAAAGAGCAAATTGTTGAGAATTTTATCTCCAAGTTAAAAGTAGTGAGAGTGCTGTTTCTTTGCCAAGTTTACACCATGGGTCATGTCAAATATTACTCAGCTGTCACACTATGGGAGGGCAGTGGTGCTTTCAAATTAATAGTTTAGTTGGGGGGGAGGGGGTAATGGTCTGCAGGGTTTATAACACTTAACATTTGCAAACTAATCATCATTTTATACCAAATTTATTTTAATCTATTTCAGAAAAAGAGATGTATTGGAGAGCAGGGGTGGGTGGGTGGAACAAGTGAGTATAGGTTATGCTCTAATCAAATATGATTTTCAGTATACGCAAAACAGACATATTTTTGTAAAACTGCACTTACGCAGCAAAGTTTCAGCCACATCAGAATTTTTAGACCAAATCTTACTCTTATTTTCATTCATGAGTTGCCTGCTTGGAGTCAAAATGGTAGTCTGACAACCATGTGAAGCTGAATTAGTTTCTGGATGCAATTTGAATGTCTTTTTCTTCAACATATATTAACAAACAGCTGATTTTTAGGAGCCACGACATAAAAACTGCAGTGCTGTGCAACGCCTGACACACATTCCAACAAAACAGTTCTGTCCCAGTAGATGTTGTTAAATATTGACAAAGTGATTCCTTTATCAGTATTATTTATCAAACATGTGTTTCCTGTAGCTGTTATCCCAAATGAATATGGAAACAGATTTCTGAGCCTAAACCTTGCCAAAAGAACTCCTACCCAAACGACAAAACCCATAAAAGCATTCTGCTGTCTACTTTGTGCATGTTTTCTAAACATGTTTTAATGAAACAGTATAAAGAAGAAAAGTGAATTTTTAAACTCACCTGAAAATAATCTGGCAGACAATACATATCTGTTACTGATTTTGTATGACTGTGCTCTATGGAAGAAAGTGCACAGTATCTCACTAGAGGCAGCTCTGCGTTAGTCTGCTGGACTTGCCCAAGGGATGGCTGAAAGTGTTTTAAAAAGATATATTTTAGTGTATTTTGAAAATACAATAGAGGACTTGTCAAAGAAGAAAACTATTACTTTACATATTCTCAGTGCTTCTTCACATATTTCAGATCTATAGAACTTTCTAGGGGTCTAATAAACTCTCTTCACCCATTCTCCCCCACAGGTGAACTGCAATATATTTAGAAGGGAAGCATTGGCAATATTAACAGCTGTTACCTCGATTTTATCAGCAACAGTTTTTGCATTTTGCAGCTTTTCTTCATGTTGAGAAATATCCCACAGCACAACCTATAAAGAGAAGCGAGTATATTGCAAATTATTCTGTTCTTCATATTAATATGCATTATTTTTCAAAGAAAATTTGTGGAGGTTTGGGTAAAAGTCAGTCACACTCTGCATTAGAACTTATGAGGTCTTGCCTTTTCAGTCTGATGCTGTGCTGGTTTGAGGCTAATTAGAATATTTTAATAGACAAAATTACACTATAGGCTGTGAAAGGAAAACATCATGATGTCTACTTCACTCATACGCTTGCTGGAGAATTGTTTGGGAACACTAACTAAAACAATAGATAAGTCAGTCTCTCTCTGGCTCTTGCTGGAACAGGAGCTGCTGGTGGGATCTAGCAGCTTCTGGGCTCTGGCTCCTCTGCTGATTAATCCTCACTAACCACTTTTCTTCTAACCCCCCTGGCTGATCCTCCTAATTTACCTTGCACGTAAGGCAAACCTTGGGGAAAGGTACAGGGGTGGGGAGAAGGTGGAAGGGTGGTTGGGAGCCCCTCCTGGGGTCTCTGATTTCTGGGAGGGGAGTTGTGTTGCTGTATTACCTTTTACTTGTATATTTCTGTAAATATTCTGTATATAGTGTAAATATCTGCTGTACATTGTGCAAAGCTGTAAATAGAGCTTCATCATTTAACTTCCAGCCGACTGAGTGCTAGTCTGGGTCATTTTACAAAGTGTGGTGAGGGGGAACTCCCAAACCTTCACAGATGCAATCAGTTGAAAGGCTACAGTCATCTCAAATAAAACCAATCCCAAATCAAACCCAAAAAATCAGAGTCTTTATAGCTTAACTAATTTTTAGTACTACAAGGAACCATCATAGCAGTAATGGCTCATCTATGGAAAAACCAGGCATAAACTCAGTACAGGATCAGAGAACTGCTGAAACTCCAACATCTGCCTTGGGAGACTGTTACTGTGGATGTTAAGTACATCTCTTCAGGTTTGTTTTCATACTGTAAGAGAATACAGAAATATCCAATGTTAAAGAATTAACACCTGCCCATTGATGCATCCACCAGCAATAATATTTGGATCACTTGGACTGAACTGAAAGCAGTAAATATCTTCAGGAGATTCCAACATTAACTAGAAAGAAGAAAAACAAATAGTTAAGCAATCAGTGTGACTGTATTTCTTGTTCTACTGTTATTTAAACACTTTGCATATTTTAAAGTCCTGATTAGATACCTGAGGGTGGATAGGGTCAGATAAACTCCAAAAAACTACTGCTGACTGTGGCAGCAATGATTTATCAGACAGGCTAACTTGTTCTTCGTAAGAAAGCTGCTCTCTTGGTGACACTGCTATAATTCCTGAGTGAGAGACAAAATAATTTATCTCAGACAATTCCATTTTCAGCATGCTGCTTAATCTAAGTGAGTTACAATTATGCTTTCTGAATACAGTGGGGAAAAAACCAAAAGAAAACCAAAACTAAAAACCACCCATCCCACCCACACATGTATTTATATATTTGGTTTTAAAGATCAATTTTGAGGAAAATATTTTTTTTACTAAAATGAAGTTATTTAACAGCGAGTAACACAACTTAAGCATCAGGATAAAATTAAACTTTTTGCTACTGCTCCTTAATGATGTAGTAATAGACCTGAAATGATGTGACAGACATATAGTCCTAGCCACCCATCATGAATTGAATTAATTTTCTATTCAGGCTGCAATCTTGGCTATTAATATGCTGTGCAACTAGGGTATTTATATAGAATTTAATTGTGCCTTTAAGCCTGGCTGGGTAAAGCACTAATCCATGACAGCAGCAGGAAGAGACACTTAGTATGCCCTGTCATGCTCCCTGGCAGTGACCAGAGCCATGTCCTATTGTGGCTGTAACATTCCTCACAAGTATTAAGCATGCTACAAAAGCCAGTGATGGAGAGAACAGCAGTGGTATGCAGAGCCACCAGGACATTGTGCAGTTACAGGCCCACTTAAATTTGCCTCATAAGGGAGAAATTTCCCTTTCCTATGACCTTTGTTTGTATGTTAGTGCGAGTGACTTCACATGGCCTGTCTGAACTTTACCAGGAATTTGTCTTTCATTTTCCACTGCATCTCAAATCTAGGCAAACATACCACATCACTTTTCATTTGGTTTCAAATTAAAATGCTGATCATTTTATGAAATGCACATATTTTGTGGCTGTCATATAGTACATCTCATTCAAGTCTCAAATTGCTATTGTAACTGTCTTACCATAAATGGTTGGATGCCAGCAAATACAGCTAATAGTTCTGTTCTTAGGATCTGTAAATGATTGGTATGCATTAAGATAAATATTTGGCTTGCCACCAGAACTGCTTTCATCTCCTGCTAGGGCCTTCCAGTCATCGAAAAAAGCATTCATAATTTCATTTTGCTGCAATGCAATTTCCATTCTGTTTTGTGAAAAGAACAGTTAACACTGTTAATAATCCAGATGTGACTGTTCAGCAGTATAATCATAAGTATTTCCATAAAGAGACAGCTTTAGTTTTACATGAAATTAGGACTAAGGTAGTTTAAAAAAAAAAAAAAAAAAATCCTCACTGATGCATCACTGTAAGCAATATTTTTACATTTAAATAACTAATTGTACTAAGAATTTAACTTTAGTTCTGGTGTGAATCAAATGTAGTGCCATTATCCAATTCTTGCACAAAAAGTCTCAGTCAGCATGACTTGTCCCATGACTAAGGGCTGTAAGAAATTCTCTTCTGCACAAGCCTCTGCTTGGGTGAACGGTCTTCGAAAAATTAGCTTTGCAGCTTGTTTGAAAAGATGTTCTACTATTGATTTAAACCAACATTCATGTTTATATGGCACAGACTTTGTGTTAACTTCCACAGAAACAAAAATTTAATTAAAATTTGTTAATGTTAACGTAACAGGCAAGAAAACAAACCAAAAAATATATATGGTCCACTCAGACAAGAGCTCTTGGTTGTATTCTGTGTTATTTCAGGTAGCCTTTAATGTGTATTTCTGGAATAATTTTACACTGATGTAAGAAATAGAATTTTACCTTAACTGCACAGATGTAAGAAATTCTTTCAGCTTCTTAGATGACAGATTTTCTTTCTCTTCATTTGACAACTGTCTAGGAAAATACTGTGTGGCTGCATTTTTTGGATAGGTCCTAATCAATTGGAGTAAATTCAAATGTAAGTAAGTGTAGAAACAACTTCAAAGACAGGAGCCCGTGTAACATCTTAAATTAAAAAATATATTTGTTTTTTTCTAGGAAAAGAGTGTAAGAAGAAAGGTACAGACAGAGCAACCCATTCTGTTCTTTAAATCAGTTCATTGTTGAGTAACTCTAGAAAGCTGAGATCAGAAACAATGCCCAGATTAATAAATAAGATGATAAATGTTTTCTCACACTTACCATCTTGTCTGAGTACTAGTTTCTTTTCTTTTTGGAACCATTTGTACACCCATATCTTTTTCAAGCATTTTAATGCTGAAAGTTTTGTCTTCATAGGATGTGCATTCAACATAACTGCCGTCTATGCGTGAGGCATTCCTATCAGTAAATTTAATCGATGCACCGAACTTTCTGCGTACTTGAGAAATCATATACTTAATCTGGAAAAGAAAGATTTCTGTAGTTAGCAGAGGAGAAACTTTCAGAAGGTTCATTCTGTAAAATGCCAGCATTCATATAACTGTAGGACTAGTTCTTATGCTGATTTTTGTGCAAAGTTTATTTAGATTTCTGTATGTTGGAATTACGAAGTGCTCACACAACCTATTTAAAAAGCAGAAGACAGGTTTGTATTTCCAAATCAAGAAGTTGCCTTTATGTATGCAAAAAATTACTGCAAGATAAGATAAGAGAACTAAGAGACCTATTTACAAGATCTTGTAGTGACAGGACTAGGGGCAATGGGTTTAAACTGGCAGAGGAGAGATTTAGACTGGATGTTAGGAGGAAGTTCTTTCCAGTGAGGGTGGTGAGGCACTGGAACAGGTTGCCCAGGGAGGTTGTGGCTGCTCCCTCCCTGGAGGTGTTCAAGACCAGGTTGGACAAGGCCTTGAGTAACCTGTACTAGTGAGAGGTGTCCCTGCCTAGGGCAGGGGGTTGGAACTAGATGATCCTTGAGGTCCCTTCCAACCTTACCATTCTATGACTCTATGATTCTATAACTAAATATTCTAATTCACGCAGTATCAAAACTGCACCTTCTAATTAAAGGATTGATTTGCAGGAGGTCTTATGTAATACTGCATTGGACTTCCAAAGCCTGACTTTTCATCCCTTCCCTCTTACTGCAATTATCAAATTTAGTTGAGGGTTTTCAGCTTTTGTAATGGCTAGGGAGAGATAAGTAACCTGAAGAGGATCCATAAAAAATTGAGTGAGAAGATTCTTTACAATGAGAACCAAAAAGAAAGAATGGACCTGGCTTGGTTTCTGTGCACAAGAGTAGACAGGAACTTTTTCTCAACAGTAGAGAGGCATTGCTTTGTCTTGGATTCCTATCCAGGTAGTTTTCCCCAGCATTTCCCACAGGGCATGAAAGGAGTGTAGGCCGAGATTCCTTCTGAGTGGACCTTGCCAGCAAGATACAATGCAGAATACTTGGACTGTGAATTTGAGTTGAATTTAGTGGCTGTGGATTTGCTTTAATAAAAGTGTATAGATCTTTAATGTATAAGCAACATGTCTGCTTGCTGAGAACTACCAACCTTAGCCAGTCATCCCTGAACACAGATTTAGGTATTAACTAAAAATCACTGGTGGCTTATGACATGCTTGGAGATGACCTCACATGTTACAAGTTCAGTGACAACTGTGAGTAGATCAACTTTTTGGCTGTACACTTTTCTCAGTATAATCTATAGGTATAGTTAATCAAACAGATCCTTCTATAAAGTCAACTTGTAATAACCTGTAGTTGATCACATTTATTCCAAGGTAAATGGAATACAAATCTTACATGCTATTTAAAAGATGTTTATATAATGAAACAGAGTTCACTGGGTTCCGGGGGGGTGGGGGGTGGGGGGTGGGAAGTCTTTAGAATGTAGTTACAATGACTCAACTTGTAATCTGGCCTGACAGTGAACTGAGCAAAAAGTGGCAAAGATGCAAAGGGCCACATGCTCAGGACTTTTGAACTTATAGCTTAAAAAGTAGCTATGTCCAATATGGTGTCACATGCCTTATGTACAGAATTTAATGAGGAAACAGTTGGGGAAAAAAATAAAGGCATTTTGTTTTCTGGTAAAGGTTGAACTAGTTCGTTATCCTTTTTTATTTGTTTGTTTGTTTTCTTGAAAGACAGTGAGAAAAACTGGAATTATGGCTTTGAATTTTCCAAGGAGTTTTTTTAAAGGAACTTAAACCAAATTTGGTTTTGTGGTACTCATTTGAGTAACACCCATTGATTCTCACCTTTGGAACACTCTCTTTAATGGATTCTTCTTCAACTTCCTTTTCGCTGCCAAGAGAAACCCAAGGTTTGTGGACAGGAGGTTTATAAGGATGAACTTCCAGATTTTCCTCTCCATTTTCTTCTTCTTTTTCCTCTACAGTTTCTGGAGGCTGTGACTTCAAACAGTGTGAAATAGTGCTTTCTCAAAAGATTGCTACTGAAATGTAAGTATGAGCTAGAAACCCATTCTTTATTCACATATCCTTTACTTTTATCCCAATGCAGTGAGTCTGGCTATGCAGTGTCCCTGGGTACAATTTGGTTAGGTCCCATCCATTCCTGCAGTAGAATTTTCCAATAACTGTTACATATTAACTACTAAAGAGAAACTGCTGTCTTGATAGCAGTTATCTAAAAATAATTTATAGTGATTTTCTACATTATGCCCTCCTGCCTGGAACTGCAATTTGCTGTTCTATTAATTGTAACTACTTCTGATGCTGAGGGACAAACTCATGTTGACAAATTACACAATCTGCCCATAGACTTTTTCCCTATGATGCAGCCCACAAGGAGGAAATGTTCTATATATCTAGAGTTATTTACAACTCAAGAACATTTTCAAATATAATTTGAAGAATATATACATACTTATTGTGAAATATAACACTTCTTTAAGAGACCAAATGTATTACAAGCTTTTGCTTTTATGTAAATCTTAGAAAGCTGGCAGAGAAAAATGAAAGCTTATTGTAAAAATGCAGCAGTGTGGGTTATACTGGTCCTCTGAACTGAAACACAAAACATTAATTCAGTCTTTCTCAGTATAAGAGACACTTTTACAGTGAAACATATTTTTCCATTGTCAGATCAGTCTTTAAAGAAAAGCGTGACACGCCAAGCACATCAGACACTTAAGGATACAATATCATTCCTAAAGCTTATGTTTGAGCCAAGATTCTGAAATATTCATAGGCAGAATGATGTGGTGTACTTGGATTTTCTTACCTTCAGAAGGTTTTCCTTGGCGTCCTCAGAAGCAACAAGATAAAAATTCTGTCCATACTGGAACTTTGCATCAAAAACTACCAGAAGTTCTTCCCCTGGATATTCCTGTTTAATTTAAAACTATTAGTGAAAACTGAAGGCAAATAACATGCAAAACAGACATAAGCCTGTGTCTGGGAAAGCTACCACTAGCATAAGTTCTGTGTCTTTGATTAATCTTATGCTGCTAACAGAGAAGTTTATGTGCTATTTGAAAAGAACTGACAGATCTTATTATGTAAGAAAAATAAGTCTAGCATAAAACTAAATTTTCATAGGTAATTAAACAGAAAAGAAATTTTAAACGATTCTCATTAAGTAGGCCATGGATTAGGGGAAGCCAAAATACATAAAGTTCTGCCAGTTCACAGAATCAAAACTAGTAGTATTTATATTACTGTTAGCATACTTTCAATCTAAAGTTAGTAAAAAAAATTAAAAATTGCATGGTGATCCATGAGAAACTTAGAGTTTACAGTACTCCATGACCTATAGCCTTTGAATGTTACAGCACTGGTGTATTTACACAAAGTCAAACAAGACCAGACCTTATCATTAAATAATACACACAATGAGAGCATGAAGTCTTAAAGTGCGAATGAAATAAGCGACATACTAAGATAACTTTTTTGACAGGGTGGAAGTCAGAAATTGCAGCTCTTGTATTCAGGTCTTGAATGATATCCTCTTTTTTAATAAGTTTAAAACAATTTTCTTCTGTGACGTCTTCATCAACTCGGCAACTAAAAATTTCCTGGGTCTTTGTAGTGAAAACTAAAGGAAAGATTTCTGGGTGGCCTATGAAATAAAGCAAAATTCAATGATAATCTAATTCAGAGTGTTGCTTTTAAACATAAACACATACTTGAGTAACTAGGAGCCTTTACTGTTTGTTAACAGAATGCTTTTGAATCCCTCCCCTTAGTTTTTGGTATTTTGAAAGGCATATGATTAACTTTGTTAATCTTGGAAAAGTCTCTACTTAACGTTGCCTGCTGAATGAATATGTCATTCCTAGTATTAACTTTTTTTCCCTTTCTCAACCAACAGGTGCTTAAGAGCCTTACTGAGGAGTCCCTAATGGACTGGTTTTAATACAGTAAGGACACAACCACATGGCTCGTTTAAGAGAGCCCTTGACCCTTGTTCTTCCCTGGAAAGCAATACCATGCTAAGGCAATGTTTAATCTAAACAAGGCTTCAGTACCATCCAAAATAAGTATGTTTTCCTGATTTTGGACTTTTCATCTTCCTCTCATCCAGTTCCAAGTGCAGCTGAGTCTACTTCTCAACCCCTAAGATTAAACGAGTCAAGCCAGACACAAGGCTTTATTTGCAACTTTGCTTTAGAATGTATAGCTGTTGTTTTCTACATGCATGACATCTTTCAAATCCGTTCATATTAATTCAGAATAAAACAGTTATCCTAGCTCTGACATTGCTACCTTTCTTGTTTTTAAGGAGGCTGGGTGCAGTCAAGTGACACAGCAACTGTGCTTTGCAAATGCTTGATCTGAAGATAATATCCAGTGCTTCTGTTTCTTGTTAAGTGTGTATGTCAGCTGTATGTATGTAACATTGATCCTTTCCTTCTTGGCTTATGTAACAAATATAAGTGATTAAGACCCCTATAGGCCCCATTAGTTCAATCCTGCTGCTTAGGAGACTCTTCTTCCCTTGCAATACTGCCATGTTAGCAGACTGATGCTCCATGTCTCAGCTGTCATAGCAAAAACATACTTCAGGAAAGCCACTACGCTTTTGTCTGAGAAGGCTTGCAAGTGGTCATTTTGAATGTTCTTTTTTTTTTTTTTTTAATAAACTGGACAGTGGAAAAGCTTTAGGGACATGTATACATGGGATTTTTAATGTACTGAAATGGGCTGGGGTTTGTGATAAGAGCTGATACTTCTGATACTTTCTGTCATCTTTGTTTCACTCTCTTTTCTTAGCTCAAGATAAAATATTAAACAGCTTAATTTTCAGAAGCATCTAAAATGATTATATTGACCTGCTGGCTCAGCATGTTTTGAGAAGCCTTCTTTAACTTAAGCCAACAAGGACTGACAAAACAATAAATCCTTCTTAATCTCCATCATCCAGGAAGCTAAATCTCTGTGTAAGCCTATCACCTAATACACAACGTTTGACCAATCTGACATTCATCCTTTGAAATCTCGCGGTGATGCTCCTCCACTGCACCTGCTTTGCTATAGTCACCACTAAAATACTTACAGTGCTTCTGGCATACACTGGACTAAAGAAGTATGATTTACTTGGTGTTCACTAGTTATTCTGCAGCTACAGAATCTCTTAGTTCACTTTCTTCACATTTTGTAGCCAATATCGTGTGACTTTCCTTTTTGATATCTTGGAGATTTCTGTGTGGATTTTCACTCCCACCCATAAACCCACAGGATTATTTAGGAAGAAAAGTGATTTATGAATTCTTTAACATTTACTTGTCTTATATATTTGCCACAGTAATAAAAGGTGTACTGTTAAAAGCTAATTAAGAAGATAACTTTTTGGGCTGTTCTTGTAAACTGCAGATAAATTTGACATCGGTATCAGTTTAAGTTATATCCAAATATATTACCTACACAAATGAGTTCAGAAGAAAAATCAAACTAGAGATGTTGGAAAAAAAGTTTTAATCATTATTTGATGTTTAAGATAAAAGAATGTATTTCAAATCAAATTAATTGTATTTTAGCTCATAACTATGGCCACACTTAAACTGTATAAAACTGTCTCTTCCTTGCTCATAGCCCAGAGAGGCTATGTGACACTTAAATGGCAAGCTTCTCTTCCTACAAACCAAAATACACCAATTAACATCCATTCACAGCTGTAATTAAAAAAAAAGTGATTTTCCTAAAATCTTCTCACCAGATTCAATGATTTGACAAAGATCAACGCTTTTTAAAGAAAGGATAAAAATATTTTCTTTCAATTGCTTAACTATTACTAAATGCAAACATTTTACTCTATATAATTCTATTGTAATGCTCTTAATTTGCCCTGATCCAAACTCCCTTCAACTGAAGATAAAAATGTCTTCTACAAATCCATACCTACTTCATCATTCCTTGCCACACTGCCTGACACTCAGAGAGTGGTACTGGTAATAGCTGCATTTCTTCATAGTTTCTAATTTTTCCTACCCTTTTCACTCCCTGGCATTAGCAACGCTGAAGCTCAAAAATGTTTAAAGTATTCCAAAACTATTACTTTAAATCCTACTCACCATAGCACTTACCTATACTGGCCATAGAAAGATCAACTTCATCTTTTTCATCTGAAATGTAACAACATGATGTTATCAGTAATTTTACTTCCTTAGTGAAGTCACTATAAATACATATATATAAATATGTATTAGGGCAATACTTGAAACTTAAACTGTGCAGAGGCAACAAAGAATAATTTTTACTCAGTTCAAATTTAATAGAAGAAATACATGAAGTCTCTTAAAATTAGATCTGTATCTTTAAGGAGATGTTAGCCTGTTTTGAAACTATGGAGATGTAAAATTCATTTTTATTTTGGGCAGGTGGTCTGCATAAGACAGAAGCCATAAGCAATCTGTCATCTTGTGGTACACACTCAAATTTCCATGGTTGGAAACTGCGCTGACTGCTACCTTACAGCACCTGCTGGGGGCAGTTACCATCCAAATGAAGAGGAGGCAATGCAGAGAGGCTCACTAACACCAGACAACAGTGAAACTGGCAGGTGTGTGGGGAGAAGCAGACATTAGTCCCCTCTGACACTAGTGGGATGGGCAAGCTTGCTGTGTGTGCCAGAGTGATTCAGGAGACGGGCTGAGAAGGAGAGTCGGCAAACCTCAGAATGAGGTAGGATGGTACGAGGTTAACACTGATGTGTGGAAAGTTCTCTCCAGCACATCAGCTATTAAGCAGCTGGGAGAGAGATGATTAAAAGGTGAAAGCAATTTCAGGAGCATGACTGCCATGGCAGAAATCCGTGAAACAAATAAACACTAAGCAAGAGTACATTCTCACCTTTACTGACAAGATACATGCATCACTGGAAAAATAATTTGTGTGAAGCAAAGGCACATTAGCCTTACGCTCCATTAACTATGTGCTTTATAAATGACACAGGCAAGATAGTATCTCAGTGCTTCTCAGGAAAAAAACACAATAAGATGCACTTCCAAACAAAATGGTGAGACTCTGGAATATCTCCAAGCTCTGTTATTGTAACTTTATAGGCTGATCCTGAACGCTTGAACTCCTGTTTCTGGGAGCATCTCTTTCTGCCTGATGCGCTCTCTCCTTGGTTTGTTAGCGTCTGCTAATTTCATATATATTAAGCTGTCCAAATTTCTCATTTAATCCTGTTCTGACACCACAAACTAGTAAATCTAAACTACCAAAACAAAGCATAAATATTGCAATGTAGCTTTCTTATGTCCCATGTACTGGTTACAAAACCATCATCAATATTTGCAGATCTCTAAGTTATTTAGATTAAAATAGTACATTCTAATTTATCTTGTGTTTACTTAAATGCATGGGACAAAAATAATGATGGTAGGTGTCACTTGAGACCAGATTACTGCATGGCTGCTTGCTGCTGTACCTTACATACCAAGTTTTCCTTTTGATGATTCCTTAGTTTTCTTTCTACCTTTCTGGTTTTTTGCTGAGGTTTTTGGACTTCTCAAGGAGGTCTTGCCTGACATTTTTTCAGATTTCTATAGAGAAAGATACATGTAATTAAAACATAAAACAGACAATGGAATGTACTACGCACAAGTGAACATTTGATCTGTGACTTTATATAGTTTATTATTATAGTAATGTTTCCATATGCAGCCAAAGGTATGTTCCATAATTTTAAATAGTAAACTGTGTTTTCGTGTCATATCTAATAGATGGAAACACTTCTTCTGTCCAGGGCAAGTAAGTGTGGAAACATTACCCAAAACAGTGAAAGATTAAATTAGGATGGAGGTTTCCCTTACAGAAGTCAAGAACCTGAGCTACAGTGAGAAGAGTGCAGGTAAATATTTTCCAGTAGTAAATATTTGTCTTGAATTCCTTATATGTAAATCATTACTCAGCAGCACAAAGCACACTGTGAAGGTTTGGGAGTTCCCCCACCCCCCCACACTTTGTAAAATGACCCAGACTAGCACTCAGTCGGCTGGAAGTTAAATGATGAAGCTCTATTTACAGCTTTGCACAATGTACAGCAGATATTTACACTATATACAGAATATTTACAGAAATATACAAGTAAAAGGTAATACAGCAACACAACTCCCCTCCCAGAAATCAGAGACCCCAGGAGGGGCTCCCAACCACCCTTCCACCTTCTCCCCACCCCTGTACCTTACCCCAAGGTTTGCCTTACGTGCAAGGTAAATTAGGAGGATCGGCCAAGGGGGTTAGAAGAAAAGTGGTTAGTGAGGATTAATCAGCAGAGGAGCCAGAGCCCAGAAGCTGCTAGATCCCACCAGCAGCTCCTGTTCCAGCAAGCGACAGAGAGCAACTGACTTATCAATTGTTTTGGTTAGTGTTCCCAAACAATTCTCCAGCAAGCGTATGAGTGAAGTAGACATCATGATGTTTTCCTTTCACAGCCTATAGTATAATTTTCTCTATTAAAATATTCTAATTAGCCTCAAACCAGCACACACACCTATACCTTTCTATTTCCAGGTGATTTCTAAGTGTAGCTCTGTGGAGGACAAACTTGGAAAGAAGTTGTATGCGTAATTACATGTAAAGAAGTTGCATGCATAATTACATGTAGGCACTACACAGCTGGAGACAATACTGTACAGAAGGCTACTTTTGTTTCATTTACTCTTCTTCTTCCCAATATCTAGAATAAGGAGAACAGCAGCACAGAAAAGACAGGTCCATTGCAGAGAAGGAAATGCAATGCAGCAGGCAGGCAGAAAACACTCTGCCAGCACCATCATCTGGAAAGCACACACATAGCAGCCCACAGAAAAAAACCAAATCGAGACCATCCAAATTTTCTCAGGAAAAGTACTGGAAATTGTTTGATGTTGTTATTGAACAGCTAAATGTATTCAACTGGGATAAGAACAACAGCACTTTCAGTTTGTGTCTTCCATATTGTCATTTTAAGACTGTAAACTGAAGGGGAGAGGAAATATTTTTTAAATGTCTACAAAGCACCTACAGTATTTGGATGCTATTTTATTATTAACTAACAAGAGGAAGACAGATGCACTTGTAGCACAGCAAGTGACAGCATCTTCAAGAATTGTGTCATGACATAACTATTTCTGATGAACTCTTACAGGAGCTACAGCCAGTCTGCCTGCACGTGTGAACACATTTACTGACAAGATGCTGAAGGTGAAAAGGTGAGTTTATAAAATAAACGTACTTTGAGACCTTCCCAATGAAGGGTCTCAAACAGTGTGAACATTAAATTAATGTCACTGTGACCTGTGGATTTGCAATTCCAGTGATCATCCTGGCTTTGGGATGGTCTTTCATTCCCAGGCTAAGAAAGTGTTTTTCTGCTTTGTTACATAGTTCTCAAATACTCCACAAAAAAAGCATTATAACTTTAGCTTCTACTCTGAAATTTTAGCTTTCAGATGGCTCCTGATGGCAAGATACTAGGTCATGGATTACAGCCTAGTGGTGTACCATGGGTATGGGTTTTATGGTACAACAAATGTAGGTCCCTTCATTGTTCCAACTGAGGAACTGTACCAATTTAATTTTCTAGGTTTTTCCAAAAAACAATGATAATGCAAATGCAAAACAATTCTTAAATATTTGCCCTGACACGGGATGATGGTTTTAGAAGATTAAAAAAGTGAAGGGTCATGTATAATGAATGAAAAGAGAAAGTTAGGAGGTTTTCTGCCCTCATTCTCACACTCTTTTTGTCAAATATATGGCTAGAAACATTTCCAATATATTTGTCTAACATTCAATGTATTTTCCTAATTATAATTTTTCAAAGGAACCTCTACACTGAACTAGTTTATAGCTCTGAAACACTGAAGGGTACCTAGCCTAGAATTCATGTCAATTCAAATTACTTAAATAGGCTAGTTTTCCCTTATTTAAATTTAGGGGGGGAAACAAAAATAACCAATATTTAGTATCCATCTCCTTGTATACTTTATGTAAAATAAAAATAAACTGTGACACATTTTATAAATGGATTCTGTGACTATTCTAATTTGAAACCAATCTTGCATTTGGACAAAAGAGACAGAATTAGTTGAAGGATAGTATAAACCATCTCATAATCTATTACAGTCATATTGTCTTACTTCACCATTTCCTGCTTATACACCAAGACAAAACTATTTGGAAATTTTGAATTTGTTCTTCTGAGTAACCTAAAGCATAAGTCACATGAATAGAGGAAATAGGGGGCTGAGATAAGTCACATACCTATGTTTAGCACAGCAACTTGCAAGTAAAAACACTCCTTTTCCTTTGACTATTATACCTATAAAAAGGTAAAACTTCTGAAAATTGTCCCCAGATAACGAAGTTCCTCCCCCTTCATTGGAAGAATCAGGTGTAGAGGTACACACAGCACTGTACAGGCAAGGGCAGGGCCAGAGAAGGCCGTGCCAGTCACCAAGTGCATATACGTTTGCGTAAGTTAATACAAGAAGTATCCTTGTTTAAGAGTTGCAAAGTAATGTAATCAGTATGACTGTTCATGGTTCCGTCTGTGATGCACAGAACCTCACAAGCTGTAAAGCAGGCAGAAAAAGTACAACACAATTATCTCCTTTTACAGCATTCCTAATTCTGGTATCGCCTTTGCCCGTTTGCCTCCCTGTGGGCATATGATTGTCAGTGGTTAGGAAAGATGTAAGGCCTCCAAAGAAAGCAAAGGCAGAACTTCTAAAAATGTCTCTAGAAGCATAATCAAGCCCATAGCCACTTAGAAAGTATGTATGCAAAACTGTTTTTTCACAGGACATGACACTACTAACCCCCAGATCCTCCTTTCAGGAAACCCAACACACACTGAGAACTCTAAAATAGGTACTAAAGAGCAATCTTTTGTGGGGGGAAAAAAAAAAAAGTGCCAAAAATCCTAATGGTTCTTAGTATCTAAGATCAAAGCCAGGCTTTAAGAAGTTGCTTCTTACTTCAGGAGTTTGTTTTTTTTCACTCCCTAAGCTTTTACAGTTTTTAAGCACCAAATCCTATCAAGATTTGTCTCTGTTAAAGGTCTGAAAATATGGCAAAAAAAGATACTTTGATCTGTGGTTAGTTCCTGTTCTCTTAAGTAGATTTCTATATTGCTTATTTAGAAAGGACTCTAATATGTGTATTTGTCCAGAAATGCACAAATGGATTATGCTTTTCCATTAATACTTATACAAAGTCATAATCCTATGACTGAGAAGACAGGTTGCAAAGAACATTTAAATTAACATAATTTGACAAATTTAAGAGCACAAAACCTACAAAAAAGAATCGCTCTTGAAAAGAAACAGTCATAAATGTTTCCATATATTTTATTTTTAATAGTAGGGGATGTATTGTATTAAAATGTCATTAAATATGTCCAGTCTAATTTTTTCCATGGAATACAGTGCATTTAAGTGGTAAATTAACCACAAGTAAATATTTGGCAACTTGGACATTTTGCAGCCTAGTATATTTTTAAATGGCTGTAATGTTTTGAACATTAGGCTCAAAAGAATAAATAAGATCAGTGTATTCTTCTAATCATTTAATGTCCTGCAACACTTACAGTTTAAAAAAAAAAAAATCCATGAAGTTGCTAGGTAATGCAAAAAGGGGAAATGTTAATTAGTTATCAGTACTGCAAAAGATGCTGTCTGCAGTGAGGACACGGGATGATTAATTTGTCACTTAATTGAATGATTTAAGGTCAGACCCGTGTGTACAAATAATTGTGGGACTGTAATTTACTACAATTTGGAATGATGGAAGAATTGAGTACACTTCCATTTAACAAAAGCACTACAAGAAGATTACCCAAAATGTGCTACTCACTCTTGTTGTTGTGTTACTGTCAGGCTAAACTCACATTTCTCTCTGTAAGCATTTAGGAACTTCTTAGAAATACCCTGTCCAGAAATTAGAAATATCTCTCCAGAAATTTATATATGATACTCACTTTAATTAAACTTTGCTCTCTTTAAGGGAAATACTACAAACACCTAAAGTTTGTATTATTAATGCTTGTACATGGTTTTATTGTCTTTCATTGTACAAGTTGTAGGGAGTATATTGAATCTTTGGCAGCTGACAAATATCAGCATACGAATAGTTCTATTTGAGTGCACCTGACGTAATACATACAACTTCTCATGAAAGTAGGCCTACCTAGAGAAACCAACAAAGAGGCAGCTAAAGGCTCCAGGATGATAAGTACAATACATGGAAAATTAGGTTAAGAATTAATAAAGAATGGAAAGTTTGTTAAAACACTGCATAACATTATGTTCTGTTTCTCTCCTTCCATTCAGAGAGAAATTCAATTGGAAAAGGTGTAACATGGATGGCTGATGATATGAACCATGTTTTTGTACTAGCAATAAACTAGGATCCTTTTTAGGCTGGATTAAAGAGGATGTGACAGAAGTTGATGAAATCATGAGAAGCATGGAGAAAGTGACTATAGGATGATTACTCAGTCTTTTGCAATACAAGATCTCACTGGCATCACATAAGTTTACCAAGGGGCAGACTGTAAAGAAACAGAAAGAGTACAGGAGCATTTCATTGCACAATAGGTAGATGAATTACAGAGCATTCTGCCTGTGGACAAAACAGTGCACAATTTAAAAAAGTAACAGGGCAAAGTGACCAACGAAAAATTAAGTTACTAAAAGTAACAAAAACACCTTTGGCTACAGAAGCGAAGCTACAAATCCAAGGGAGAAACAATACCAAGCAACCAATAAAAAACCCCCCCAAAAACCCCCAACAAAACCCCAATAAGGTGTGAGGAGTGGAAGTATGGCTTTATGTCTTTAAGATGATCTTGCCCAGGGTCATACCGGCCAGACAGAACTTCTACTGTGTGCCAGTACAGCTGGTCTATATTATTAAATTTTTTAAACAGTTTGATTCGTACCTCAACAGTGAATAAGTACGATATTTAAATAGTTATAACGATTCTGTCAGGAAAAAAAAAACAGTAGCCTGCATTTCCTAGTTATGACTTTTGAAACAGAAATGTTGCATTGTTAAGATTTGCACTTTTTTTTTTTTTTTTCCCCCCCCAAGGAAAGGTGGATTGTTGGAACAAAATGCTATACCGGGACGGGGGAAGAAGGTGCCGTTTCTTTGCAGCAGCACTGGACTTCGGCCGGAGAGGCTGAGGAGGTTTCGCTGGGTGCTGAGGGGAGCCTTTGCAACCGCCCAGGTCCGCTCAGCAGCACCCCTTCAGCTTTTGGCACAGCCACCCACGAGGCCCGCCGGGCCCTTCCCCTGCCACGGGCCGGGGGCAGAGCAAGAGCCCGAGGCCGGTAGCAGGCTACGTGGTGAAAAGAGCTGCCTGAGGCGGTTTCGGTCTCACGGAGCCGGCTACGAGCTCCGAACCGCAGCCGTGGCCCGGCCCAACGGTTATTCGCCGGTGGCTGCTGCCCGCGCTCTCAAGACGGTCGCTGTTCGCTCGTTTCCACTGCCGCAGAGGGGCCGCCTCCTTGCGTTTATGTGTCCCCTTCGCCCCCGGCCGAACTCGGGTCCGCCCGCACCTGCCTTCGCCTCGGACCGTCCCTGGCGGCGTGAGGTTGTCAGGACAACGGGGCGGGCCGCGATTGACGTCTGCGACAGTCAATCACTGCTTTGCTTTTCGAACCCGCCCACACGACGGGGAGTTACTGTTGGGATTGCTGGCTGGAAGAAGTCTGTACAGGTGAAAATCACGGGGCCCAGCAGGCTGTTTGCGGGAGGCCTGCCTCTGCCCGGGCTGAGTGGTGACCTGAGAACAACGGAGTTTGTAGGTGGCGGCGAGTGGCAATCACCAGCGCTCCCCTTGCCACCTCATCTCACCAGCAGCTGCCAGGCAGTGCTAGGGCCTCTCCAGAGCTTGTCCTTGGTAGCACTCTACAGGCCCATCCGCTCTCTTCATAGTGGACAGGAAGGATCCTTGCTGTCCTCCACTTTTGTCTCTAGAGCCAAGCAGTTCCTTCTCACAAAATGCCTGCTATTCTTGTGCCTTGACCGTTTTTTTTTAACCTTCTCTTTCTATACCTGACTTTGAAACTGGTGATAGGGTTTGGGTTCTTTGATCATGGCTGGTTTTATAAGACATCAGACCTGATGGTAATATGTGAGAAAGGCTTATCTCTACAGGGGAAAAAGAATCCTAGGACAAGAATTAGCAGAGCTCATTCACAGAGCTTTAAACTAGATTCAGAGGATGAGATGTATCTGGGTTGGCAGCAGTGGGTAGTGCTCAGGTATTAGTGAAGACCAGAAGGCCTCTCACCCACCTAGGGTGGAATTAGCATGCCCAGCTCACTCCCCGAAATGCCTGTATGCCAATGCATGCAGCACAGCAAATAAACAGGAGGAGCTAGAACTCCATGTGAGTCAAGGGGTTATGATCTGGTGACAATTACAGAGATGTGGTGGGACAGCTCACATGGCTGGAATGTGGTCATGGCTGACTGTGTCCTGTTTAGGAAAAACAGACTGACAAGGTGAGGTGGTGGAGTTGCTCTTTATGTGAGGGAGCAGCTACAGTGTATTGAGTTTTGTCCAGGGGTGGGTGAGGAGCAAGTTGAGAGTTTCTGGGTGTGAATCAAGAGGCAGGCCAGCATCGGTGGTATGGTGGTGGGTGCCTAGTACAGGCCACCTGCTCAGGATGAGAAAGTTGATGAAGCCTTCTACAGGCATCTAACAGCAGCCTCACAATTACAGGCCATGGTTCTCATGGGGGATTTTAACTACCCAGATATTTGCTGGAAGGCCTGCTCAGCCAGTCAGCCACAGTCCAGGAGGTTCCTCCTGTGCACGGATGATAACTTCTTGATGCAAATGGTGGCTGAGTCAACAAGGAGAGGAGTGCTGCTGGATTTTGTACTCGCTAACAAGGAGGGTCTGACTGAAGTGGTGAAGGCTGAGGGCAGCCTTAGCTGCAGCAAGCATGAGATGGTGGAGTTCAGGATCTTGTGCGGTAGGGACAGAATACCAAGCAGGATCACAACTCTGGGCTTCAGCAAGGCCAGCTTTGGCCTTTTCAAGCAATTTGTGTAGGAAATCCCATGGGACAGGGAACTAGTCCCATGTATAGTTGGTTAACATTCAAGGACCACTTCTTCCAAGCTCAAGATCAGAGCATTCCAATGGGTTAGAAATCAAGAAATGGACCCACAAGAGTCATGTGGTTTAACAGGGAACTGCTGGGCAAACTCAAGTGGAAGAAGAGAGATTAGAGATTGTGGAAGGAGGGGCAGGCCAGTTGGGAGGAATATAAGACTGTTGTCAGAGGATGTAGGGAGTCAGCTAGGAAAGATAGGGCCTCTGTCAAATTAAGCCTTGCAAGAGAGGTCAAGGACAGCAGAAAGGGCTTCTTTAAATACATCGCAGGAAAAACTAACACTAGAAGTAATGTAGGCCCACTGCCGAATGAAGCAGGTGTCCTGAATTTACACTGTTTGCCATGGACTGTGTTAAGGATCTAGTAAGCAACCTGGACATCCATCCATAAATCCATGAGTCCTGATGGGATGCACCCAAAGGTGCTGAGGGAGCTGGCAGAAGCCATTGCTAGGCCACTCTCCATCATCTGTGGCAAGTCATGTGGAACAGGAGAGGTGCATGAAGACTGGAGGAAAGCAAATGTCACTCCAGTCTTCAAAAAGGGCAAGGAGGAGGACCTGGGTAACTATAGACTGGTCAGCCTCACTTCCATCCCTGGAAAGGTGATGGATCAAGTTATCATAGAATCATAGAATCATAGAATCATAGAA
>VWZE01010925.1:0-31415 GCA_013396675.1 Eubucco bourcierii
GGTGCACTGATTCCTCTGTCCATGTCACTGACAAATTATGTTCCTGTGAGGACACTACTCCTTAGCAATATAATCTGAGCTGCTTTCCAGGATCTCGGCAGTGAGCAGGACTGAGAAGGAGGAGCCAGCACCATCTGGGTAGCCAGCTCACCACAGAGCTCCACAGGACAGCCTTTGAGAACCACTGTTACACAACACAGCATGCACAATATTTTCATTGCATTAGTGTCTGGGGATGACTCCAACAGAAAAGATGCACAAAAGGCCTTTCACAAGCACACAGATGAGAGCTCCTCTGTCAGAACTCATGAAGATGCTCTCGATTAGTGTCTGAGGAGGGAGGAAAAGGCAGAGGAACACTGAGTGCTACTTATCTTCAGCAACAGACCCGAGGTTAGCCCCAGCTCATACCTGGCCAGCAAATTATTTACATGAAGGCAGTTTCACTTCTAGCATCCATTCAGGCATTACAATCTCTTGATGCTTTGCTAAATATTTTGTCTCTGGTACAGCCAGGTTTCAAGCTGCACAGAAGCCATTTATTGGTACTCATTAATGTGCCTTAATAAATGCCACATGTTTAAGAGTGCCAGCAGTTTCAAATGTTATGACTACCTGTGGCATTTCAGAAGTGTTCCACTGCTAGGAAAGACTGGCTGGGGATACTTAGAGAGTAGCCTCCAGGTCTCACCCAGTCAAGCCAGCAGCAGTCCACCACGAGGGGACTCAACTTGAACCTTTGCATTAGGTTTGTAACAATATTTGGGAAGCAGGTTTGTCCTAGCATGAACTTCCTTCAAAACACAGAGCTCCTGCTCCCATGTGAACTGGCTTTGACATTTCAGCAAACTCAATATTCAGAAGAGTTCACAGGCGCCTTGAGTAGACGAATCAAAATATTTTTCTTCTCTGGCCATCCTCATTCATGCTCGCCAGAACCTGTTTTATTTGGCTGCAGGGCTGCACTTACCTTCAGCAAAGCAGAGCAGGCAAAGGAGCAGGACAGGAAGAGCTCCTTCCCTTATTTTAGCTTCAGCTCAGCTTCAGCTCAGACTGTAGGGCTGCAGTGCTGTGTATGAGGCAAAGATTTAAGTGGCACCACAGCCAGGCAGAGTCACTTTGTTGACTCTCGGAGGCACATGACAGATTGCAGAGGGAACAGTGCCTGGAGTTAAAGACTCCGAGTGCTGTACCACAGATAAGTTTGTTTTGTGGCCTCAGAATTGCTGGTTCATACAACCTGCAATGCAAATCCCCTCTGGAGCTTTCTTTCCATCACACTTAAGCACTGGGGCTACATGGCTGATCTGCACCCAGATGATGCAGTCCCAGAGGAGCAACTGTCACAGTCCTACCACCTCATCAGCACTGCAGGGAGGAGCACACATTGCAACAATGCTTCATGCATCTGCCTCTTAGGGGTGATATCCAGATCTGACCCGATCTAGGATGTGACTCAGTGAGCAGTGAGCATCTTTCTGGCAGGAAGAAGCAGGAACAGCTAAGCCAAAACCATCCCTATCACTTCACCTGCATGTCTAATGAGGAAGGTGGCAGGTGCTGAGAGAGTGAAGCAAGAGGAGAAAATACAGGATCTGCCCTTGAAGGAAAGAAAAATGGAAATAAAGACTTGTGAAGGATTTTGCTTTAAATCCACACAAAGGGACCTGTAATCTCCGTAAGTTCTGCATCCACTGTAGTTAGTGGATAAATCTACTGGTAGAAGTCCATGGCTTTGGGGGCTGATCAAGATGTGTGCACGACAGAACAGGGACATACCTGCCTTATTTACTGCTCTCCTCGCCCAGGCACCCATTAGGATCACAGGCAGAGCTGCACCATTCTTCAGTCTGAAGCTCAGTTTGTTCCTCTTAAATTCTGATCAAAAGATCTCCTAATTAACACTGTTATGTTCTCAGATCTACACCCTGGACAGATAAGCTTAGATCCTGGAAATCACCAGTGAGCAAAGCTGAGCATGTCTTTCCCAAGAGAAGCCCCTCCTAACTGCAGCTGTCAGTGAGATGGTTTAAATATTCAAGTATTTAGAGACTGGACTTTATGGTTTTTCTTTTTACCAGGAAAAGGCCTCCTTAAGTCTCATTTTCATTAACAAGAGATGCTGGTACTTACTGGTACTGGTAATTACTGCTCCTTTATTCCAGCTGAAGCAAATAGATTTTTAGCAGGCTCAGAACCTGGCCCCAGGATTCTTTTACAGCCAAACAGAAGAATCTACCACAGACAGAGGTCCTGCTGACTACAGTCCTGAGAGCAACACTATTTCTTATTGATTTCTTTCATCCTCTAACAAAATAAATAAATAAATAGAAGTCCCAGCCCACTAGCCAAACGTTTGATCTAGCCAGAGTAACACTATGGTAGTTGAATAAATGACTCATACATTTTCAGTAATTTACACTCACTTTATGTTTAAAAGCCCTCATATAAAATTTCATTACCCCATAATTTATCTGCAGTACGTTGGTTAATGTGAGGAGAGCTGGAGTCAAGAGAAATACAGTTGTGGTGGGGGTGGTTTACTACTCCCCACCCCTTCAAATCACAACTTTCAGCCCTGATGTAAGAGGGCATATCTTAATCGTGGTCATTAGAGTCTGTCCTTAGCTCTTGATGTTGAAAACCAGAAAGATGAAACCTGTTAGATGAAAGAGAATGTCAGTGTTTGATGTATGACCCTCCTGCACACTCCCATTCCCTGCCCATACAATTTATATCCATGGGAAACCAGAACATTTCTCTGGCACTATTAGCAAGCTTTTATTCCCCAAGCTTTCACCTGAGACATGATGAAGCTGATTTATATTTACTCTAAATCAATACGTTAATTACTCTACAGTCATTCTGAGTCCAACAGAATTAGTGAGAGAAAAACAAAATATCTCTCCTAACTCCCTTGTTTTTCTGTGCTTTAAACGTCTCTGAAGGTTGCTTCAATGAAATCAAGGCAGAATCTTCTCAGAACTATTGGTTAATGTGCAGAGGTCAAGCCAGCAAATCTGCTCCATGATTCTGTGTATTTAACAATATACATACATGAACGTGTTCCTCTTTAATTCTGATCAAAAGACCTCCTAATTAACACTGTTATGTTCTCAGATCTACATCTTGGAAAGATAAGCTCAGATCCTGGAAATCACCAATGAGCAAAGCTGAGCATGTCTTTCCCAAGTGAATCTCCTCCTAACTGCAGCTGTCAGTGAGATGGTTTAAATATTCAAGTATACATAATTCATCAACATGTGTGTATATACATGAACAGCTCTGCTATAAGGACACTGAGAGAGTTGGGGCTCTGCAGCCTGGAGAAGAGAAGGCTTCCAAGAGACCTTAGAGTAGCCTTCCAGGATCTGAAGGGGGCCTACAGGAAGGTTGGGGAAGGAGTATTGACAAGGTCTTGTAATGACAGGACAAGGGGCAATGGGTTTGAACTGGCAGAGGGGAGATTTAGACTGGATGTCAGGAGGAAGTTCTTTCCAGTGAGGGTGGTGAGACACTGGCACAGGTTGCCCACGGAGGTTGTGGCTGCTGCCTCAAGATGTTCAAGGCCAGGTTGGAGGAGGCCTTGAGTGAGCTGTACTAGTGGGAGGTGTCCCTGCCTATGGCAGGGGGTTGGCACTAGATGATCTTTGAGGTCCCTTCCAACCTTACCATTTTATGATTTCTCTGGATGAGAATTCAGATTTCAGTAACAGTTCCATTTCCTGCATCTGTTTCTACTGAGGAGGAGACAAATGTTCACGTTGATGATCAGTTCCACAACCACCTAATTGTAAGGTGTCAAAATCACATCTTTGAGCAATGCACTTCAGCAGAAGGAGCACAACTCAGCTTTAGTATTGATCTACTATGTACTGCAAACAACACACAAGGATCAGGCACTGCCTCAGCTGCAGATCCAGCTAAGCAGGCTCACCACTCTGTGTCTGACTCTTCTTTCTGCTCAAATCTTCTCTGGCTCAGTGGATAATTACTCAATACTAAGTAGAATGGCTCCAAAACAAGACCTTCAGACAAAGAATTCTTCATCTCTTTCCTCCAAAGTGGAAGCAGATGTAGGTTCAGATCTTTCTTTTGGATAAAGTCAGTCCAGGAAGAAGCTATATGCAGACCTGTTTCTGGAAAGCTCTTCAAGTGGAGGGCTAATAGCTGTTCTAAGAGGCCTTCCTGAGGAGGGACTATTGACAAGGTCTTGCAATGCCAGGACAAGGGGTAATGGGTTTGAACTGGCAGAGGGGAGATTGAAACTGGATGCTAGGAGAAAGTTCTTTACAGTGAGGGTGGTGAGACGCTGGCACAGGTTGCCCAGGGAGGTTGTGGCTGCTCCCTCCCTGGAGGTGTTCAAGGCCAGGTTGGAGGAGGCCTTGAGTGACCTGTGCTAGTGGGAGGTGTCCCTGCCGATGGTAGGGGGTTAGAATTAGATGATCTTTGAGATCCCTTCCAACCTTACCATTCTATGATTCTATGATTCCTTTTTCTCCTTATAGAAGGAAAAACCCAGACTTAACCAAGAGAACTCAAGCAGAACTTTGGCCAGGCTGAAATTTGAAAGGATCTATTGCTTTCTGTCATTTAAACAGCACTCAGAGCACTCCATCTGCTCTCTTTCAGGCTGTACCTATAAACTGTAATTTGAAGACAGACCATGGCTGCCACAACTGTCCACATTGATAAACTGTTGGTTTCTCTTTTCCATTAGTCTTATGCTAACTACTAACCTCCCAGATGATGTCCATGTTGGGAAACAGATGAGGCTGCTCTGGGGAGGGGGAAAAGCCAGATGCAAACAGTGCCATGCCCTTGCCATCAAAGCCACAGCCCAAGCCCTAGCATAGGCAGTTTGTCTTTTCCTAGGTATTCCACACTGTCAGACCCTCTTTGTCATGCAACAGGAGATCTAGCAGGTCAGTCCTGAAAGGAGTTTGGAGGGAGGTGTGGGTTGGTCCTTTCTCCCTAGTAACAAGGGATAGGACAAGAAGAAATGGCCTCAAGTTAACCCAGGGGAGATTTAGGTTGAACACTTGAAGAAACTTCTTCCCTGAAAGAGTTCTCACTGGAACAGGCTCCTCAGGGAAGTGGTTGAATTTCCATCCCTGGAGATGTCTCAAAGAGACAAAGATGTGGTGCTGAGGGACATGGCTTAGCACCAGCCTTGGTAGAGTTAGAGAATGGTTGGACTGGATGATCTTAAAAGGCTTTTCTCACCAAAACAGTTCTATGATTCTATGACAGATAAACAAAGTGTTTACTTTGTCTTCCTTCTTTCCATGAACAGCAGGACAACCTCCAAGCCTTCTTTCCCTTCACTTGTATAAATAAGCAGCTGTACACTGTGATGCACAGCCATCATCTGGCAACAGCCTGGTTATGCACAAATCCAGATGACAAATTCATCTCAGGAACCTGGGAATACACATAGTGAAGCCTTGGAAAGAGAAGAGACGTGAGCTATACTTACCCTGTGCCTGAGATTCAAGGAGAGGTCCTGATGAGCAACTATTTATACAAAAGAACAAGGTGGTCAAATCACCTGGTGCTTTTATGTCAGTTTTTGGAGGCACTGCACATAAAAATAGGTTTGACAGGTAAAAACAAGTCATACTGATGGTGACAGAAAAAGAAAGGAGCCCTTTCCACCCAGGGATGTTTGCCAACAGTGTTACCTTGGTTTGGAAAAGGGAATGTTCACATATGGGGAAAACAGGTTCACAGGGAAGATGGCAACAAGCTGAAATTAAAGCAGCAAAAGAGTAGGAAGCTTTCAACAAATCACCAAGTGAGAAGAGGCTGCACCTTCTCATCTGTGAGGCTGCCATCTGTGAAGAATTTCTACCCTATCCCTTTGCCTTTCTTTAAAGCAACAAAAGATTAAGAGATGCTGCCTGAAGAAGCAAGCAATGATCATCCCCTTAAGAGATGCCAGCACTGCTTGTAGAAGCATCACTCAGGACTCTCCCTGCTGAGAGAGGTTTTGAAAGGTGAGGAACCAGAGATGGGCCAGGTCTGAGCTATTTCTAGGACAGAGCAATTTTTATTGCTGAGGACACAAAGCTGCCCTTGCTTCACAAGCTGTTCTGCATATCACTGGCAGGCATTGCCCATGATAGCCTTGTCCTAACCCATAAGCTCAACTCCAGCTCAATGCCCTTGTTGATCTCCATGTGAAACACTGCAGGGAAAGAGGAGGCAGCAAGAGAGGGCACAGCAAGTCAGATGGAGTAGTAGATCCTGTCCTCTACAGTGACAAAAGGGTGACAGCAAGAGAAGTGGGAATGAAAATTAATCAGCAAAAAGGCTTTTTTTTTTTTTTTTCTTAGCAAGTTTTAAATACTCTTGTGAGCCTTCTTACAAGTAGGTCTAAAATAGAGCAAATCAAATTTAGTTTTTTTCTGGGGGGAAAAAAAAGAGCAGCAGCTGAGTTCTTTATTAATTCCTGAGTGCTAAAAGACGTTGAAAAGTAAACGCAGATTTTAAATCCTAATTAGGAAACTAATGAATCAACTCACCTCCTGAACAAAGCAGACCATGGAATGGCTTAGGTTGGAAGGCAGCTCAGAGATCATCTACTCAAACCTTCCCACCATGGGCATGGACACCTCCCAACTAGACTCAGCTGCTCAAGGTCTCATCCAACCTAGCCTTGAACACCCCAGGGAGGAGACAGCCACAACCTTCCTGGGTAGCCTGGGTCTCAAAGAATCACAGAATCAATCAGGGTTGGAAGGGACCACAAGGATCATCCAGTTCCAATCCCCCTGCCATGGGCAGGGACAGCTCACACTAGATCAGGCTGGCCAGATCCTCATCCAGCCTGGCCTTAAACACCTCCAGGGATGAGGCTTTCATCACCTCCCTGGGCAACTCCTTTCAGGGTATCACCACCCTCATGGTGAAGAACTTCTTCCTAACATCCAGTCTGAATCTCCCCATTTGTAGCTTTGCTCCATTCCCCCCAGTCCTATCACTACCTGACATCCTAAAAAGTCCCTCCCCAGCTTTCTTGTAGGCCCCCTTCAGATACTGAAAGGCCACAATAAGGTCACCCCAGAGCCTTCTCCTCTCCAGACTGAACAGCCCCAACTGCCTCAGTTTCTCCTCATAGGGTGGAGTCTCACTACCCTCATACTAAAGAACTTCTTCCTCAGATCCAGTCTAACCCTGCTCTCCCTCAACTTCAAACCATTCCCCATTGTCCCATTTTTAAATGCCCTATAAAAAATCCCTCTGCAGTGTTTGGGTACTGGCAGGCAGCTTTGAGGTCCCCCTAGATTCTTCTCTTCTCCAGGCTGAACACCTCCCAGCTCCCTCAGCCTATCCTAATTGCAGAAGTGCTGCAGCCCTTGGATCACTTTTGTGGCCTTGCTCTGGACTCTCCCCAACACCTCTGTGTCCTTCTGATGCTGGGGACACCAGATCAAATTCTGTCTCCAAGTAAATTAGACACAAAGATCATTTTACTCCTGCTTCCACAGGATCACCCTAGTTGCAGAAGCACATTTGCATAGTGCTGATATTTTTCTCCTACCAGCTGGGTGTATGTAAAGAACTGGACTTGTTTTGTGACAAAACAGCCCAAAAATATGAACCAGAACCCACTCACAGAGTTGCACTAGTTGTGGACCACGGCTCTGATTGACCTTTCCAGATATCTGTGCCATCCTGTTGTGTCCTTCTGCACAATTAGCACTGGAGCAGTTCTAGATACACTATCAAACCATGGCAAGGAAGTAAGGAGGAAGTTCTTTGCAGTGAGGGAGGGGAGGCACTGGCCCAGGTTGCCCAGGGAGGTTGTGGCTGCACCCTCCATGGAGGTGTTCAAGGTCAGGTTGGACGAGGCCTTGAGTGACCTGTACTAGTAGGAGGTGTCCCTGCCTATAGCAGGGGATTGGAACCGGATGATCCTTGAGGTCCCTTCCAACCTTACCACTCTATGATTCCCAAAGCAACAGTGCACACAGGTACCAGCAGAGCCTTTACCACATCTTCAGTGCTATGTAATAACCACTGTGGAGAAAACACCACAAGATTCTGAGGATAAAATAGCTCGTTCTGACTCTGACCCTGCTGCTCATGTCCTCTGCTTGACATCCTTTATTTTCTTAAGTACCAAACTATCAATCCTTCAGGTTAAAAAAAAAAAAAAAAAAAAAGAAAGTTACTTTTAATTCTTTTCACTGCTCTTTCAATTATGATCAGGCAGGATAGAAGTGAGTTTAATTGCTTTAGTGCTTTGCATTTCAGAAGATTAGCTCTGGAAGCATCTAAATGCACATCCTTCCCTGTTTTCTCCTTGCTCTCTTGTGAGGAGGGAGCTGCCTGCCAGCCTAGTCCAACCATCCATTAGGGTACCCATGCCCTGCTGCCACAGCAGCTTCTGAAGATTGCTCCTCTGCCAGGCTGCTCCAGAAAGCAAGCCAGCAGCTGCATCTGCAGCCTTCTATTTAGTGTAGTACAGACACCACCTGTGCCTGCCCCTGGGATGGTGCTCAGCAAGCAGACAGTAGGCTTCCTTGGCTCAGCCAGGGCAGCCTGCAGTCCAAAAAGTGACTTTACCCACTCTTAAGGTTTTTCCCTCTTTTCCACACTTGGCAAGAAGGATCTTCACTTTATCTCCAACTACTCACCTGAGCCCTCCTTGGAGGCATTCAGAGTATTTCACAGTCTCACAGTATCACCAGGGTTGGAAGAGACCTCAAAGCTCATCAAGTCCAAACCCAAACCACAGACCTCAAGACCAGACCATGGCACCAAGTGCCACGTCCAAACCCGCCTTGAACACCTCCAGGGACGCTGACTCCACCACCTCCCTGGGCAGCCCATTCCAGCAGTCAATGACTCTCTCAGGCAACAACTTTCTCCTCACCTCCAGCCTAAACTTCCCCTGGCACAGCTTCAGACTGTGTCCTCTTGTTCTGCTGCTGCTTGCCTGAGAGAAGAAAGCAACCTCCCCCTGGCTACAACCACCCTTCAGGTAGTTGTAAACATCAAGAAGGTCTCCCTTGAGCCTCCTCTTCTCCAGGCTAATCAATCCCAGCTCCCTCAGCCTCTCTCCATAGGGCTGTGCTCCAGGCCTCTCCCCAGCCTCGTTGCCCTTCTCTGGACACGCTCAAGCACCTCAATGTCCTTCTAAAATTGAGGGGCCCAGAACTGGACACAGGATTCAAGGTGTGGCCTAAGCAGTGCAGTGTCCAGGGGGAGAATGAGTTCCCTGTTCCTGCTGGCCACACTCTTGCTGATGCAGGGCAGGATGCTACTGGCCTTCTTGGCCACCTGGGCACACTGCTGGCTCACGTTCAGGTGGGTGTCAATCAGCACCCCCAGATCCCTTTCTGTTTGGCTGCTCTCCAGCCACTCCCACCCCAGCCTGTAGCTCTGCTCATATTTGGTCTATCCAATACCATCACCGTAAAGATGTCCAAGGTGAAAAGAATCATCCTTTTGTCAAAAACACAAAAAAAAGAAAATAATTCAAGGAGTTGATTTCAGAAATCATCTCAGTGGAACAGGGCATTTCAGAAACCATAGAAATGGGTATGGATTTTCCAAACTGGAAAAAGTTTTCTTGAATCACAGAATGTTAAAGGGGACCTCCAGAGATGGAGTCCAACCCCCCCTACCAAAGCAAGATCACTTGGGGCAGGTCACACAGGAACATATCCAGGAGGGTCTGGAAAGTCTCCAGAGAAGGAGCCTCCACAACCTCTCTGGGTAGCCTGCTCCAGGGCTCTGTCACCCTCACAATAAAGAAGTGTCTCCTCATGTTGAGGTGGAACCTCCTGTGTTATAGCTTGTACTTGTTCCTTGTCCTAACACTGAGCACCACCAAAAAGAGCCTGGCACCTTCATCTTGACACCCACCCCTCAGATATTTATAGACATTGATAAGGTCTCCACTCATCCTTCTGTCCTCCAGTCTAAACAGCCCCAAACTCTCTCAGTCTGTCTTGATAGCAGAGATGCTCGAGTCCCCCAGTCATCCTCAGAGCTCTCAGCTGCACTCTCTCCAGCAGATCCCTCCCTCTTGAACTGGGCAGCCCAGATCTGGATACAGCACTCTGTTGAAGAAGGTCCAACAGCTTTGATGTCCTGACACTAAGACAGGCGAGTAAAAAAAGCTCAAAGAGCACTTCCAAACATCCCTGGCAGCAGGACCTTATCCTACATTTCCCTGCACAAGCACACAGCTCAGGTAACTCTTTACTCCTGATTCTCATACATCATTTAAAACCAAACTTTGGTTGCCAAATCTTCTTCTGCCCTTTCTGAAGTGAAAGCTGCATTCATTGCTGCACTGAGCACTTATGGAGAAAGGTTTGTCTGAAGTGCAATTGGTTATGGGTTTAAACTGGCAGAGGGGAGACTGAAACTGGATGTTAGGAGGAAATTCTTTCCAGTGAGGGTGGTGAGACACTGGCACAGGTTGTCCAGGGAGGTTGTGGAGCACAGAATCACCCAATGTGATCTTTGATCACATTGGGTGATTCTGTGCTCCACAGCCTCCCTGGAGGTGTTCAAGGCCAGGTTGGACGAGGCCTTGAGTGACCTGTGCTAGTGGGAGGTGTCCCTGCCTATAGCAGGGGGTTGGAACTGGATGAGCTTTGAGGTCCCTTCCAACCTTACCATTCTATGATTCTATAGCACATTCTAAAGGGGTTTTGTCTGATTTTGATTATCTGCCCCCCCTCTCCATGCTGTTTCTAAATAAAATTGCAATTCCCCACAGAAGTGTCACAGCTTAATTGTGACTTTTCTCTTGAACAGGGATAAATATAGAGTGATATAATTAATGTGGCAGCAAGAACAGTGCTGCTCCACCAGGAGACGGATGCAGAAGGTCCCTTGTGTTGTCCTAGCAACTTCCCAGAGTTGACAGAGATTCTTCTCTTTGAAGGAGGAGTAGGTACATGGCAGTTCTGAAACAGTGGTGTTATCTGTCATCAAATTACCTGCAGCACTGAGTGGAATAAAATACAGGGTTTGTGATTTGATTCACAAAAAAGAAAGGAAAAAAAAAGAGGAGTCCTGCATGTTAAGATTGCCAGCAAATATTATCAAGCAGATGAACTCTGGATGTTAGGAGGAAGTTCTTTCCAGTGAGGGTGGTGAGACACTGGCACAGGTTGCCCAGGGAGGTTGTGGAGCACAGAATCACCCAATGTGATCTTTGACCACACTGGGTGATTCTGTGCTCCACAACCTCCATGGAGGTGTTCAAGGTCAGCTTGGATGAGGCCTTGAGCAACCTGTTCTAGTGGGAGGTGTCCCTGCCTATGGTGGAGGGTTGCAACTGGATAAGCTTTGAGGTCTCTTCCAACCTAAACCATTCTATAATTTGATGTACCTGGAGGTGGGCACATCTCTGGGGGTCAAATGTTTCTCAGCACTTGAGATGTTTCAGAATCTGAAGGGGGCCTACAGGAAGGCTGGGGAGGGACTATTGACAAGGTCTTGTAATGACAGGACAAGGGACAATGGGTTTGAACTGGCAGAGGGGAGATTTAGACTGGATGTTAGGAGGAAGTTGTTTGCAGTAGGGGTGGTGAGACACGGGCACAGGCTGGCCAGGGAGGTTGTGGNTTGCCCAGGGAGGTTGTGGCTGCTCCCTCCCTGGAGGTGTTCAAGGTCAGGTTGGAGGAGGCTTTGAGTGACCTGTGCTAGTGGGAGGTGTCCCTGCCTATGGCAGGGGGTTGGAACTGGATGGTCTTTGAGGTCCCTTCCAACCTTACCATTCTATGATTCTATAACTCAGGCCCAGTTTGAAATGTGTTGAAGTAAGGAGAAACAGGATGATTGACTTCAACTTGGAGAAGAGACTGAGCTATGTAACCAGAGAACAGAGACATCTAAGCAGCCAAAGCCCTTCCTGAGCCCCTCAATTTACAACAGAATTAAGTGTCAAGATACTCCAAACCGTTTGGTCCTGCATCATTAAAGAGAATCACAAAATGGTAGGGGTTGGAAGGGAGCTCTGGAGATCAACAAGTCCAACTCTCCTCCCAAGGTAGGGTCACACTGGAACACATCCAGGTGGGTCTGCAATGCCTGCAGAGATGAAGACTCCACCACCTCCCTGGGCCACCTGTTCCAGTGCTGTTTTTCAGTTTCCTTCCCAGTTAAAGCAGATGCAGTTTTATTTTCTGCCAACACAAAGACTGAGGTTGCTGCTCTTACCAGATGCTCAATCTCTCCTTGAATCCAGGACACATGCTCTGCATTTCAATTCTGTGCAGCTTGACTTGATTTCAAAGGGCCAGAAAAATACAGGCAAACCCAATAATTACATAATCCTCCTGCTCCATGTTTTGTCACCTTGCTTTTACCAGTGATTAGCTCTAAACTGCATTTATTAACACAAGACAAAGGACTTCATTAAGAGGAGGAGATGCTTTGATTAACCAGCATTAAGCAACACTTATTATTAACTATTAACTAATACTTTGGTTCATGGTTTTTCTTCCAGTGAAAACAGTACTAAAATAAAAAGGTCTCATGGGACAAAAATAATTTCTCCAGATCAGTCTTTTCCAACACTAAAGTGCTTTGATGACATGTTCAAAATTCTTCTTACACATGAATGATATCCTGGAGCTACCTCAGGAGGTATCTGCCCCTGCTGTAATTGGTGCACATCCCTTCAAGGAAGGCAAGTAGGACAGCAGGGGTGAGTACAAACCAGTTCATCTACAAGGGGCAAATTCACAACCATAGAATCACAGAATCACTCAGGTTGGAAGAGATCCCAGACATCATCAGGTCCAACCATTAACCCTACTCTATCAAGTTCACCACTAAACCATATTGCTAAGCACCACACCTAAACAACCTTCAAGCACCTCCAGGGATGGTGACTCCAGCACCTCTCTGGGTAGCCTGTTCCAATGTTTGACCACTCTTGCAGTGAAAAAACATCTCCTATGCCCAGCCTAAATCTCCCCTGGTGCAGATTGAGATCATTTCCTCTTGTTCTAGCACTGATTCCCTGTGAGAAGCAACCAGCACCTATCTTTCTTGATTCCCTGTGAGAAGCAACCAGCACCTATCTTTCTGCTGTCCTTTCAGGTAGTTGTAGAGGGTAATGAGGTCTCTCACAAGCCTCCTCTTCCTCACACTAACCAGTCTCAACTGATCTTCCTCAGATTCATTCTCCAGGTCCTTCACCAGCTTAGCTGCTCTTCTAGAATACTTTATAAAACCCAATGTGTCAATGATGATCAACCCCAGTACTGCTGTCTGGAGACAGGCAGGCAGAATGCTATGTGCTGTGGCTGAGGAAGGTCATTGTCTTCAGACATCTGGGGACCACCAGTGACCCTGCAGGTACTCTTCAAACATCTGCCTGTAGCCTCAGGAGACACAGATCTGGACCTTGAGGAGCATCTTGGTAGTGTAGGCCATGCACAGCTCCTTGACCATCAGCCTGCCTTGCTCCACCAAGCCACCTGGCCCTGCCACCAGTGCCAGCAGCAGCCACAGCTGCACTCCCACTGCCCACAGCACACTGCCACTGTCGCCTTGCCCGTCATGCCATGGTCACTCAAAGGACCACGAAGATGATCAGAGGCTGGAGCACCTCTCCTATGGGGACAGGCTGAGAGCTGGGTTTGTTCAGCCCAGAGAAGTGAAGGCTCCAGGGAAACCTCAGTGTAGCCTTCTAGTACCTACAGGAGAGTTGGGGAGGGACTTTTTACAGGGACATGTAGTGACAGGACAAGGAGTGATGGCTTGAAACCGGAAGTAGTAGGATTTAGATTGGATATTAGGAAGAAAGTCCTCCCCATGAAGATGGTGAGGCACTGGAACAGGTTTCCCTGGGAAGTAGTGGAGACACCAAGCCTGGCAGTGTTCAAAGCCAGGTTGGATGGGGTCCTGAACAATGTGGTCTAGTAGGAGGTGTCCCTGGCCAGGGCAGGGAGGTGGGTACTAGGTGATCTTGAAGGTCCCTTCCAGCCCAAACCATTCTGACTCTATGAAAACCTGTACCTGTGAGGGTGGTGAGACACTGGCACAGGTTGCCCAGTTGTGGCTGCTCCCTCCATGGAGGTGTTCAAGCGCAGGTTGGACAAGGCCTTGAGTGACCTGTGCTAATGGGAGGTGTCCCTGCCTCTGTCAGGGGGTTGGAACTGGATGATCCTTGAGGTCCCTTCCAACCTTACCATTCTATGATTCTATGATTATCAGTGGAACAATAACTGCTGGAATACGATTCCAGTCAGCGCAGATGGTTGTGCAGAAAGCAGATCTTCCTAACCAAACCTTATTGAAGCATTTGATGAGGTCACAATTTTCTTTAAAAATAAAATTAAAAAAAAGGACAAACTGAGGAAGTTAAGACTCTTAAGACACTTGACTTATGCACAAGCAGATGATAATCTGATCTAAAAATTAACACTATAAATTATTAATAAAGCACACATTAAGTGACTTTAAAAAGTGGCCCACAGAATCTCTAGAAATAGTCACAGAAAGGAAAACGCTGTGGAACCCAAGGAATTTTAATGTGATTCCTCAGGCTTGGCACTGGACCTCAGAACACAGCAGAGTGTCATAAATGGTTTTGAAATAAGGCTAATGCAATCTTCAAACAATGACAGCTGCCAAAAGCAGGCGGAATGATAAAGAGCAGAGATGGAGCGGTCCTATAGAACGGGCTGAGGTAACTCAGCAAATGAAACAATTAAGCCCACAAAAGATTTTAATGAAAATCACATTCACATTATACATCTAGAAAGAAAAGTGCAGATCATACCTACAGAAGGGAGGGTGTACTGGCAGGGCAGTGGTTTAACACTAATCCAGCTTAAATGGTGAAATAATGGAGAAACAGAATGATTTTATTATTGCTATTCTGACACGAGGAACCCTAACTTGTCCCTTCTTTAAATGCACCTGGGGAAAGTAAGGTTTGACTGCAGCACATTTGTTGATAGCACTGAAATGGAAATGCTGCTTCCAAGCTGTGGGTGTCCACGTTTGGAAAATCACAGCACCAAGCTGGAGAGACACAACCAAGGAAAGAATTCAGAGCTTATGTTGCCTGCCTTCTCCAGATGAGACCTATGAGGGTGCAGGATTTGTAACCAAGCAGAGGCAGAGCAAGAAGCTGTGGTAGACAGGTTGAGAACAAATTCAAATTGGAAACAAAGCTGCAAGAGTGACTAAGCACCAAGGCCTTCAAACCAAGACAGCACATCTCTGAAAGAGAGTCACAGACCTTTTACAGCCCTCACTTCTATCAATCCATTAAAGCTTAATGAACAAGCAGCCAATGGTAATTGGGACCCAGCTTGAAGCTCAGTGTGATCTGAAGGCTGTTCCCACAGGAAGAAAATCTGTGACAAGTTTTTAAATCTTTAGAGTAACACTCAAAACAAAAGAGACACTTTCTTCAGCCTAGTCCATACTTTTCTCTTTTTGGAGGGGCATTTAGCTGCCCCAAAAGGAGATAAGCAAAGAGGAAAGATTACAGTATAAACACCACACAGTCTCTGCTCTCTGTAATAAGATCAGGTTAGACTCTCTCTTAACAGGGATCAATGCAGGCATGTCTGGCTCAGTCCTACAGGAAAAGATGCCATTTCCCACATCAGGGGTTTGTCTGACACCATTTCCACTCAACTTAGAAGAAGATCTTGCAATGACAGGACAAAGGGCAATGGGTTTGAACTGGCAGAGGGGAGATTTAGACTGGATGTCAGGAGGAAGTTGTTTGCAGTGAGGGTGGTGAGACACTGGCACAGGTTGCCCAGGGAGGTTGTGACTGCTCCCTCCCTGGAGGTGTTCAAGGTCAGGTTGGAGGAGGCCTTGAGTGAGCTGTGCTAGTGGGAGGAGTCCCTGCCTATGGCAGGGGGTTGGAACTCGCTGAGCTTTGAGGCCCCTTCCAACCTTACTATTCTATGATTCTATGAACGTATTCCTCAAATCGCTCCAAGATAATTCAAAAAAGATTTCATGATGCTGTTCAAGTGGTTTGGAGAAGGTTTTCCAGGAAACTAAATGTGAAAGAAATCATCAAGTTTTAAAAAGTGCCCAGTATGTACTCATTCAACCCAATGATCCAACTCAGTCAGCCCCTTCTTGCCTCCATCAGGCCCAGACCGCAGCAGAAACACATCTGATATTTAACTTGCCTGTTAAAAAGTGCAGGAGTAAAATCTTACCAGCATCCTATTTTGGGTTATTCCAGTGCTACAGTGATCTGCAATTCTAAGGAAGGACCTAAGGAGGATCCCCATAAAGACCCAGCAAAGGTGCAATCCAGTTTTTCCCTTCAAATGACTTACCTATTGTTCAGGGAAATCATCCAAAGCTCACCTGTTCACTGGAACAGCTCCAGTTGTTAGAAATGAGTCACTGGCAGACCCAAAGAGCAAGATGTAGGCTTGGGGGAAGAAAACAACCACCAAAAAAATAATCATGGTATGAAATTAGGATCCACAGAAGCAGACTAGTGCAAAAAACTAGCTGAGAAAGCCATCCGTTATCAGCACAGGGTGGTAGAACCCAATCTTGCTTCTCTTAATGTCCTGAGTTCTGATAAATCCCGGACAGCAGCCTCAGAGTGATCACACCAACACCCTAAAGTGAATCCCAACCATTCTTGCAGATTTTAAGAGAAACAGCACACCTGAGGTAGTTTCTAACTTGCTGCTCTCCCATGTTGGTTGCCATCTCTTTCCCAAACTGCAGCAGTCCTTGCAGAAGTCTAGAAGCAGTTTTCCCTATGGAAAAGAAGATCTTGAGTACACCAGTGCTCTTCCCAGGGTCTGAAACAGCATGGTGGTGAGGATCAATGTGATACAAATCTGCAGACATGAACCCACAGCTGACAAAAGCAACTTACCTTGCTGGGTTTTCAGACAGCCTTTCCCAGCCACCTTCACACATCAGTGTGAGGTCAGCTGCAGGAGCACAGGATTTTGCACTCGAAATAGGCCAAAGTATGATGCCCAAATTTCTTCAGAGCTGTGTCCATCTGCTTCAGCATCCTTGATCTGACAAAGAGATGTTTTTAAGCATGACAAGCCCATTAAGGACAACCATAACACACCACACTCTGAGAACCCAGTTTCCTCCACTCAGGTATACTGAGGCTGTCTTCCATCCTGAAGCATCCTTATAGTAGCCTTCCAGAATCTGAAGGGGGCTACAGGAAGGATGGGGAGGGACTGTTGACAAGGTCTTGCAATGACAGGACAAGGGGCAATGGGTTTGAACTGGCAGAGGGGAGATTTAGACTGGATGCTAGGAGGAAGTTGTTTGCAATGAGGGTGGTGAGACACTGGAACAGGTTGCCCAGGGAGGTTGTGGTTGCTCCCTCCCTGGAGGTGTTCAAGGCCAGGCTAGACAAGGCCTTGAGTGACCTGTGCTAGTGGGAGGTGTCCCTGCCTATGGCAGGGGGTTGGAACTAGATGATCCTTGAGGTCCCTTCCAACCTTACCATTCTATGATTCTATGAAGCTTTTCCTCCTTTCTTTTTTTTTTTTTTTTTCCCCAACCTCTTTTTTATTTTAATCTCCTCTAATATGTCAGGAGATTTTCTCTTTATCTATTTCCCTTTTTTGATCCTATTAAGCTTCTGGCAATATCATCCAGAGAGAACAGGGTTCAGAGGTTAATTGTATTTAAAGGGTATTTCCCTTTTCCCATCTCAACTGTGTTCATTTTTAAATAATGTTAAAATAGAAACTGAAGGGAAAAAAAAAATACAACACCACAAATCTAGCTCAGTTTAAAATAAAAACTAAACAAAAGAGAGTTAAATTATGACATTCAAATAATTCTTTCCTGTAAGCCTAGAGGGGAACTTGATGTCACTGAGAATTTAATGTAAATTGCCACTGTTAAGGTTAGATTAGAAAGAAAAAAGGTAAAAAAATAGCTCTTTTAATCAGCTCCTCAGCTGAATCAGTTCAGTTCTTCAGGAGGTACTGAGTTTGAAATGATTTCACATCACCTGAAGATCATGCCCTGGGATCCATAAACATCCAATAATTTTTATGAATCTCCTGCAGCCTTCTTTTAACACAGCTCCATCTTTCTGAGTCATGGTGTACAGAACCAGACCCTGCACCTCACCTTCCTGCTTCCTGTGCATCATCTCCCCACTCATAGACCCCACAATTAGAGTTGCAGAATCATTTTGGTGGGAAAAGCCCTTTGGGATTGCTGTCTCCAACCACCCTCTAACTCTACCAAGGCTGGTGCTAAACCACATCCCTCAGCACCACATCTCTGCCTCCTTTCAACACCTCCAGGGATGAGAATCCAACTAGCACTCTGGGCAGCCTGTTCCAGGCTTTCAGGGAAGAAGTTTCTTGTAATGTCCAACCTAAACCTCCTCTGTGACAACTTGAGGTTCTATTTCAATCACCTAGGAACCAACTTCAAGCTATTTTCATCTCTGTGTCCTTAAAATATTAGTCTGAGCACAAGTATCTTGTGCCATTCGTGAGGCCTGACAGAAGTGATATATTCACACAAGATGTCACAGAATGCCAGGTTGGGAGATTCCCCAAGGCTCACAGAATCATAGAATCATAGAATGGTAAGGTTGGAAGGGACCTCAAGGATCATCTAGTTCCAACCCCCCGCCATAGGCAGGGACACCTCCCACTAGTACAGGTTACCAAGGCTCATCTAGTCCAACCTTTCTGGGTGATGGTGTAGTTGCAATGAGCTGGCCCAGCACCTTCTCAAGCTGACTCTTAAAACTGTCCCACATAGGGGACTCCACTGCTTCCCTTGGGAATTGATTCCAATGTCCAACTGTTCTTATGGGGAAACATTTTCCTCCAGAGTCTAGTTGGAATCTCCCCAGCAGTAACTTGTCCCCATCACTGTTGTATTTTCCATGTGGTTGTTTGTAAAAAGGGAGTCTCCATCCTCCTGGTAGCCACTTTTATGGGTTGGTTCACGGCAATAAGGTTCCCCCTAAGCCTTTTCTCTCTCAAGGCTGAACAAACCCAGATCTCAGACTTTCTTTGCAGGCCAGGGCTGCCAGGTCTCTGATCAAGAGATGATTAAGGACCTGAGAGAGGCTTTCTATTCACAGAATAACAGAATTAATCAAGTTGGAGAAGATCATCAATTCCAACCTACCACCTAACACCTCCTGATTAACTAAGCCATGGCACTAAGTGCCTCACTCAGCCTCCTCTTAAACACCCCCAGGGATGGGGACTCCCTGCTCAGCCAAGAATGCCAATCTCTCTTTCTCCCAAGAGCTTCTTCCTAACATCCAGCCTGAACCTGCCCTGGCAGAGCTTGAGACTGTGTCCCCTTGTTGCATTGCTGAGTGCCTGAGAGAAGAGCCCAACCCCACCTGGCTACAACCTCCCTTCAGGTAGTTGTAGACAGCAATGAGGTCTGCCCTGAGCCTCCTCTTCTGCATGCTGCACACCCCCAGCTCCCTCAGCCTCTCCTCACAGGGCTGTGCTCCAGGCCCCTCAGCAGTCTTGTTGCCCTTCTCTGGGCATTCTTAAGCACCTCAACATCTTTCTTAAACTGAGGGACCCAGAACTGGACACGGGACTCAAGGTGTGGCCAGAGCAGTGCTGAGCACAGGAGCAGAAAGAGTTCCCTGGTCCTGCTGGTCACACTGCTCCTGATCCAGGCCAGGATGCCATTGGCCTTCCTGGCCACCTGGGCACACTGCTGGCTCATGTTCAGCTGTTGACCAGTACCCCCAGGTCCCTCTCTGCCTGGCTGCTCTCCAGCCACTCTGTCCCCCAGCCTGTAGCACTGCATGGGGTTCTTGTGGTCAAAGTGCCAACCTGGCACTTGGCCTTGTTAAAACTCATGGCATTGGACTGTGCCCATCTATCCAGCCTGTCCAGGTCCCTCTGCAGAGCCCTCCTGCCTTCCAACAGATCCACACCTGCTCCTAACTTGGTGTCATCTGCAAACTTACTGACACTGGACTCAATGCCCTCATGCAGATCATCAGTGAAGATATTAAACTGTACTGTTCCCAGCACTGATCCCTGGGGCACATCACTGGTGACAGCTGCCAACTGGATGTGGCACCATTCACCACCACTCTCTGGGCCTGCCCCTCCAGACAGTTCTTACCACAGCACAGAGTGCCCCTGTCCAAGGCAAGGGCTGCCAGCCTGGCCAGGAGTTTGCTATGGCAGACAGTGTCTAAGGCCTTGCTGAAGTCCAGGCAGACTACATTCACAGCCTTCCCCACATCCACCAGGCAGTCACCTGGTCATAAAAAGAGATGAGGTTGCTCAAACAGGACCTGCCCCTCATAATGCTGGCTGGGTCTGACCTCCTGGCCACCCTGTAGGTGCTCTGTGATTGCACTCAAGATGAGACCTGCTCCATTATTCTGCGTAGCACTGTCAGGCTGACAGGTTTATAATTTCCCAGGTCCTCCTTTTAACCCTTCTTGCGGATGGAAGAGACAGGCAGAAGCTGGAGAGCTGGGGAGAGAGTCAGAGACAAGACCCTGATCTCCCACAGGACCACAGGATGTTAGGGGTTGGAAGGGACCTGCATAGTTCAAGTCCAGCCACAATCAGGCAACTGAATTGTTCTTTATGTATCTCCCTGTCTTATTATCTGTCAGGTAATATCATAGAATCATAGAATGGTAAGATTGGAAGGGACCTCAAGGATCATCTAGTTCCAACCCCTTGCCATAGGCAGGGACATCTCCCACTAGTACAGGTCACTCAAGGCCTCCTCCAACCTGGCCTTGAACACCTCCAGGGAGGGAGCAGCCACAACCTCCCTGGGCAACCTGTGCCAGTGCCTCACCACCCTCACTGTAAAGAACTTCCTCCTAACATCCAGCCCAAATCTCCCCTCTGCCAGTTCAAACCCATTGCCCCTTGTCCTGTCATTGCAAGACCTTGTCAATAGTCCCTCCCCAGCCTTCCTGTAGGACCCCTTCAGATACTGGAAGGCTACCCTAAGGTCCCCTCGAAGCCTTCACTTCTCCAGGCTGCACAGCCTCAACTCTCTCAGTCTGTTCTCACAGCAGAGCTGCTCCAGCCCTCTGAGCATCTTTGTGGCCTCCTCTGGACCCGCTCCAACACTTCCATGTCCTTCCTGTGCTGAGGGCTCCAGAACTGCACACAGGACTCCAGGTGGGGTCTGACAAGAGCAGAGTAAAGGGGCAGAATCCCCTCCCTTGCCCTGCTGCCCACACTGCTCTTGCTGCAGCCCAGCACTCAGTTGCTGTCTGGGATGCACTCACACTGCAGGCTCATATTGAGCTTTTCATCACCCCAGACTCCAAGGTCCTTTTCCTCAGGGCTGCTCTGCAGCCATTCACCACCCAGCCTGTATTTGTGCTTGGGATTGTGCCTGCCCAGGTGCAGGACCTTACAGTTGGCCTTAATATGGCAGAACTTGGATGTGTGTGAAGCTTTATTCACGTGAAGGATTCTTCCACGTGGAGGAAGACTTCACTGCAGCTCTTCTGTTCTGAAAAACAGTTTTATGCCTCCCATCTACATTTGCTTTTGACAGTGAGTGAGAGTCAAAGCAGAACTGTTCAAAGCTGCTCAACTTTTTTTTTAGTATAAGTCTTAAAAAGAACTGAGCACAGACAGATCTCACCCCTGCCTGCACACCTTCCCTTGGGTGAGGGAAAATGCTGGAAAACTTGGCATATTCAGTGACAAAAAAGGGCAGTCAATCTGCAGTGCCAGCACCACTCCTGTGGCCATATGTGCAACGTAGAAAGGAATTATTTCTTTAGAAAGATCCAAGGAATACAAGTGCAATGCTGCTTTCCATCCTCTTTAAAAAAAACAAAACAAAACCAAACCCTTTGTCTGTGCTTCTCTCCACTGCTCTTCAACACCCACCTGGAGGAGGAAACACAGCCTCTAGGTTTCTCTGCCAAGAGCCTACAGTTGACGACCTGATTTAGGGTCCACAGATGCAGGCAGCGCTGCCTGCGAAATGTCCCAGTGCTTGCCAGAAATTAGTTCCTGTGTAAAGAGCAGCAAACTTATCCTGACCCTACAGAAGGTCTGACAATGACTCACAAAGTACTTCAAAGAGTTAGCTGGGACATAACCTGTTTCTTTCATCAGAAACATCAGTCCCCTATTCATCAAAACGGTGTGAAGCTGCTGGGTTCTTTTTCGTCACTGATTAAACTTTGACAATCATCATTTGTGGGGGAAACACACATCAAGAGCCATCTCCCATTAAATGCACAGACTGAAGAAGAGCATTTCCAGCCCATGCTGATTGCCTGTTGACAAAAATCACAAAATATGTCTGGAGTTTATACAATGAAGCCCATAATCTGCTGAAGGGCAGGGATGGAGTGCTGTCAGAGATGAGTAATGGCAGCAAAGTTGTTCAAAGGAACCTCAGCCTGTATCAGGGTTTCATCCTGTGCCTCAAGTTTAACAGAAAATAGCTCATTGCCTTTGCAGGGCTTTAATAAAAGGCCCTCATCTGGAGCCAGAGCAGATCAGAGATGATTTTCCCTTTTTCCATAACACCAGGATCTACCTGTAAATAAATGAGACATGGGAGCAGTGGGGCTTTCCATCCACCTGCAGAGGTACCTCTGCCCCATGTCAGCGATGACCTAGGGATAGATTCTGGTTGTGATGCACTCAAGTATGGCTCCATGGACCTGTCTCCAGGTTGACAGCAATGTGACAGATCAGCACTAGAACTTTCCTAACTTTCAAATCATGAAGGTCATCTGTGCTGACTTGAGCTAGTTATTTTTATGACCGATGTTAGAATCTCTCCACCCAGAACCATAGAATCATAGAATGGGAAGGTTGGAAGGGACCTCAGGGATCATCTAGTTCCAACCCCTTGCCATAGGCAGGGACACCTCCCACTAGCACAGGTCACTCAAGGCCTCCTCCAACCTGGCCTTGAACACCTCCAAGGAGGGAGCAGCCACAACTTCCCTGGGCAACCTGTGCCAGTGTCTCACCACCCTCCTGACATCCAGTCTAAATCTCCCCTCTGCCAGTTCAAACCCATTGCCTCTTGTCCTGTCATTGCAAGACCTTGTCAATAGTCCCTCCCCAGCCTTCCTGTAGGTCCCCTTCAGATACTGGAAGGCTACCCTAAGGTCCCCTCGAAGCCTTTTCTTCTCCAGGCTGCAGAGCCCCAACTCTCTCAGCCTGTCCTCAGAGCAGAGTTGCTGCAGCCCTCTGATCAGTCTTTTGCTAAATTATTCCCTGTGGCAGTTCCTACCCCAACTGCACAGGAGAGGGACTGCTACTGCTTGGGATGGTTGTTCTTACAGTACCCAAACACCACCTTTTTTTTTTTTTTTTCCTCTCATTAAAGCTTCCCAATCTCTTTCTGACCCTTTTCAAAGCCTTGGCAGCAATCCAGCATGACTCTGCATCAGAGAAACAACCATCCATGGTAATGTGAACTGAAGGAACTCCCTAGGAAAATACAAAGAAGATTAATTTTTCTTTTGAGGAAAGCATCAACAGTGGAAGAGAGGGAGGGTATCAGTGTCAGAGACACCACAGGAATCAGCTTCACAAGCTCTGAGTCAGACATAGATTGATGTCAAAGATCTGGTGGCAACTACCAAGAAAGCTGACAAGCTGTCTCCTGCAGCACACTGAGCCACCAGTAATTACATGTCTGAGATCTATTTTAACAAGGTAACTTCGGCTGTTCTCAGGCAGCATTTTGCTGATCACCCTTTGCTGCTGCACACACCAGCAGCCCAACATGTATGTCACTTTTCAGAGGCACTCAGAATCCTAGAATGGCTCAGGTCGAAGGGACTTCACACATCATCTACTCCAACCTCCCCGCTATGGGCAGGGGCACCTCTCAACTACATTTGGTTGCTCAAGGTCTCATCCAGCATGACCTTCAACACCCCCAGGGAGAAGGCAGCCACAATTTCACTGGGCAGCCTATTCCAGAGTCTCATCACCCTCATACTGAAGAGCTTCTTCCTAAGATCCAGTCTAGCCTTGCTATCCCTCAGCTTCAAACCATTCCCCCTTGTCTTGTCTCTAGATAGCCTTATGGAAAAGTCCCTCTGCAGCCTTCCTGTAGGATCCTTTCAGGTACTGGAAGGCAGCTCTCAAGTGCCCCCTTGGCACCTTCTCTTCTCTGGGCTCTTGGGAGTTTAGCAGTGAGCTACTCCTGTAGTTTTCTATTGGTCTTTTGTGGGCATGAAGCTCTTAAATACCCTTGAGCTACATCTTCCTCTCACGAGGGTGATTTTACCTCCAGACACTAAGTGAGCAAGTCAAAAAACAAGAGTTCAAAGGCACTTAACTATGCCAGAAAAACACTTCACACAAGGACTCCTAGGAGACTCATTTGTACCACTGGGCAGCATTTTCCTGCTTTGATGTTTTGACCACTGCAGGAACAAAGATGCCTTTGAAGAGGCAAGGTTGTTACATCTCATTTTATTGAGCAGGACAATTCAGGACCTTCTAACTTCCCAGGAGAGGAGGGGGTGGCAAAAACTGCCCTTCTTTTGCTGTCTACTGCAAGACCTAGAGCACCACAGGCATTTCTAGAAAAGAGAGCAGTGTTTTAGAGGGAAAACCAAAAACAAACTGAAAGCTGCAACATTACTGAAACACTCAGTTTCTTATTAATAATTTGCATTTCAGATTGGCAAGAAATTACTTGAAGTAAATGCCCTGATGAGATGAAAGAGACCAGATTATCACAGCACCACTTGTGATACACTTCAGTTACTTGGTTATATTTACACAGGAGGAAAGCCCTAGCCAGAAGGGGGGAAAGGGAAAAATCCAGGAATACCCTGGAAGAGTGCTGCAAGAATCAATTGTCTGCAACATCTAAGAGCAAGGCAGCCACCAGCCCAATTTCTCCAGCACTTGAGACTCACTGCTTGCAGAATCACAGAACTGTTGAGGTTGGAGGAGAACTTTGAGTTCATCAGGTCCAACCACTCGCCTAGAGCTCACAATCCCACCACTGCTGCTAAGCCACTGCCCCTAAATGATTGCCTCAGCACCACAGATGCTGCCGAAGCACCACCTTCATGCTGCCTTCCCGCAGCCTTTTTCACTTTCCCCATCTGCTGGCGATGCTGCAGAGCAGCACAGCACCCAGACAGGGTAATATGAAGATCTCCAGCTCAATTTGTGCAACTCTCTCTCACCAAGCTATTTCCACAGGTCATTAATGAAGTTTCTCTGCTTTTTTTTTTTTTTTTTTTTTTTTTTTAACTGTTAAAGTGAGGTCAACATCTGTGATGAAGTATCTCTGAAGATTTCTTTGCCTCGAAGGCATTCCCTTTGTGCTTAGATTCCAAACATGAGAGAAAAGAGGACTGCTGGGCTAAACTCAGTATTTATGTTCACAGCATGATTAGATCATTGCTGAGAGGTGATGTGTTCACTCTGGGATTTAAAGTCTCTGAAACAACCTGACAAAACAAACATTCAAGAGAAGACAACAGAAAAGACCAACATGAGACCAAGAAGAGAAGGCTTCCAGGAGACCTTAGAGTAGCCTTCCAGTATCTGAAGGGGCCTACAGGAAGGCTGGGGAGGGACTATTGACAAGGTCTTGTAATGACAGAACAAAGGGTAATGGGTGTGAACTGGCAGAGGGAAGGTTTAGACTGGATGTTAGGAGGAAGTTCTTTCCAGTGAGGGTGGTGAGACACTGGCACAGGTTGCCCAGGGAGGCTGTGGCTGCTCCCTCCCTGGAGGTGTTCAAGGCCAGGTTGGAGGAGGCCTTGAGTGAGCTGTGCTAGTGGGAGGTGTTCCTGCCTATGGCAGGGGGTTGGAACTAGATGATTCTTGAGGTTCCTTCCAACTTTGCCATTCTATGATTCTATGATCCTGTGATTAGATCTGTGCTGTTCCAGTGTCGTGGAGAGGACAGCAATGCCTGGACTGGATGAAAGTCCTCACAATGTACCAAACACCAGTGAAGGTACCAGTGCAGCACCAGTACCAGTGCAGTCACAGCATTGCTTTGGGAAGGTCACACATTCAAAGAAAACAAACAGGCAACTTGAAAACTCTATTCTCTCAGTATTTTGTACCCTACAAAAGGGCAAACAACTTCCCCACCCTCTCTCACTTGCGTGTTCATTGCTTGAATCAAAACCCACTAACACAAAGCCTTCACTCCAAAGCCAAAAGGCTCACATTCCACAGCTGTTGTACCTCTGTGCACACCCCACTCAATAACAATTAGCAGGCAGGGCAGTTGCCTTATTGCTATCACAGTGAAGCAATTATCCAATTTCCAATTATGCAAAAAATTTGAATTCAGGAGGACTAAGACCTGACCAAGACAGGGAAGTGTGATCACAGGATCACAGGCTCACAGGATGTCAGGGGTTGGAAGGAACCCAAATCAAATCCAACCCCCTGCCACAGCAGGCCCATACAATCTAGCTCAGGTCACACAGAACACATCCACACAGGCATTGAAAGTCTCCAGAAAAGGAGACTCCACAACCTCTCTGGGCAGCCTGTGCCAGTGCTCTGTGATCCTTACAGTAAAGAAGTTCTCCCTTGTGTTAAGCTGCAACCTCCTGTGCTGCAGCTCCTTGTCGGGTTAGAGGGAGCAAGTGAGCAGAGCCTATCACAGTCTCACAGTATCACCAAGGTTGGAAGAGACCTCAAAGCTCATTAAGTCCAACCCAATACCATAGCCCTCAAGACCAGACCATGGCACCAAGTGCCACGTCCAAACCTGCCTTGAACACCTCCAGGGACGCTGACTCCACCACCTCCCTGGGCAGCCCATTCCAGCACTCAATGACTCTCTCAGGCAACAACTTTCTCCTCACCTCCAGCCTAAACTTCCCCTGGCACAGCTTCAGACTGTGTCCTCTTGTTCTGCTGCTGCTTGCCTGAGAGAAGAAAGCAGCCTCCTCCTGGCTACAACCACCCTTCAGGTAGCTGTAGACAGCAAGAAGGTCTCCCCTGAGCCTCCTCTTCTCCAGGCTAACCAATCCCAGCTCCCTCAGCCTCTCTCCATAGGGCTGTGCTCGAGGCCTCTCCCCAGCCTCGTTGCCCTTCTCTCAATGTCCTTCTTAAATTGAGGGGCCCCGAACTGGACACAGTACTCAAATTGTGGCCTGTCCCCCCTCTCCTGATCCCCAGCCCTCAGATATTTATAAACATTTATTAAATCCCCTCTCAGTCTTCTCTTCTCCAGACTCATGTGCATTATAACTCCCAAGTAACACAGAGAGAAAGCTGTGAGGTCAGGAAAGAGTGAAATCCCTCCAATTTCTGTCTTCCAAGAGCCATTTTGAGTCATAAGAACCCTGGACCAAGGCAAGTGATTTCCAGGGCTTGAAAATGCTGCCTGATGTACATTTGGTCTGATGGAAGATCAGGAAGCATGTCCTAAAAATGGAGTTTGGAAACTGTTCTACTTAGACATGTGCATGTAGACAAGTCCCCATGGAACCCAGGAGTATGTACAGACTTTACCATACCTTTTCCAGGTTAATGAAAAAAAAAAAGAACTACAAATACAGGAGAATTTGTAAACCAGCTGCAAAATAAGATAAATAGGAACAGGAAAATGCCCTCCAAGCTGTCCAGGTCTCCAAGCACCTAACAGCCCTGAAGTCAGGCACAGCTTCACTTATCCACACAAGCTTAACCAGTAGCATTTTACTATTGCAAATGTTTTTTCTTTTTAATTATCTGAGACTGCCTTAGCTCCTCAGTCCCATGAGCATAGGGGCAAGATTCAGAAGGCAAAGAACAACCATCAGGATGGTGAATGAAAAACCAGCAGAGACGTGTTTTCAGCGCTCCAGCTGAGGGGCAGCGTTTCACTTCAGGCTCAGCTCTCCTGGTTGCCTTCTCTTTCCTCCAGTCACGAATGTGAACTCTTCCATTTAGAACTAAGAGTTAAAACACAAGCAAATGCACCTGTTAACAGGCAGCCACGGCAAAAATGAACAGTGACATTCTGTGACTACAGCAGATACTCAACAAATGGATCACTGTGCTGGTTTGAGGCTAGTTGGAATATTTTAATGGAGAAAATGATATTATAGGCTGTGAAAAGAAAAACAGTGGTGATGTCTGCTTCACTCATGGGTTTGCTGAGATGTGTAAGAAAAAATACAAAACAAAGATAAGACACAGACACTCGGGCACAGACACTCGGGCACAGACACTCTCAGGCTGTCTGGCTTCTTGCATTCTCCTCTCTGCTGAGTAACCTCACTAACCACTTTCCTTCTAACCCTCTTGGTCGATCCTCCAAACTCACCTTGCATGTAAGGTAAACCTTGGGGTAAGGTATAGGGGTGGGGAGGAGGTGGAAGGGTGGTCGGGAGCCTCTCCTGGGGTCTCTGATTTCTGGGAGGGGAGTTGTGTTTCTGTATTACCTTTAACTTGCATATTTCAAGACATTGCAAGATGTTAGGAGGAAGTTCTTTACAGTGAGAGTGGTGAGGCACTGGAACAGGTTGCCCAGGGAGGTTGTGGCTGCTCCCTCCCTGGAGGTGTTCAAGGCCAGATTGGATGAGGCCTTGAGTAACCTGTACTAGTGGGAGGTGTCCCTGCCTATGGCAGGGGGTTGGAACTGGATGAGCTTTGAGGTCCCTTCCAACCTTACCATTCTATGATTCTATGATTTCTGTAACTATTCCTGTCTATTGTGTCTGTCTCTGCTTGTACATTGTGCTGAGCTGTAAATAGAGTTTCAGTCCTTAACTTCCAGTTGGCTGAGTTCTAGTCTGGGTCATTTTACAAAGGGGGGGCAGGGAACTCCCAAAACATCACAATCGCTCAGGCCAAAACAAACGTGCAGTCCCTGTGCAGAAAGAGGAGCACGCAGCAAACCGCCCTTAGCCACGCATGGTCCAGAGAAGAACTCACTGATCTCCTGTGAGATGTTTCACTGTGATGCTGAGCAGCTTGAGGTATGATCTTTGGCATCATCTTCGTAGAGGTTGTGTTTGCCTGGTTTCTATCTAGCAGTTAGGACCATTTAGACTACAACCTTCTCAATTTAGACTGCAAGTCCTGACAAAGACGTTTCAAGGCCTGCCGTGCCTCCCACGTTCAGAACTTCACTGCTCTACACTTACACTGTGATCAGCAGCAAAAATCTAGCAAGAGTCTCCTTCTACTTTGCAACAGCACTTCCACGTAGTGAAAGACAACGATTCACTGACCCAAAACCCAGCACACCAAGGAGATTATAAATCTAATTCTTTGCATCAACCAACAGTGAGTGACCACTGATCAATAACAATTATGGGTTGACCTGTTGAAAAGTAGCTCCACGGAGAAGGACCTTAGAGTCGTGGTGGACAATAAGTTATCCACGGAGTAGCAACATGCCCTTGTAGGCACACTCAGGATCACTGGCCAAGGATTTCTTTGATCAGCATTTTATAGCTGACATACAACTGTTGAGACACAAGAAGTTAACATACTTCCAAATCTGAAGTAGCCTATAATGCTGACAAAACCTTGGAGACTTTGTATTATTGCAAGGCTAGACTTTGGTAGCTGTAGAGGTAGCTGCATTACTGCTAGGCTAGACTTTGCCTTTATCAAACTCCACACTGATCAAAACAACCCTACAGCAAAAAACAGCTACACAAAATACACCACTAACCATGTTACCACAGGAAAAAAAACAAACAAAAAAACCCCACAAAATGGTGATCAACAAACACAGTCAATCACAGAAACTTGTTCCTTAGTTCCTTCTGTCATGCTACACAGGTTATACAAAGACATCATAGAATCATAGAATGGTAAGGTTGGAAGGGACCTCAAAGATCATCCAGTTCCAACCCCCTGCCATAGGCAGGGACACCTCCCACTAGCACAGCTCACTCAAAGCCTCCTCCAACCTGGTCTTGAACACCTCCAGGGAGGGAGCAGACACAACCTCCCTGGGCAACCTGTGCCAGTGTCTCACCACCCTCACTGCAAACAACTTCCTCCTAGCATCCAGTCTAAATCTCCCCTCTGCCAGTTCAAACCCATTGCCCCTTGTCCTGTCATTGCAAGACCTTGTCAATAGTCCCTCCCCAGCCTTCCTGTAGGTCCCCTTCAGATACTGGAAGGCTGCTATAAGGTCTCCTGGAAGCCTTCTCTTCTCCAGGCTGCAGAGCCCCAACTCTCTCAGCCTGTCCTCACAGCAGAGCTGCTGCAGCCCTCTGAGCACCTTCGTGGCCTCCTCCGGACCCGCTCCAACTGTTCCATGTCCTTCAACAAGCCTCACAGGTACAGGTTCCTACAGAAAATGTGTGAATGCCAACACAAAATAAACCTGTGGAGCTTGGTAAGGCCAGAGGAAGTCCCAGGCTCTGCATTTGATGGCCCCAAAATCACCCACACTTCGAAGGAAAAAAAACCACCACCTCTCCAGTCAAACAATGGCATCAAAACTCTAACTATAAAGCTGTCATTTTAGACACAGCCAGTCCAGAACAGCTCTTTGCTGACAGACCTTAAAGATCACCTTCAAAAGAGTTTTTAGCAACAGCACCCTGGGGCCATGTGCACAAAAAGAATATTCAGTTTTCCACATAGGGATAGAAATCAGTTAAAAACCCCCCTGCATCACAGAAGTTTTTCAGCTGAGTTTAACTGCAGATGGAGGAGGTAAAATAGATGAGTAAAGAACAGGAAATCTCCCTTCTTTACCTTCAAATACTTGATGATTGTTCTTGAGTAGTGTCTGCAGGCCTCCATATTCATTCTTTAGCCTTTTCAAAGTCTCCTTAGTTAAGTGTTCTGCTACTTCTTTCAAGGAAAGGCTTTCTGTAAGAAATAGGGGTGTAGCTATGAAAAAAATGTATGCATATGAGGTCCCAAGCAAGGTTAACTTCTGTCCAAGTTAACAATTATCAGCAGAANAGGAGCACGCAGCAAACCGCCCTTAGCCACGCATGGTCCAGAGAAGAACTCACTGATCTCCTGTGAGATGTTTCACTGTGATGCTGAGCAGCTTGAGGTATGATCTTTGGCATCATCTTCGTAGAGGTTGTGTTTGCCTGGTTTCTATCTAGCAGTTAGGACCATTTAGACTACAACCTTCTCAATTTAGACTGCAAGTCCTGACAAAGACGTTTCAAGGCCTGCCGTGCCTCCCACGTTCAGAACTTCACTGCTCTACACTTACACTGTGATCAGCAGCAAAAATCTAGCAAGAGTCTCCTTCTACTTTGCAACAGCACTTCCACGTAGTGAAAGACAATGATTCACTGACCCAAAACCCAGCACACCAAGGAGATTATAAATCTAATTCTTTGCATCAACCAACAGTGAGTGACCACTGATCAATAACAATTATGGGTTGACCTGTTGAAAAGTAGCTCCACGGAGAAGGACCTTAGAGTCGTGGTGGACAATAAGTTATCCACGGAGTAGCAACATGCCCTTGTAGGCACACTCAGGATCACTGGCCAAGGATTTCTTTGATCA
>VWZE01010925.1:31899-56747 GCA_013396675.1 Eubucco bourcierii
CAGGGAGGGAGCAGACACAACCTCCCTGGGCAACCTGTGCCAGTGTCTCACCACCCTCACTGCAAACAACTTCCTCCTAGCATCCAGTCTAAATCTCCCCTCTGCCAGTTCAAACCCATTGCCCCTTGTCCTGTCATTGCAAGACCTTGTCAATAGTCCCTCCCCAGCCTTCCTGTAGGTCCCCTTCAGATACTGGAAGGCTGCTATAAGGTCTCCTGGAAGCCTTCTCTTCTCCAGGCTGCAGAGCCCCAACTCTCTCGGCCTGTCCTCACAGCAGAGCTGCTGCAGCCCTCTGAGCACCTTCGTGGCCTCCTCCGGACCCGCTCCAACTGTTCCATGTCCTTCAACAAGCCTCACAGGTACAGGTTCCTACAGAAAATGTGTGAATGCCAACACAAAATAAACCTGTGGAGCTTGGTAAGGCCAGAGGAAGTCCCAGGCTCTGCATTTGATGGCCCCAAAATCACCCACACTTCGAAGGAAAAAAAACCACCACCTCTCCAGTCAAACAATGGCATCAAAACTTTAACTATAAAGCTGTCATTTTAGACACAGCCAGTCCAGAACAGCTCTTTGCTGACAGACCTTAAAGATCACCTTCAAAAGAGTTTTTAGCAACAGCACCCTGGGGCCATGTGCACAAAAAGAATATTCAGTTTTCCACATAGGGATAGAAATCAGTTAAAAACCCCCCTGCATCACAGAAGTTTTTCAGCTGAGTTTAACTGCAGATGGAGGAGGTAAAATAGATGAGTAAAGAACAGGAAATCTCCCTTCTTTACCTTCAAATACTTGATGATTGTTCTTGAGTAGTGTCTGCAGGCCTCCATATTCATTCTTTAGCCTTTTCAAAGTCTCCTTAGTTAAGTGTTCTGCTACTTCTTTCAAGGAAAGGCTTTCTGTAAGAAATAGGGGTGTAGCTATGAAAAAAATGTATGCATATGAGGTCCCAAGCAAGGTTAACTTCTGTCCAAGTTAACAATTATCAGCAGAATCTGTGAATTCTCTCCTAGCGCTACACCAACCAGGGTCAGGCAGGTTTGCTATTTTATAGTGTCCATAAAACTGCAGTTTTCATTCTACAGGATTCAAGTCAGAATATCCACAGAAAAACACATTCCCTTATTTTCCCTGCCCCCACCCCCCTTTACTTTTTAATTACAGCAGCCTATACCACTCACTGTTTACATGCATCTAGTTGAGAGAGAAGGGAGAATAACCCAGAGGACCTCCTGTAACATTGCAACCTACATCATAAGAAGGACATGGAGCTCTTGGAACAAGTCCAGAGGAGGCAACAAAGATAATCTAAGGGCTGGAGCACCTCTGCTATGAGGACAGGCTGAGGGAGCTGGCCTTGTTCAGCCTGCAGAGGAGAAGACTGCAGGGAGATTTTAGAGCTGCCTTCCAGTACCTGAAGGTCTCCTACAGGAAGGCGGCAGAGGGACTTTCAAGAAGGGTGTCTGGAGACAAGACAAAGGAGAATGGTTTGAATCTTAAGGAGAGCAGGGTTAGACTAGATGTTGGGAAGAAGTTCTTCAGTATGAGGGTGGTGAGACGCTGGAATAGGTTGTGGCTGCCTCCTCCTTGGGGGTGTTCAAGTCCAGGCTGGATGAGGCCTTGAGCAGCCAAGTCTGGTTGCAAGGCATCCCTGCCCATGGTAGGCAGGTTGGAGTAGATGATCTCTGAGGTTCCTTCCAACCTGAGATGTTCTGTGATACAGTGAGTAAATAGTAACAATGGACAGTGGCTAGGGCCACTAACTCAGAAAGTGCAGTTAGAAGAGTTTGAGCTGAGAAGTAAAAATAGAATCATAGAATGGTAGGGTTGAAAGGGACCTCAAAGATCATCCAGTTCCAACCCCCTGCCATAGGCAGGGACACCTCCCACTAGCACAGCTCACTCAAAGCCTCCTCCAACCTGGCCTTGAACACCTCCAGGGAGGGAGCAGCCACAACCTCCCTGGGCAACCTGTGCCAGTGTCTCACCACCCTCACTGCAAACAACTTCTTCCTAACATCCAGTCTAAATCTCCCCTCTGCCAGTTCAAACCCATTGCCCCTTGTCCTGGCATTGCAAGACCTTGTCAATAGTCCCTCCCCAGCCTTCCTGTAGGCCCCCTTCAGATACTGGGAGGCTACTCTAAGGTCTCCTGGAAGCCTTCTCTTCTCCAGGTTGCAGAGTCCCAACTCTCTCAGCCTGTCTCAGAGGTGCAGCCCTCTGAGCACCTTCGTGGCCTCCTCTGGACCCGCTCCAACACTTACATGTCCTTCCTGTGCTGGGGGCTCCAGAACTGCACACAGTGTCATTGAACAGAATATCTTCTGTTCTAGCTCAAACAAAGACAGGGAGAAAAAGGGAAAGATGGTAGTGCTGAGAACAAACTGAATGCTTGGAGAAGTAACAGCAACCTCTGGTCTTACTCTTCCTAAGGTTAACCTAAATATTCTGAGTCATGCTGTAAAACAATGGGACTTCAAAGCATTTCTCACATAGACTTAGAGCTAGTTACATAGAATCATAGAATTATAGAAGGGTAAGGCTGGAAGGGACCTCAAGGATCATCTAGTTCCAACCCCCTGCCACAGGCAGGGACACTTCCCACTAGTACAGGTTACTCAAGGCCTCATCCAACCTGGCCTTGAACACCTCCAGGGAGGGAGCAACATGACTATTAAAAACAAAGTTTAATATTCTCCCCAGACAGATGTAAAGTGTTTGGGTTTCATAAATGGGGAGTTCTGGGCATGGTTTGGTTTGATAACTGAAAATTGTCCCTAGTGGGAAAGCAGCCCACACCAGTTCCCAAGTATTCTTAGATGCATCCTTATTTGTAATGGAAAAAAACCCCTAAATGTGCTTCTGATTGCTCTTTAATGTTCTTGGTATCTCCTAAAACCTGTTTTACTTCATGAATTTACAGCCACGGAAAGTCATTGGATAAAGACAACCTCTGCCACCACAAGACAATGGAAAACAAAGTCAGTCTCACCTCCTTGATTCCAGCTGTCTGTGCTTCTGCCAAGCATACCAGAAGAGGAGTTTTGGGGGGCTGCATTCAGCAGCAAGTTTGCCACACTGAGAACCACATCAGCAACAAAATCCCGGGGCAGGGAAGCGCAGTTTCGGACTTGTTCTACTTTCTCTCGGGGTTGAAATCCAGGCATCCAAACTGTGCCAGCAGACTCAGCCTCTTTCTCAGGAAGTTCTGAAGCTGCTTCTTTGCATAGACCATCAGAGTGATCACTGTAATTAACTCCAACTCTTCTGTCACGGGGCTGACGGGTATTGATGTACTGTGCTATCTGCTTGTCTACCAGAGCATGATCTGGAGGAGGGTAGGTCCTGGTTTTTCCAACAAAGCTCACCTATTTTAGGAGAAACAGGTAAATCACTGCTTACACAGAGCCTCAGGCTGACACACAAGCCCCAAACCAACACATGCCCTGTGCAGGCTTCCAAATCTACTGAGAGGAGGTATCCATTCAAATTCAATGCTCATCGACATCCGAGAGGGCTTTTTTAGTTTAGTTCTTGCATATTGGTGCCACAGAAGAAATCCAACCACCAAACCATAACCCATCAGGCCATACAAGCAGAGAGCAGAGAGAGCAGAATCACAGAATTGTCAGGGCTGGAAGGGACTCAAGGATCACCTAGCTCCAACCCCTCCTGCCATGGGCAAGGATACCTCACATTAGATCAGGTTGCTCAGAGCCCCATCCAGCCTGGCTTTAAAAACTTCCAGGGATAAGGCTTCCACCACTTCCCTGGGCAACCTCTGCTAGTGTCTCACCACCATCACAGTGAAAAAACTTCTTCCTAACACCCAATCTGAATGTCTCCATTTCCAGTTTTGCTCCATTCCCCCAGTCCTATCACTACCTGACACCCTAAAAAGACCCTCAGCAGCTTTCTTGTAGCCCCTTTTAGAAGGCCACAATAAAGTCTCCTCAGAGCCTTCTGCTCTCCAAATTGTTTCTAACCCTCAGAATTACACACGAAAATTTCAGGATGGACACATCTTCTTCCCCTAAGAATGTTTTGCTTCAGATTGCAGGGCACATGAAAAACTGCCACATTAAGTAAAAATAACAGACACTGGCAGCTGGAAAAATGAAGGCAAAGCCTGGGTTTTCTAAGTTTTCAGTCCTATAGGATAGTGTAAGAAGTAACCATAAATCCCTCCATTCTTTCTTCTGTTTTGGATTGTACCTCTGACATTAAGAGCAGAACACCACCAAATCTCCCAAATGCAGAATTATAGGATGGCTTTGGCTAGAAAAATCCCTTTGGAATCATTGAGTCCAACCACTGCCTAACTCTGCCTAGGCTGGGCTAAACCATGTCCCTCAGCAGCACATCTCTGTGCTTTTTCAACACCTTCCAGAGATGGGGATTGAACCTCCTCCCTGGGCAACCTGTTCCAGGCTTTCAGAACCCTTTCAGTGATGTTTTTTTTCACACCCAACATAAACATCTCCTGGGGCAACCTGAGGCCATTCCTTCTTATTCTATCACTTGTTACAAGAGAAAGGAGACTGACCCCCACCTCAGTCCAACCTCCTTTCAGGAAGTTGTGGAGAGCAATGAGGTCTTCCCTCAGCCTCCTCTTCTCCAGACTAAACAATCCCAGTTGCCTCAGCTGCTCCTCACCAGACCTGTTGTCCAGACCCTTCCCCAGCTTTGCCACCCTTCTCTGGTCTTGTGAGGAGCAGCTGAGGGACCTGGGATTACTTAGTCTGAAGAAGAGGAGACTGAAGGGAGATTTCATTGCACTCTGCAGCTCCCTGAAATACCACTGGAGCCAGGTGGAAGTCTTCTCAAATGCAACAAATGACAGAGGAAAAGTGCCAGGCAAGGTTCAGTGTGGATAGCAGGAACTTTTTTTTCCCAGAAGAGGTTCTCAGGGATTGGAACAGGCTGCCTGTTCCAATGGTGGTGGAGGTGGTGGAGTCCACATCCCTGGAGGTGTTGAAAAGACACGTGGATGTGGTGCTGAGGGACATGGTTTAGTGGCAGTGGTGGGATTAAAGCTCTAGGTGAGCTGTGAGACTCAATGACCTCCAAGGTCTCTTCCAACCCCACAGTTCTACGGTTCTATGTTTCAGACAGTTAGCAACTTTAAAAAAGGCACAAAACCAAATGACCACAACACAAAGAGAGGACAAAGTCCTACAGAGCTCAAAATTACCCTTTTTGTTGATGGAATTCTAAGGCAATCTTCTTCCACCTGAAAGCCACACACAGCTCCCACCTGAGCAACAAAGTCAAGATACTCCCGGTACTGAGTTTTCCTGCTTTGCCTTCGGCTGTACTTGCCGTGGAAATCAAAGAAGCAGCAGGGCAGCACAAAGTAGCAACACGAGTAGGAAGACCTACAAGAAGGGTAAAAACCTGCTGAATGCAAAGTAACCTCAGCACACACTGAACAATCAACCCAGCAGATACAAGCAGCAGTGGAAATGGTTATTAAGTGACAGAACTTCACTAAATGGTATTCACGTCACCCTCCATCAGCATCATCACAGAATAGCTTTGATTGGAAAAGGCCTTTTAAGATCATTGAGCCCAAGCATAAACCTAGCACTGCCAAGTCACCACTAAACCACATGCACCACACCTGCATGTCTTTCAAACACCTTCAGGGATGGAACAGGTTGCCCTCTTGGTGAAGAAGTCTTTCCAAATCTTCAAGCTAAACCTCCCCTTGTGCAACTGGAGGCTAATTTCTTCTCACCTTGTCTTGTTACTTTGGAGGAGAGACCAACCCCCACCTGGCTCCAACCTCCTTTCAGGGAGTTTTAGAGAGCAATGAGGTCTTCCCTCAGTCTCCCCTTCAGCAGGCTGAACAACCCCAGGTCCCTCACCGCTTCTCACCAGATCTGTTCTCCAGATCCTTCACCAGCTTCACTGCCCTGCCCTGGACTGGCTCCAGCCCCTCAATGTCTTGTACTGAAGGGCCCAAAATACTGTTTTGTAAAATATTTGCTATAGCAAATTCTTGTGCCAGGCTACTGCAGCTGGCTGTGAAGAGGACAATGGTTCAGGGAAAAGCAGAAACAGCAGCAGTTTTACTTAAAAAAAACCCCAAAACCAAACAAGCAAAACCCCACAACAACCCCCAAACAACAGACTCACAACTGAACAACAAAAATCACTTCAATTTTTCAACCTTCAGAAACAAAAACCTCTACTGAATTCTATGAGGAAGTAAATACAACATCTGCACTTCGGTGGGAGGGTGCAAAAACAATCCTTTGAAAGCAGCGAGTCCTGCAAGGACAGCAGGTGTGGCTGCAAAAGTTTTCACCAAGCCCACAGAGGTAGCTATGCTTTGGATTGGTTTGTGGGTGTTTAGTTCCTTCCCTCCCACTCCTCTCCCCCAAACCAATACCTAGCTGCAATGACAGGAATCCATGGCGTTAACTCATCGGAATGGTTCCCTATCAGCCAGTCTGTCTCTGGGAAGAGATGAGTGTCCCCTGGCACAATTGTGGATTCCTAAACAAACAGAATCACAGGATGTTAGAGGCTGGAAGTGACCTCCAGAGATCAAGGCCAACCCTCCCCTGACAAAGCAGGACCACCCAGGGTAGTCCACACAAGAACGCATCCAGGTGGGTTTTGGAAGTCTGTAGAGAAGGAGACTCCACAACCACTCTGGGCAGTCTGGTCAGGTCTCTGTCACCCTCACTGTAAAGAAATTTCTCCTCCTGTTGAGGAGTCTGTGTTCCAGTTTGCATCCATTGTTCCTTGTCTTATTACTGTGCACCACCAAAGAGATTAGCCCCCTCCACTTGACACCTATCCCTCAGATATTTACAAACATTGATCCCCTTCAACCTTCTCTTCAAGACTAAACAGCCCCAGGACTCAGTCTCTCTACATAAGGGAGATGCTCAAGTTCCCTAAACATGCTCGTGGCTCTCTGCTGGACTCTCCAACAGGTCTCTGTCACTCTTGAACTGGGGAGACCAAAACTGGACACAAGACCCCAAACAATGCACTACAGGAATTTATTACAGGTTTCTTTACACTCATTTGCCATGTTAATAAAGCACTAAGCAGCTTAGAATCACACAAGCTGACAACTACAAGGCGGGAGTCACAGCTGCCAACGTTTCCCTCAACCCACATTCTTAGCAGGCAGTGATTTTTTATAGCTACAGAGCAACAGCCAACCACAAAGCATTGGTCAGAAGGGTGGGATAACAATTCTGACTAAAATGTATAGCACCCTAAATACCTGCAAACAAGTATCATACACTGGATTACCATTTCTGCCATGTGTGTCTGGACTCCAGTTTTCAGAAAGCCACTTAGTTTCAGCCCTAGGACTCACACAGCAACCAGACAGGACACAGCTCAACTGCTGTTGTCTCTTTTTCACAGACTCTCGGTCAGGGTTGGAGGGGACCTCAAAGATCATCCAGTTCCAAGACCCAATGCCACAGGCAGGGATATCTGCTAGAGCAAGTTGTTCAAGGACCCACATCCAACCTGCCTGTCAATGCTTCCAGCCTTGCAGCCTCCACAACTTCTCAGGACAATCTGTTCCAGTGCCTCGCCATACTCACGGGGAAGAATTTCTCCTAATGACTCATCTATGTCTAGCTCCTTCCAGTTTGAAGCTATCACCCCTTGCCCTGTCACTCCAAACCTTTGGGAAAAGTCCCTCTCCAGCTCTCCTGGAAGCCCCCTTGAAATCCTGGAAGGCTACTCTATGGTCTCCCTGGAGCCATGTCTTCTCCAGACTGAACAACCCCAGGCCTCTTAGCCTTTCTTCATGGGAGAGGTGCTCCAGCTCTCTGATCATCTTCACAGTCTCCTCTAGACCCACTCTAACAGTTCCATGTCCTTCTTGTGTTGGGGACAAAGACTGTGTCATGATGTGCATACCTGTACAGGCAGTAGGACATCAGCCCAGTCTTCTCAGCTGGAGAGCAAGAATGTTGCAGACATGCAAGGCTATGACACAGCACTGCTCTTGCAATGACTCCACAGTCATCAGGTGGCATCACACCAAACCCAGAGGTGACTTTAGCTAACTGTATCCCATTAAGTCTGATCACACTTGTACCAACACAATCTGAAGCAATAAACAAGGACACCGGTACAAACCAGTAAGATTGGCATACATTTGCTTAATACCTCTAAATGAGTTCCTGCTCCATACATGTCCCATATTTTTCTCCTTCTCACATCAATTCCTCTGCCTGGATGCTGAAATAAACAATAAAAGTATCATTTTTAAGTATCACTTACAGCAGAAATTGCCAGACTGACTCCCTAAATGTACATGGTAACACTGATTATTTCCTTCATACCCAACTCAGACACTAAGGAAACACAATTTCACCAATACAGGCAGAAATGTTTCTTCCCTTCATGAAGGGAAAGACTGGCAAATATATTACTGGTTTGAAATTTGACCTAGAGACTGCTTTTGAAAATTTGCATCTCCACACAAGCAAAATTGCTGTCTGGGGGCTCAGAGAAGAGTGCTAGTTCAAGCTGTCCTTGCTGGAGAATCACCTTTCAAGTACCAGTGAGGCTGCTGGAGTCCAAACACTTTTTTCATGTGTGAACTGATGGGATGAAGAAATTGGACTGGAAACTAAGGCAAGAGCTAAAGAAATCAAAATCAATTACTACAAAAGTTTCATAAAGCTCTCACAAAGCTTTCCGACAGTCAATGCCTGGCAGTGTTAGAGCAGTAATGACTTAATGGGGTACAATAAAACCACCTACAGAGAGAACAGCACCTTCTATTACACTGAATTTCTCTGGCCACACCAGGATAGAGAGCTTGTCTCAGGAGAACTTTGGACTTTTCTCCCTGCCTCAATGTCTACTGATCAAATAGGCTGTATTAATATCCTCTACACATTTTACCATGTCCTCCCGAAAAGCGGAAGATATATTTCTCTGGAACAGGCAGGCCTAACATCAATGGGTTTTGTTCAGTCACTGACCCTTACTTTGTTGGTGTTTCAGACACTGTGCCTCAAGAAACTGAGTTTCTTGAGTTGCTACATTTTCTCCTGGGAACTAGAGTGACAAAATCCTATTTCAGTGACATGAGCTACCTGAATTTTGCCTACCTGCATGCCAGATGAAAGGAAAACATAGCAAGAACATTGACGACTACTTCATTATTATTATTTGAAAAAACAATTCTATTTACCCCTTCATTGTTCAGAATATGCACTAGTAGACCATTTCCACATCCAAGATCTACAAATGACTGTTTCTTGGTCAACCCTTTTTCCTTTCTCTCTTCTTCCCAAAGAACCTAAGACAAGAACAGAAAAACATTTTAGATGCCTCCTCTCAAGTTTCACTGGAAGAAAGCAGCAAAGTTATTGGAAATGAGAGGAGAAAGCTGGGAAGGAATGCAGATGGGACAGGAGAGGCACACTGATAAAACCTGAGAGGAGGAAAACAGAAAAACATGAAAAATGACTGGAAGTTTTTATGGACAGGGGCAGGAATTAAGCTGCAGAAGATAACTGATTTTCTAAGTGGTAAGCACATCCTCCACTCCTTTCTGAGACACTGGAAGCTGAAATTAATCAAGGCCACAGAACATGGAGCAGAAATGTAGAATAAGTTGCTAAAACAAAGGTGCAAAAGATGAGCAGAGGCAGCAAAAGAAGTCAGAAGCAAACTTGCTTTAGAAGTCTTGCAAGTCACACCATGGTAGCATTTCTATCCACTGCAGTAAACAAAGAAGTGGTAGCAAAGCTCCAAGTAAATCCCCAAACAGCCTTTGCAATCAGGTGGCCATATAGAGTGGGATATTCCACATCTCTGCCTACTGAACCAAGCAGCAACTTCATAGTCACAGAATAGGCTGGGTTGGAAGGCACCTTAAAGATCATCAAGTTCTAATCCCTTGCCATGGGCAGGGACACCTCCCACTAGCACATGATGCTTAAGGCTTCATCCAGCCTGGTCTTGAACACCTCCAGGGAGGGAGCAGCCACAACCTGCCTGGGCAACCTGTGCCAGCATCTCACCACCCTCACTGTCAAGAATTTCTTTCAAATCTCCAGCCTAAATCTACCCTAGCAACATCAGCTGTGCCAAATTCTACACCAGCTAAAGGAACCCCAAAGCTTTCAGCCCAGTTCTAGAGCCTGCTCTGTCCCCAGGTGGCTACTTTTGCATAGCAATGTAATTCACAATTTTGTCAGCAGGGCACGGATAAATCTATCGCTGTCTCAGTCTTCTTCCTTCAATAAGCAGCTGCAGAGGACACAGTCAGGAAAAGTTAAGTGTGCAGTTGATGAACAACAAAAATCCTCACCTTTACTTAAACAGGAAAAATTGGTATTTGCAACATGGCTACTTGTTACAGTTTTGCTACAGACAGAGAATGTGATAGATTACCTGCAGTTTGTCAGGTTGCATTAATCTATTTGGATGTACCAATTATTGCACTTTTGCACTCTAGGCTATATCCCATAAACCCCTCACCAACTCCTGCACAGATTATACCTAACCTTTTCCACACCTAACCATCCTCCTTTTGCCTTGTATGCCTGTAAGAACTTTGGCTCATTCAGCACCCCTAAAGTGAAAAAGCTGATCGCCTTTAGAACACCTCTGTAATCAGGACACAGAATCTTCTAGACTATGATTAGCCAAAGCAGATCCTTACCAGCAAGTAGGTGGCAATGGCAACATCTTCATAAACAAATTTCTCAGGGTCTGTCACTTCAGGCCACACCTCCAGAGAAAAAAAAAAAAAGAGAAAAATTAGTTTCAACACCATCTGAACTTGCTTTCAAAGTGCTCAGTGATCAGGATACTCAGTCACTTCAGCAAGTTCCTGCTGCATCTGCTCTGTAACAGAACAGGCATCCTTGTGCTTAAGTCAGAAGCAAAAAGCTTCTGTCACTCCTGTTTTGTGGCAGCACTGACAACATGACAATCTGGACATTTATTTTTGCAGCACAGTATTATCCAGGCACAACAGAACACACATAATCAAAAGTAGGAAGACAGAAAGTGGAAGTGTTACCTCTCTGCTCTGGTGAGGCCCTCACCATAAGAAGGGTAGAGAGTTGCTGAAGCAAGTTTAGAGGAGCCTACAAAGATGATCCCAAGGTTGAAGCACCTCTGCTATGAGGACAGGCTAAGGGAGCTGGGGATGTTCAGCCTAGAGAGGAGAAGACTCTATGGGGACCTTAGAGCTGCCTTCCAGTACCTGAAGAGATCCTACAGCAAGGCTGCAAAGGGACTTTTCATAAGGCTGGCTGGAGATAGGACAAGGGGAAATGGTTTGAAGCTGAAGAAGAGCAGGGTTAGACTGGATCTTAGGAAGAAGTTCTTTAATATGAGGGTGGTGAGACTCTGGAATAGTCTGCTGAGGGAGATTGTGGTTGCCTTCTCCCTGGGGGCATTCAAGGCCAGGCTGGACGAGGCCTTGAACAGCTCAGTCTTGGTGAGAGGTGTCCCTGCCTATAGAGGAGAGGCTGAAGCAGACTATCTCTGAGATCCCTTCCAACCTGAGCCATTTTGTGTTTCTATTACTGTATTTATTGCTAAACTTACCTTTACCATATCTCTGTATTTTTCTTTAAGGTCTTGATAAACTTGGCTGTATTTTGCTACAGAAATGAGTGACAGTGTACTTTTAAACTCACTGCTCTTCTGCTCTACAGACCACTTAACCAGTTTGGACAAAAGCTTATTTCCAATCCATGCTAGTTTGGGGTATGCAATTCCATCTTCAAACCAGTCTTCTGGAAATGGAGCTACAATAGAGATAGACCTTTAAAAACAAAATCAACATATCAACTTTTTATAAACACAGTATATTTCACTCTATCAGCTACCTCAAAGAGAAAGAAGACATGAGTAAGTGGAGAAAATCAGTCTAAGTATAAAAGGTAGATTGGAGAATGAAGATACTATACAAAAGGAAAAGGAAACACTGAATTTACTCAATGAATGGCTCCATCTCCCCTGAATTTCCTTTGGCAGCTCATTATCTGCCAGTTCAAACACCCTACATGGGAATCCATGCTGCATTTAACTTGACTGAGGACTTGCACACACTGAACAGCCTGGTTTAGCAGAATCACTAAGTGATCACAGGATCATTAAGTGTTGGAGCAGGTCCAGAGGAGGGCCACGAGGATGATCAGAGGGCTGGAGCAGTTCTCCTGTGAGGACAGGCTGAGAGAGTTGGGGCTCTGCAGCCTGCAGAAGAGAAGGTTTGCAGGACACCTTAGAGTAGCCTTCCGGTATCTGAAGGGGGGATACAGGAAGGCTGGGGAGGGACTATTGACAAGGTCTTGTAATGACAGGACAAGGGGCAATGGGTTTGAACTGGCAGAGGGGAGATTTAGACTGGATGTTAGGAGGAAGTTCTTTACAGTGAGGGTGGTGAAGCACTGGCACAGGTTGCCCAGGGAGGTTGTGGTTGTTCCCTCCCTGGAGGTGTTCAAGGCCAGGCTGGAGGAGGTCTTGAGTGACCTGTGCTAGTGGGAGGTGTCCCTGCCTATGGCAGGGGGTTGGAACTGGATGATCCTTGAGGTCCCTTCCAACCTTACCATTCTATGATTCGATCACAGGATGTTAGGGGTTGGAAAGGACCCAAAGAGTTCATTGAGTACAACGTCCCTGCCACAGCAGGACCAGACAATCTAGCTCAGGTCACACAGAAACACACCCAGACAGGTCTTGAAAGGCTCCAGAGAAGGAGACTCCACAATCTCTCTGGGGAGCCTGTGCCAGGGCTCTGTGACACTTCACTGTAAGTTTCCCTTTGTGTTGAGCTGGAACCTCCTGTGCTGCAGCTTACATCCATTACTTCTTGTCCTATTACAGGGAGCAGCTGAGCGGAGCCTGTCCCACTCCTCCTGATCTCCAGCCTTCAGATATTCATAAACATTTATGAAATCCCCTCTTAGTCTTAATAAATGTTTGTAAGGACATTCAGTGACTAGGAAAAGCAAATTCATGAAAAAAACAGGAAAATTTAGACAAAAATACATCAGTTGGTACATTTCAGTATTTATTTCATCAGCTCTATTCAGATTTCATTAGACCTGTGTCATCAGATGCTCAGGACCACACTACAGTAACTTTCACTTCAGTGACTGAACCTCAGGAGGGTTCACAGAATGTCAATTTCACCCTCACATTCAGTAAGGAAAGCTGACCTCTCCCACAGGCAAAGCTGGTTCCTGTGACCCAAATACAAACCCTTTCTCTAGACCACACACTTTGTACAATCAATGTATACACTGAAACTGATTTGTTTTGGTTTGGATATTATACATGTTCCTTTTTATTAACACTCCTCAGTAAGATCACACCAGTACTGTCAACTACTAAGCAGGAAATCACACAACCCAAATATAGATACAAACGCTTAAACACGGTGTGATCCTTGCAATAACATGGGGTTTGCTTCCTCTCTCACTCCCACCACTTACCATTCCTCATCTTTTATGTGTTTGAGCTGAATTTGATAAATATTGCACTTTTTAATTTGGTATTTTCCTTCGTTGTTTTCTTCCAAAGGCAGAAAGGTCACAGTTCCATTAGAAGCATCTGAAAAGATATCCAAATAGTGATAGATTTATCACTGCATGGTGCAAAGAAAGGTGACTGCAGTAAAACACGAATGGCACAAAGCCTTGTACTCACATATTAAAGATTATTTTTTCAATGTTAACATCATTATAACAAATACATAGGGAATAATACAACTGTAGTAACATAGAATGGTAGGGTTGGAAGGGACCTCAAGGATCATCTAGTTCCAACCCCCTGACATAGGCAGGGACACCTCCCACTAGAACGGGTCACTGAAGGCCTCCTCCAACCTGGCCTTAAACACCTCCCACTAGAACAGGTCACTCAAGGCCTCCTCCAACCTGGTCTTAAACATCTCCAGGGAGGGAGCAGCCACAACCTACCTGGGCAACCTACGTCACTGTCTCACCACCCTCACTGTATAGAACTTCCTCCTAACATCCAATCTCCCCTCTGCCAGTTCAAACCCATTGCCCTTTGTCCTGTCATTACAAGACCTTGTCAACAGTCCCTCTTCAGTCCTCCTCTAGGCCACCCTCAGATACTGGAAGGGTACTATAAGGTCTCCTGGAAGCCTTCTCCAGACTGAAGAGCCCCAACTCTCTCAGCCTGTCCTCACAGCAGAGCTGCTGCAGCCCTCTGAGCATCTTTGTGGCCTTCTCTGGACCTGCTCTAACAGTTTCATGTCCTTCCTGTGCTGGGGGTTCCAGAACTGCACACAGGACTCCAAAAGCCCTGTAGAACTGTCTTGTTCTCTGCCTTCTCTGTGGGACATTCACAGAATCATAGAATCACAGAATGTTAGAGGCTGGAAGGGACCTCCAGAGATCATCAAGTCCAAATGCCCAGCCAAGGCAGGATCACCCAGGGTAGTCCACACAGGAATGCATCCAGGCTGGTTTTGAAAGTCTTCAGAGAAGGAAACTCCACAACGTCTCTGGGTAGGCTGTTCCAGTGCTCTGTCACCCTCACTGTAAAGAAGTTTCTCCTCTCTGTTGAGGTGAAATCTTCCCTGTTCCAGTCTGTATTCACTGGTCCTTGTCTTACTGCTGCTGACCACTGAAAAGAGATGCCCACCCCTCAGATATTTATAGACATTGATCAGATCTCCTCTCAGTCTTCTCCACACTAAACAGCCCCAGGTCCCTCAGCTGCCCCTCACCAGCCCTGTTCTCCAGACCCTTCACCAGCTTTGTTCCTCTTCTCTGGATCCACTCAGGCACCTCAGTGTCCTTGGAGCAAGAGGCCCAAAACTGAACCCAGTACTCAAGACGCATCCTCACCAGTGTGAGTACAGAGTTATTTTCAAAGGCTTCCATCACTCCATACAAGACTGAAATTAGGTTTGCACTACAAGCAGCATCTTATCCGTGACAGAATGACCCGTGCGTGATGCCAGCCCTTCTTGCTCCTTCTTTTTAAGGAGGGTAAAGAGGTGAGCCCTTTTCTACACTGCTCTTCCTCAGGAGCAGGGTGCCTGGCTTCCCTAAGTGCTTTTCCCATCTCAGTAGTCTCTTACACAACACTTTTAGCTCTTTCCCTCCTGTACTTTCCTAAAGTCGTTTAAACCAGAGTCCTACACCAGCTTGACCTCTGGAATTTGTATTTCAGCTACTGATGCTTCCTTGCAGAAAACCAGTGAAAGGTAAAAAGCGAAAGACAAAAGATGAAGCATTAGTGTGCGATAAGGCAAAAATCCATCAGCACTCCCCAGGCTGGGGTGGGGGGAGAGAAAGGAAAATAAAGAAAAGGAACATTTAACTCATTTGCGAGGCAGTCTCGAATGGGACAGATCTGCCAGAGAGGTAGCAGGATCCCGGAGCCCGGCATCCCGCCCTCTCTGCCGGCCCCGGCGCCGGGTTCCCTCTCACCTTGCACCGACAGCTCCCTTGCGGGTGGGGACCCGACAGGGCGCCCCCGGGGCAGCAGCGTCCTCAGCACGGCGCGGAGCTCGGAGCCGTGGCCCGGCCCACTCCAGGGTGTGAGAGGGGGCGGCAGGCGCCCGTCCCTCGCCGGCAGCTGGCCCTGCACCTCCCTCCAGAGCCAGCCCAGCTCAGTAGGCACCGCTGGCTCCTCATCGCTCCCTCCTCCCCGGACAGCGGCGACAGAGGAAGCAGCTTCCCTGTCCTCGCCGAGCATCACCGTCCCCTCCGCCTCGACAGCGGCTCCGCACAGCCGCTTGTTGAGCACCTGCGGCTTCTCCAGCCAGACGCGCACCGCTGCCCAGAAGCCGTGCGGCAGCGCCGCGCCGCCATCGCGCACAGCACCCGTCCCCACCAGCCCCATCGCCGCACCGCGCACAGACAGGAGGCGGAGCGCGTCGCAGGCTGTTCCCGTCAGTTCCTGAGGCGGGGACGGCGGCGGCTTCAGGTACGTACGGTGTCCCGTCAGCCCGAGCCGGGCGACCGCGGGGGTTCGCCGCAGGGCAGGAGGGAAGCGCCTTCCGGCAGCTTTTCCCCGCGGGGCTAGCCGCAGTCCCCTGAGGAGGAGCTGCTGCAGTGGAAAATAGCCGGAGCTGCAAAGTAACGGAGCCTGCCTGCTGCCGAGGCCAGCCCGGGCCGGTTGTGTGACCGTGGTTGGTTGTTCTGTTGCGCAGAAATGCAGCGGCGGCGGCATCCTGAATTTTTGGCAGATTCAAGTTGCGATGGTGCAGTGAAATCTAAGGGAATCACAGAGTTGTTCTAATGGGAAAATGGGTTTAAAGTGGCAGAGGTGAGATTTGGACTGGATATTAGGCGGAAGTTCTTTACAGCAAGGGTGGTGAGACACTGGCACAGGTTGCCCAGGGAGGTTGTGGCTGCTCCCTCCCTGGAGGTGTTCAAGGCCAGGCTGGAGGAGGCCTTGAGTAACCTGTACTAGTGGGAGGTGTCCCTGCCTCTGGCAGGGGGTTGGAACTAGATGATCCTTGAGGTCCCTTTCAACCTTACCATTCTATGATTCTATGATTCTTATTTCTGATCTGCAGTGTTGTTCTGGAGCACCCCAAATGCCTGCCTTCTCCCCTGAATAAAGTCAGATGCAGCATCTGCAATATTATGATGTCTGTTCTCTCAGTTCTGAGCCAGAAGCCTTGGACTTGCTTGAATTACTTTTTTTTTTTTTTTCCCCAGTTGGAGAAATATATGTTTATTTGTCTCCAGGTTGAAATGTTCTTTCTCAATGCCTTTTCCACCCCCTCTGTTTTCTTTCCCAACCTGTTGCTCAATTCTGGAACTGCACAATCCAGGCACAGATTTGGAAGTAACAGGCAAACACCACCCTGCAGTCCAGTTGTACTATGTCTGTTCTCTTCAGAACTAGACATTTACTTCCATAAGAAGATTAGATGGAGAGCGAAGAAATATAGCAAGGAGATTTATCAAGATGGTGAGAAAAATTGGCAGAAGCAGTAGAAGGAGAAGCTGTCAGCTTGTGAAATGTGTCATGTTTATAGTCAGTACTGACCACTTGGCCAGCCCTGGACCTGGATGGCCTCGCAGTGTCATTGAGGATTGCTCCTTCCAGTCCCGTTGTTAAAATGTGGACAGCTTCTCTGCCCTTCCCTGATCACTCTGGCACCTCACAAACGTAGCCCAGGCCTCTGCCACCTGCACGAAGTGACAGAAGCTGCTGGGTGTGATCTGAGCAGGCAGCAGCAGAGGGCACTGCCACTCCTGCTGCTGGGAGCAGCCTGGGCTTTGCTCTTTGGACAGGCTGTAACACAAAGTGAGATTCCCAACTCCTGAAATCCTGCTGGATCTGTCAACTTCTGCAGAGTGCTTGCATGGCCCATAGGTGCACACAGCAAAATGCCGCTGGACTTCATGGGGCATTGCTGCTTTTGGTCACGCACACAGGAGACTGAGGCCAGCTCAGCACAGCAAAGAATTCTAAGTGGGAAGACAGACAGATTGAAGATATTATAAGCCACCAAATAACAGAAATGAAAGTGGAAACTTAAGGAAGAAAGAGGGGGAAATGAAGTGTGGTTGCAAAGTTCTTACTTTATTTTGTTTAAAATTTAGTCTTGAGTGTGGCAATGTGAGAGTTAGGAAGTAAAAGAGGCACCTCCTGCTCGTGAACAGGGCTTTGTATGCATGTTGGGGTGCTTCTGTACACATATTTATTTCATTTATATTAGAAGTGGGGTAACAATGATTCACATTCTGTTATTTAAAGTGTTACTTTGCTTCTGTCTTTCAGCTCTTCCCCCTTTCTTATGACACAACATTAACCAACCATGTCCCCAAATATTTCAGATTCTGCTTATTTCCAAAGGTTTTGCTCATATTTTAATAAGAAAGATGAGGTAACAGGTTTACATTTGGTCAAAGGCTTTTTTTTTTTTTTTTTTAATCCTGAGCTTGTATGAAGCCAACTAAATTAGAAGACTGGGAGGGCAAGCTTTTAGTTGGCTTTGCACTGCTGCACGCCTATATTTGAGCAAGCCTATGGATTTAATTAGCAACCCTTTTGATTTCTTCCTAATAAAAATGATGCATCTGTGGTGCATCAGCTTGTGATGTGTCTTTGCTTATTTGATGCAGTTCTAGCTGACAATGGCATCTACACTGAACCTGAAAGAAGCCCCTGGCAACCAAAGGTCATGGGAAACTTTGCTGCCAGATTTCCCTAAAGGCCCACTTTGCAGCTATCGTAAGAAGGCTTCCTTCAACTGGAGAGAGCTGGCAGTGCTACTGGATGGTGAAGATATCATTCAATTTAAGGTAAATCCTGCCAGGATTGTAAGCATGCTTTAATTTGGGAGATATCAGTAGAAGGGATTTCCAGAAGGAGAGTATTTACTTTGAATTCCATGGAAGCCAGTTAAGAAGATCACAGAATCACAGAAACATGCAGGTTGGCAAAGCCCCTCAGGATCACCAAGTCCAACCTATAACCCTACACAAGATTTACCTTAAACCGTATCCCCGAGCGCCACTTCCCAATGACCCTTAAACACATACAGTGTCAGTGACCCAAACACCTCCCTGGGCAACTCATTCCAGTGAAAAACTTTTTCCTAATATCCAATCTAAACCAACCCAGTCTCAGCTTGAGGTCATTCCCCCTTGTTCTGTCTTCAGCTGCCTGTGGAAGAGACCAGCACCAGCCTCACCACAATGTCCCTTCAGGTAGTTGTAGACAGCAATGAGGTCTCCCCTCTGCCTCACTGATGTTTGTATCAATGGTATTGTGAAGACACAGAGGTCTGGGGTGAACAAAGATGCCATAGTATATCATCTAATGTAAAAAAGATCCAAAAGAAAGCATGAAGAGATACACATCCCCATACAGAATGGCTGCAAAGGATGTTTTCCTTAAATGAAGTACATTTCTGCTTGCATTTGGGAACAGAGCAGTTGTGCTACTCTGTGGCTTTACCACCATGCTGTGCTTCTGTGTGAATGCATCCCCTGCAACCTCACTTTTATTCTCAGATTAAGGGCCACTGCCCTTTAGATCCTGCCAGCAGCTTCACAACAGTGCAATAATGAAGCTGCTGTAAAAAACAGGCAAGTTTTACCCCACTGTTCTCTTACATTCAGCTTGGATCAGTCCCTCTTTTATTACCTCGTAACAGAAGAGTGTTCATCAGTTGTAGCTGTGTGCACAGTAGATGTGATAACAAGCCATTTAAATATATACTCATAACTCTATTAATGCTTTTAGATAAACATTCTCATGTCAGCTTTTTTCCCCCCCCACTGAAGAACAGAGTCTTCTCTGCTCTGGAGAGTGATCCTCTCTTTGCACATCATCCTGGAGAAGATCTATGCCGTGAGAAATACCAGGAGCTGACGTTCCTGCGCTTGAAAAGGCTCTTTGAATATGACTTTGTTACTCAACAAGAGGCCATGGAGAACCCACTGAAGATACTGACTATGGCAGTCTGTGTAGGAATGTATGACTGGTCTTTATGTACCCAGTACTTCTTACATTGTGGGGTAAGTTCAAAAGGGTAAATTTAAATTTACATGTCTTGCAGTACTGTAATTCCATTGCTCTCTACCTGCTCAGTTAAAGATCTTTCTCCAGGCCTTTATTTTCAAAACTGAAATTCCTTTGAACTGTTTGTAAGAATCAGAGCTGTGGGATGTAGTTAGTAGATACTTACCATTTAAGCCCTGTCTCCAGTGGAATCCCACTAGGAAAGTCATGGTGGAACAGTATACAGACAGAGCCACAGAAAAGTATTCTGATGTTAGAGTTCCACCCTTTTTTGTCTAACCCTCTGCCTCCTTCCAAAGAACTTGGTTGTTGGGCCTTATTAGGTACCAGTGTCTTTGCTACAGATAGAGGTATCAGAAACTTCTCTGTATTGAGTCAGGGCAGAATCCAGAAGGAACAGAAAACAGTGTAAAGCTTCTTACTGACATCAGTGGCTGGGATTCTGCACATCAGTTGCTCCCTAGATGAGTGTCTCAGAAAGAATACTGATTAAATAATAGCAGTTGGACTGATGAAACAGCACTATTCACATGGCAAGAGAAGGTCTGGGAATCAGAGGTTTGTTACATGAACAACCATCTGGAAAACCTGAAGGTACCTTTGCAAACAGTGCTCCTGTCTGATCTTGAAGCAGCTGTCTTCAGTTCCCAGTCCATCTGCAATAAAACAAAGCAGAATAGGTTTGAGGTTTTGCTTTACTCAAAGAGGCATCACTAAGATGGAGTTGAAGGTGAGCTCATTAAGCAGGTGAACAATTTATACTGAAGGCTTGAACAGCTCAGAGATGTGGAAATGTCATTTCTCTGTAAGGAGGCCTTGACAAGACCAAATCCTGGTTTGGTTCCTCCAGCTGTAATCTAAGTAGTAGTTTACTGTGCACCCTGCTTGCCCTGGGCTCTTTCAGGGCCATCACTACTGCCATGCCTTGCAATTTGTGCTTTGCATCATGGGGGCAATGAATTCATTCAGAATTCTCTGTTTTCACAGGTGTTTGGAGGTGCAGTTCTGAGTGCTTCTAGCAGATTCACAGACATCATTAAAAAAGTTTACAGCATGGAGGTAAATGTTTTTGTGGATAACTCGAGAGAACTGGGAGCCATCAAAACTATGGCACTACCTGCACCTTTGAGTTCTTCTTAATCTCTGTACCCACCTTAGCACTTCTGAATAGCAAAAGAAATGACCAAGGAGCAGACTGAAGCACTGGATTCTGCCTGTCCTCACTCCTGCCTATTCTGCCACTTCCTTAAGAGGCCAGCAAAATTTGGGGACTCTCCCCCAAAGGCAGTGTAGATGACACCCCACTAGTTTTGGCTCTGTTCACAGGCCTGTTAAAGTATATCCTAGCAATTTAGCTTGGAGGAGACTGAGGGGTGACCTCATTAGCATTTATAAATATGTAAAGGGCAAGTGCCAGGAAGATGGAGCCAGGCTCTGCTGGGTCATGCCCACTGACAGGACATGGGGCAATGGGTGGAAGTTGAGGCATAGGAAGTTCCTTGGAAACATGAGGGGGATTTTTTTCACTGTGAGGGTGGCAGAACACTGGCTGCCCAGGGGGGTTTTGGAGTCTTCTTCTCTGGAGATATTTGAAACCTGCCTAGATGCATTCCTGTGTGATCTGGTTTAGATGGTCCTGCTCTGGCAGGGGGTTGTACTGGATGAACTTTGGAGGTCCCTTCCAGCCCCTGACATTCTGTGATGCTGTGAAGTTTGTGTGCTCAGACGCTCCGTGTACGCTGTGTCATACACACTGTGGCATGCATGCTCTTGCCTTGATGCTGTAAATATTCCACTCTGGTGCTATGAAACAGGAATTAATAATGCCTTAATGCCACAGAAACACCACCTAGAGCCCAGTGGAGACTCAGGACCAAGTGCCCTGCAGAAGTAGCGCAGCCAGTCTGATGCAGAAAGAACAAAGCCAAATCAATTCCTCCTGCTGATGCCATTTGGCCATGCAGGCAACATTCACAGTCTGGTCTTCTCCCGCTTTGTTTGCAAGAGATGTGCTGAGCACACGCAAACTGAGCTTCATGCCTCCTTTATTATTGCTCATCACTTTGCCAATCATAAAATCATACAATGGTAAGGTTAAAGGGGACCTCAAGGATCATCTAGTTCCAGCCCTCTGCCATATGCAGGGACACCTCCCACTAGTACAGGTTACTCAAGGCCTCGTCCAACCTGGCCTTGAACACCTCCAGGGAGGGAGCGGCCATAACCTCCCTGGGCAACCTGTGCCAGTGTCATCCACCTCCCTTGATCACTGAGTTTTTTGACACTCTGTTTATCTATCTGCTGGTAGACAGCAATACATGGATGTGATTCTGACTTGCTAGTCCAAGCTAGATATCAGATACATTCTTTTAATGACTTTCAGTCTACACAAAAGCCCAAGGAATTGTATTTGCCAGGATAATTCTGCCTGAGGCTTCATTGTTAGGTTTTTTTGTGTGCTTCTTTTTATTCTCACTTGCTTTTCAGAGGTTTGCTACTACTGGCCAAACAAAACTAGGGTAAAGTATTCCAGTACATGCATTTCAGTGTAACTTCAAGCAGGAGGTGTTCCCAAATGCTGCTGAGAGCCAACTGTATGTGTGCATTGAGCTGCTACAGGATGCTTAGGTTGGAAAAGGCCTCTGACTTCACCAAGTCCAACTGTTATCCCATCACTGACAGGTCACCACTAATCCATGTCCTGCAGCACCACATCTACATGGCTTTGCAACCCTTCCAGGGATGGGGACTTCACCACAGCCTTGGACAGCTCATTGCAGGGCATATTTATCCCCTTCAGTAATGCAAGCTGCTTGCAATTTTGAGGATACAAAGTCTCATTCTGTTTTTCTCCTAACTTCAAGAGTTCCCAGAACTGCTTGTAATGCAGACAGACTTGCTGATTTTCACCACATAATGGTTATTTCAACCCAGAGGGCTGAAAAATTGGTCAGCAGATGTAACAATCTGTACCTGCCTGACTGAGTTAGACATCAGCAAAGTCACAAAGCAGCTGCTACCCTACTGCAGGCGAGATGGCCTCTCCACAGGGTTCTACTGGATTGGTTTCTTGCACTTGCACATGACTTTGCAATAGCTGCATTGGCAGTCATTTGAAAATCTGAATTTTTTCAATTGCTGTAACAAAGTCTTGAACTGTGCCTTGTATCTTCTTGCTTAGATTTTTGGCTGTTTTGCTCTGACTGAACTCAGCCATGGAACCAACGCTAGAGGCATCCGGACTACTGCCACCTTTGATCCTAACACTCAGGTTGGTCCTCACCGCACAGGAATTGTGTCTGACACTCTTAGAGTCAGGCTGCTTGCTAACAGGACAGAATGAACCAAGGATTTGTTTGATTAACAAGAAAGAATTGAGTTCAGCTTGAAAGGCAGAAGAAAAAGTCAAATACATTGAGGGGAAAATGTTTTTTGGGGAGCTTTGGTTGAAGGAAACCAAACCAGCCAAGCGTGTCACAGTCCCTGTGCTGAGTGCCTCAGTTCCCAGACAACTCTCTCTTCCCTTCATTTATTTCTAAGGCAAACAAATGGATTCCTGCTGCTTTTGCAGCTCTTAAGTTTTTCCTGGCTACAAATATTCTCTCCCAAGTTGAACACAGAGGGAGCTCAGCTGTGGGAGTGGAGTACAGAATGAAACCCTGGCAGTTACTGGATGTTTTCAAAGCACTTCCATGGGCACAAACACAAAAGGAAATAGGCATGTGCTGATTTTTATCATGTATAGAGTGTGCTCTTTGCTCTCTTGGCTACAGGAATTTATCATCCATACTCCTGACTTTGAAGCTGCCAAGTTCTGGGTTGGTAATATGGGGAAGCATGCCACACATGCAGTTGTGTATGCTCAACTCTACACCCCTAATGGGCAGTGCCAAGGGTTGCATTCTTTCATTGTACAGGTAGGGGAGGAATGCTGCTAATCTTTCCTTGTTTTGAGGGGTGAGGGGGAGAGTGGGCTGAAATGAAAGACGTTCTGTTGTGCTCTTGTTTATATCTGACCAGAAGATTCTTTAATCAGTGCCTTCAGCATTCATTGCAGGAAGTGCACTGGATTTTAAAACTTCACTGATTTTGTGAGGGTCCAGCCAGTTCAGTCCCCAGTCTGTCCTGGTCCATGGGGTGGTTGTTTCCCAGATACCAGACTCTACCCTTATCCTTGTTGGATTTTATTCAGTTTCTCTCTGCCCAACTCTCCAGCCTGTCCAGGCCTGGCTGAATGGCAGCACAGCATGAGAGGGTGTCATCAGTGCTCCCAATTTGGTGTCTTTAGCAAACTGGCTTACAGTGTTCCTCTGTTCCCTCAGTCAGGTTGTTAATGAGTAGATTGAATAGTTCCAATGCCAACTGCTGCGTGACATCTGCAAGCTTCAACCACAGGGATCAGTTTCTAAGGTTAAAGGCATCAGAGAACCTGGCAATGCAGTAGAGAAGTTGTACACAGCAAACTGAACCAGGTGCAAAATTGTCATAAAACTGGAGAGTATCTCACAGCTGATTGGCACATACAAGTTCAGATTTTTTTCCTGCTATGTCTGTGTGCACCTGTGAAGGTTTCAGTTCTAGTCTGATGAGAGCAGCCATTGGTGTTAAGGCATATTTAACAGAGTGACCTAATTAGTGTCGTTGCCAGAGTACTTTTTGTTAAGGCATACTTAAGTGCAAGTCACATCCAAATGTAGTGCTTGAAAAGAGCTGTTTTACTGTTAAGAGCAGGGTACAAGTTGGGAATGTTTCTTTTTCACTCTTTGGTAAGTTCAACCCACAACTTGCAGTGTTCCACAACTGAAATGCTGTTTTGTTCCATTTCCACGCAGATTCGAGACACAAAAACTCTCCTGCCAATGCCAGGTGTGATGGTAGGAGACATAGGGAAGAAAATTGGGCAGAATGGGCTGGATAATGGGTAAGTGAATCTGCTTAGAGGAGGAGGCATTCAGTGTTACATCATACTGTAATGGTGCCAGTCTGTGTCAGTCTTGGCTTTACTTCTGAGCTATTCACAGTATCACCAAGGTTGGAAGAGACCTCAAAGCTCATCAAGTCCAACCCATTACCACAGCCCTCAAGACCAGACCATGGCACCAAGTGCCACGTCCAAACCCACCCTGAACACCTCCAGGGACAGTGACTCCACCACCTCCCTGGGCAGCCCATTCCAACAGTCAATGACTCTCTCAGTCAAGAACTTTCTCCTCACCTCCAGCCTAAACTTCCCCTGGCACAGCTTGAGACTGTGTCCTCTTGTTCTGCTGCTGGTTGCCTGAGAGAAGCAAGCAACCTCCTCCTGGCTACAACCACCCCTCAGGTAGTTGTAGACAGCAAGAAGGTCCCCCCTGAGC
>VWZE01010925.1:56989-71505 GCA_013396675.1 Eubucco bourcierii
GTTAGAAAGTCTTGAATTTCAGTATTTTATACCTGGATCACTTTGGTCTTTCTGCTGCTCCCACCTTTTGGAATAGGAGGTGTCACTGAAAGCCTCTGAATATTCACAGAATGCCTTGGGTTGGAAGGGACCCTCAAAGGCAGCAGGGACACCTCCAACTAGATCAGGCTGCCCAGAGACACATAGAGCCTGATCTTGAATGTCTCCAGAGATGAAACCTCAACCACATCTCTGGGCAGCCTCCGCCAGTATTTCCCCACTATCATTGTGCAGAACTTCCTGCTGATGTCCAACCTAAATCTGCCCTGCTCCAGTTTCAAACTGTTGCCCCTTGTCCTATCCCCACAGGCCCTTCTAAACAGTCCCTCCTCAGCCTTCCTGTAGGTGTAGGTCCCCTTCAGATATTGAAGTGCAGCTCTAAGGTCTCCCTGGAGCCTTCTCTTCTCCAGGCTGTTCCAGCCTGTCTTCAAGCAGAGTTTCTCCAGCCCTCTGATCATCATAGTGGCCTCCTCTGGACACTCTCCAGCAGGTCCGTGTCTCTCTTGTGTTGGGGGTCCCAGACCTGGAAAATGCACTCCAGGGTGAGGTCTCATAGATGGGAAGGAGAGGCAGTGTGGAAACTGAGGTGCATTTCTGCACTAAAACAATTATGATTTCAAAATTATATAATGATTCACACCCCTGCATTGGTTGCATAGCTCTATGCAAAGACAGAGACCTCAAATACTAAGGGTGAGGGAGAATCTCTTCTTTGTCTCAAATTTACCCTTTTCAGTTGCTTCAGTTCATCACAGCTCCATGCCACTGCAGTAAACAAAGTGTAGACACCCTAAGGGATCCTGGGTTCAAACTGGCTGTCCAGAAGGTCAGAGGTCTGCTGTAGTTTGTTGTCTGTGAGCTCACAAATAGCCTGTAACACCAACAATACCACTGGCTTTTATGTTTGTAAAGTTCATTCTCATGGATGCTTTGTTAGCTGAGGACAGGGAAAATAAAGAAAAAAAGAAATACAGAAAATTAAGATTTTTAGGGGAAAATGTGAGAATAGGTCTGGAAGTGAAGGATGGTTGGGGTTTGGTGTCTGGTTTTGCCTGCATCTCCATTCCAATCTAGTAGCCACCAGATGGCACAGCAGCATGAGCCATATTTCTGTGGAAACGTTCAAACTCTGCTCTTCACTCTCAATTTGCAGCGTATTTTGGTGCAGAACACAAAGAGGGAGAATGTTGTGCTTGGCACAGAACATCAACATGCATGGCACTGCAAATTTCATTTGTCCTTTGATCTACTAGGGTGGGGGTGGAATGGGGCATTTCCTAAAATATATTCCTGCACATTCCTGTGAACAGCTGAGCAATCTGAAATGAGAACCTACATAACACACTGGAAAGAAGAGGTACCAATGACCTCCCATCTTCATGTCAGATGGACTCCTTTATCTTAGCTGTCCCACCACACAGCATTTAAGGCTGTGTGGACTTTCTAATCTTTCTGCTTCAAAAAAAGTATCATTTTCTGCTAACAGTAGTGCCTGAGGAGCTCCAGTCATGGCTCTGCATCTCTTAAGTGTAGACTAAAACATTTTCTGCAGTACCAAAGCTGAAGTTCTAGACAGCACCTGCAAATTAAGAGTGAGGAATGAGGGAGCCCAATGCCAGTAGACAGCCTGCCTGCAATGGAAATTCTCTGTTCCTGATGTACTGCACTGTGTGCAGTTCTGGAGCCCTCAGCACAGGAAGGACATGGAAGTGTTGGAGCGGGTCCAGAGGAGGCCACAAAGGTGCTCAGAGGGCTGCAGCAGCTCTGCTGTGAGGACAGGCTGAGAGAGTTTGGGCTTTGCAGCCTGGAGAAGAGAAGGCTTCCAGGAGACCTTAGAGTAGCCTTCCAGTATCTGAAGGGGGCCTACAGGAAGGCTGGGGAGGGACTACTGACAAGGTCTTGCAATGCCAGGACAAGGGGCAATGGGTTTGAACTGGCAGAGGGAAGACTGAAACTGGATGTTAGGAGGAAGTTGTTTACAGTGAGGGTGGTGAGGCACTGGCACAGGTTGCCCAGAGAGGTTGTGGCTGCTTCCTCCCTGGAGGTGTTCAAGGCTAGGTTGGAGGAGGCCTTGAGTGAGCTGTGCTAGTGGGAGGTGTCCCTGCCTATGGCAGGGGGTTTGAACTGGATGATCTTTGAGGTCCCTTTTAACTTCCCATTCTAGGATTCAGCTGCGTCTGCAGATGCTGCTCTCTGCTGCATGCCTTGCCAGGTGTTGGATGCCTGTGTGGAATCTGGTTCAGTTGTCACAGACTCTTTGGTCATTCAGAGATGTTTCCATGTAGTGAAACTCAGGATAAAATGGTCAGAGTGAAGACCAGAATCTGATATCTCTGGCTCAGATGTATGCCTGCACTTCAGGAAGTTGTCCAATCTTACCTGAGTATGGGTACAGAGAGTTGAGATCCTAAGCATTTACGTAGGACGTAGGGAGGAAATTCCAGAGCTCCCTTGGGAAATGACATTGACTTATGCTATGTAAGAAAACAGAGTAGGTGATGGTGGCTGTCTCTTCTGGCTGTGGAAAAGAATGCATCTCCTGGGTCATTTGGATGAAGGCTAATTTCCTGCTGATGCAGAGTGTGATGTTTTCAGTAAGAAAGGAATTTCAGAAGTGATGTGGGAATTCTTGCAGTGTAAATCCAGTTGACTGTCCTGCTGCTTCTAAGGCTGTCTTTCCAAATAATTCTCAGAGCTTTGTATTGGAATGTCCAAAAATCCCATGGGTTTGCAGGTCTTTGTAACTTCAGCTACCCAGACAAAATCACACTAAAGCGTTTTCAAATATTTTCCTTTCTCTCTCTGCCATTTACAACCATTTGTATAATCATACATCAGTGGCTAAAAAGAGAACTCCAGTTTTATTTATGGAGAGTGTAAGCTGGTTTTGTCTTGTTGACAAAGTATAAATCAAACTTCCAGCAGGGGATGCAAGTGCTTCAGTCTTCACTTTCACAAATCAAATGTCCACCTGTTGCTAGGGCTTTGAGATCTGCTGTTTGCTAAGCTCTCAGAACGGAAGTAACTGAAGCAAAAAACCACCCACTGCAAAAGTTCTGGTAGCTGAGGATCCAGGGGATCCAGCTGAGATGCATGGCAGCTGTAAGAGGAGGGCTGGATATTAGAAGAAGCTTCTTCACTGAAAGGCTTCTCAAAGCCTGGAACAGGCTACCCAAGGAATTGGTTGAATCCCCATCCCTGAAGGTGTTTCAAAAAGACAAGAGATGCGCTGTTGAGGGATGTGGTTTAGCCCCAGCCCTGGCAGAGTTAGAGTGGTTGGACTGCAGTACATTAAAGGGCTTTTTAAACCACAACAATGCAGGGTTTCTAAGAACACTGCTGCTGGCAAAGGCTTCAGTCTGCTCAGCTCATGGGGGTTGGAACTAGATGATCCTTGAGGTCCCTTCCAATCTTACCATTCTATGTAGGTACAACTGTGTGGGCTAGGGTTGTTTTCCCTCTGAGCTCCATGGTGCAGCCCTGCACGTTGCTGGGAGAGCCTGTGCTGTGTATTCAAAGTCACAGCTCTGTCTTTCTGTCTGAGAGGTCCCGATCTCACTCACACACTAGCTGTGCAGAAGAGGCCCTAGCAGGGTAGCTTTTGACCCTATGGTCTTGTCATCATCAAGTGAAATGCAGCCATTTTCCAGCCCTGCTGGTACCTGATATCCCCCTGACTGTCTTTATAGCTCCACTGCTGGATGAGATTTCTGTGATTCTTTAAGGAGCTTTCCCCCTAAATGCATTGCCAGATGTGGTCCATGGCTATCCACTCTGCTTTCTGGGCTAATAACCATTAGAGACATGCTCAGTGACTTCATGAAACCTGACCATTTCTCTTTAATATGTTCAAGTTCATCTTGGCCAGTATGGTTAACAACTGCCAACAGCAGAGCAGTTGGAGAAGGAGCATAACAGCAGTTGGCAGCGATCTCACCAGGGTGTCTGACTCTCAGCTGCTGTAAGGTTCTGCTTTTATTTTCAACACTGCTGCTTATGAGCCTGTAACTTACTTCTTTATGTAGATGTCTGATGTTTAATTGCTAGTTCTGTCTCTCTCTTTAGCTGCTTCAAGGTTTTGCCATCTTAAGTGAGCTTATTTTGGTAGTGGTAGTACAGAAAATGAAGGAAATCATCTGTCTGTAATGGACAATATCAGGGGGAGAATCTAAACTGTTCTTCAAACTCATCATGATTTTAAGAAAGTAGGTTGTTACATAATGATTGTGGGTCCTGTGTTCTGGTTCACTGGTTGTGAAGAAATGATACCATGAGGAGGGTAATTTGGGTATTAATCAAAATAATTGTAGGTGGGTTTTAGTGAGGTAGACAATTAGCCACATCCTTAATGGATTCTAGTGAAACTTTCAACAAGATTGTTTGCTCTTGCCAACACAAGACTTCCTCTAGATTTGTTTATTCAGGGCTGTATCACAAAAGCTGGAGCCCCTCTTCTGTGAACAAAGCCTGAGAGAGTTGGTGCTGTTCAGCCTGGAGAAGAGGAAGCTCCAGGGAGACCTTAGAGCAGCCTTCCAGTACCTGAAGTGGGCTACAGGAGAGCTGGGGAGGGACTTTTTACAGAGGCTTGGAGTGACAGGATGAGGGGTGATGCCTTCAAACAGGAAGAAATCTGATTCATTAGACATTAGCAGGAGCTTCTTCCCCATGATATGATGATTCCGTGAGAAGTCCTGGAAGCTCCAGCCCTGTGAAATGTTCAAAGCCAGGTTAGAGAGGTCCTTGAGCAGCCTGGTCTAGTGAGAGGTGTCCCTCCCCATAACAGGGATGTCGTAATGAGAGGATTTTTAAAGTCACTTCCAACCCAACCCATTCTGTGACTGATGCTATGCAAAAGCTGAAGCTGTTTCTAAGATACCTGCTGTACAGGTTTAGTTGTGGAGGCTTTTATTTGGGAGACAGGGAGCAGAGAAAGATCTTTAACTGAAAGATCTTGTTGTGAATGAGATTTTTTTATTTTCAGTGATAAGAACAAAGTGGAAATCAGGATTTTAAGAATTCTGAATTAGCCTCTCTCAAAGTGGTTGCATCACTGAAAGAGGCACTTGCTACTGCACTGCTGAGCACAGTTAACTGCAGTGAGTAGCTGCTTTGTGGCTAGGTTAGTGTGCTTGTCTCTGTGGCTCTCTGAAGACACTGTGCATCTCTAAGGCTGGATAAATCCAGCATGCAGATATGTTTCCTTGGAAACAACTCACAGTTCTAAAGCACGTGCAGCTATGCAGCCCTTCTGTAATTTATTAATGTGAAAGCCTTGGCTCTCCTGAGCCTTATTAAATAGATCAGGCTGCATTGGCAGGGAAATGGAATTTGGTTTAATTACAAATGCAGCTTTTCAAGTGCTATTAGATACTGAGATACAGGTGAGTGGAGCTGATGTTATTGCTCTTGTGCCAAGCTCTGTTGCCCAGTGGGGTAAGGCAGTTCGGATCTTTTCTCCTCAAGAACAGGAATCCTCAGGACACTCTGCCTGTTGTAACAACCTCCCTCTTTACTGGGGCTAGAGCACCACGAGTTAGAAAAGGTTACCTGGCTCTTCCTTTTTAATATGGGAACAGAAACCCATACCTGAGTTTAAACCAAATGAAATTCAACCATTCAGTCCCTTCTCAAGGCACCGTTTTAGCTCTGTGCTCGTTTTGTAGTGCAGTAACATGAGTGACACTCATAGCTCTGTGCTTTAGGCTCATGAAAATCTGCAGTGTCTCCATTGCAAAGCAGCCTCCAGACTGAACTGAACAACACTTCAGCTCAGCAGAATTGCGGGAGTCAGAACCGTCCAGTGAGGTTCTAAGCAAAAAGTTGTTCATAGAGACATAGAATGTTAGGAGTTGAAAGGGACCTGCAGAGATCATTGAGTACTACTCTCCAGCCAAAACAGGATCACTTAGGGCAGGTCACACAGGAACGTGTCCATATGAGTCTTGAAAGTCTCCAAAGAAGGAGATTCCAGAACCTCTCTGGGCAGTCTGCTCCAGGGCTTCAGTGCCCTCAGAACAAAGAAGTTTCTCCTCATGTTGAAATGGAATCTCCTGTGTTCTAGTTAATATCCATTTCTCCTTATCCTATCACAGGACACCACTGAAAACAGCCTGGCCCTTTCTTCTTGACACCCACTCTTCATCCTCCAAAACTTTTCAGTAGCTGAGATGTCAGGCTAAGTAACTCAGCTGAACTCACACAGACTTGAGGATTCAGCTCAGGTTGCTGGGCTGTTTGTTCTAACGTCAAACTGCCTCTGGGTAAGATCTCCATTAAGTAACTTTGCCTGTCCCTCTCCTCAAACAGAATGCATCCATTCCATCAGTTTATTCCTTTACATAGGAAGCTGCTGAAACGGTCTTCTAGATTCAGTGAGATGTTTTGGGTTTGTGAACTTTTTTTTTTTTTGTAAACACACCAAACTAAGGAGTTACACCAAATGATTTCCCACCTTGAACGCCCTCTGCTTCCTTGAGGCTGAGAACTTTGTTTTTCCAGGCATACTCTAGTGAATACCTGCCTGGATGGGCTCTGTCTTCATGTCACTGATGTGATCAATGTGCTGTAGTGGCTTTGTTCTGACCTCTTCTCTGTGCTAGGGTAGATTTGAAATTGCTTGTGTGTTTGTTTAAACAGATTTGCCATGTTCCACAAGGTCAGGATACCAAAAGGGAACATACTGAATGTAGCTGGAGATGTCACAGCTGAGGGGAAGTACTCAAGTGCAGTCCAGGTAGGAAACAAAGTTTGGTTCATTAATAAAGATACAAATGTACAAGAAAGAGAGCTGGGGAAATACCAGGTACCTGGACTTCAATAAGGCTGTTGATGAATTTGTCAGTTAATTGGATGGATTTTTAATTGGCTATCAGGGATGTCTCACTCACCTTGTTGATTTTACTGACTTCTTGCTCTTTGCACTAGCTCACTGACTCCAAAGTGTTTTAGAGAAGCTGCTTTGATCTTGTCTGAATGCCTTATCAGAAATGAATCTGGTCAGTCCTCTGGGCTTCTGCTGACGCAACCAAAGGGGTGTTCCCTGCAGGGGATGAAAATAGAGCCTTAGCCTCATCATCCAGTCTGTGCCTTTTATCTTTTCAGAACGTCAAAGAGCATTTCAGTGCAGCTCTGGGATCCCTCTCCACAGGCAGAATTATGATCACAGCCATTTCCATCACCAATTTAAAGCTTGCCTTAGCCATAGCCATTCGCTTCTCAGCAGTCCGCCGCCAGTTTGGGCCAACTGAGGATGAAGAAATCCCAGTTCTGGAGTACCAAACACAGGTGAATGCTTTGGAATTCACATCTACAGAATAGCATGCAGTGAAACTCAGACCCAGAGCTACTGCAGATCAAAACAGCAACACTGAAGTGAAATGAAAGTTGCCAGTGCCACCTGAAGTGTCATTAGAGTGCAGCTGTGGGGGGGTAGGGTGGAGGGGAGTCATGCCAACTCAAGACCTTCTCCTGCCATGCTCAAGCTTTTGATCTAAGTTCTTGGAATAGCAAAACTTAAAATGCTCATAATTCTCTGAAGTGCCTAGAAATATTGGTCTCTAAAACAGTAGTCTCTTCAGAGCAAGACTGGCTCTGCCTGCTGTTCTCCCAGGGAAGTACTGGACTGGTTTGACAATCTCACTGGTGTTGAGCCCCAGAGCTTCAGGGAAGTTTTGCAGTGCTTTAACACAATGTTTATCACACACTCATCATCTGAAATCACTGTAACTTGTGTATAGCTACAAGGTGTTACAGATAGTTATTAACTTCTCCACTCCATGGGTCTCAGGTTTCCAGGTTGAGTGCAGTAGATCAGGTGGGATGGTTCAGTACTGTAAGACAGCCGCATGTAGAGCTCTATAAAGAAAACAGAATCAGAGAATCACCTTGGCTGGGAAAGACCTTGAAGATGGAATCCAACCATTCTGTAAATCTGCCAGGGTTGGTGCTAAACCATGTCCCTCAGCACCACATCTCTGCCTCTTTGAAACACCTCCAGTGATGGGGATTTAGCCACCTCCCTGGGGAACCTGTTCCAGGCTTTGAAAACCCTTTCAGTTTCTAACCTCCAACCTAAACTTCCCCAGCACAGCTTGAAGCCACTTCCTCTCATCCCATTACTTGTTACTGGGGAGAAGACACCAACCCCCTTGCTCCAGGCTCCTACATATTAATACCTGCAACATTTGATAAAGTATGAAATAAGGTCAAGTTAAAACCATTTTTACCACAGCATTTATCTTGTGCTTTTTGTTGTTTGAAGTAAGAAAAGCTTCTGTCTTATGATTGTTCCACTCCCACCTTACCCTGAAAAGTTCATACCAGCCTGGGTAGGTTTGTCCCTCTTGGGGTCTCCCATGGTTCAGGTGAGCCACAGCTGGATGAGGTCTGTCTTCCTCTAAATGAGCAATTCAGTGGTGTTCCAAAAGAGAGCAACTGTTGAAACCACAACATTCTTTAACTCTAGCCACCACCAGTGAGCAATGTTACAACTATCAATGAGTATGAGTCTGTCCCTAGCTAACCGGGGGGCCACCAGGCCCCCCGGCCTTTTGGATCCCACTCCCATTCACCCAGTGCACACCACAGGGACTTACCTCTGGTGAGAGGAGGAGGAGGATCCCTCTGCCCAGTTGGGCAAACTTGGGGCTTCTGCTAACTGGGGCCAATAAATAGGGGAGTGGGCAGGGACTGCAAAGTGGCCACACCTGTGGTGGGAGGAGACTCCCAACAGAACCCAGGTGCTTTGGGTTTGTGGAGAAAAGGGGGAAAATGCAATGTGGGGTGGGAGGAGATTCCCATCAGAACTCAGGTGCTCTGGGTTTGTGGGGAAAAGGCAATGTGGGGTGGGAGGAGACTCCCATCAGAACCCAGGTGCTCGGGGATTGGGGAGGGGGGGATAGAGGAAAAATGCAGTGTGGGGTGGGAAAGGGGTGGATATGGTGGAAAAGGGGAGGTGGCACTGAAAGGAGGGAGATGGAGATGAAAAGAGGAAGATGGGGTGAAAGGAAGGAGATGGAGATGAAAGGAGGAAGATGGGGGAAATCAGGAGGTGGAGAGAAAAGGAAGGAGATGGAGAAGAGTGATAAAAAGAATAACAAATAATAAAATAATCTCCCTGCAATAAACTCCATGTCCCTTTCATTCCAGCAATGGCGCCTGCTGCCTTACCTGGCTGCCACATATGCCTTAGATCACTTCTCCAAATCCCTCTTTGAGAACTTCATAGAATTTTATGCTGGCTTGTTGACAAAGCAAAGGAGTCAGAGACAGGTGAGATATCCACACAGTTCTTCATTCTTACTATCACAGGGTGGAAACTGGTACGTGAAGATTCCACTTACAAGTTGTAGGGCATCTGACAAGAATACAAGAGCAATGTCTCAGGACTCTGGGAGATGCAAAGCACTGATTGAAGCTGAAGTCAGAAAAGCATCCAAATTAATTTTGGTGGAGTGGTTAAAGACTTTTTGATTGCTGTGGGATTTAGGTTATGGGCCCTTGCAGGATTCTCTATCATAAATATATGATGAGAATGCAAATTCAGCTTCTGTTGTCAGTGATACTGCAGGGGGCACATATCAAAGGCTTGCTGCCGTCATGCTGTTCTTAATTCCTGCACAGACTCTGTGGGCCAGCTTTGTGTTTGCAATTCATACTCATGCACTAGAGTAAATATGTTTGGAGAAAAATTTAAGTGAAGACTTTGGAGTCTTAATGGTGTATTTCTGATCCACAGACCACTGGAAACCAGCCCTCCACAGAGCAAATAGTCCTATCTGTCTGTGCAAGAGTTGATTCTCAACCAAAATAGCTCCAGGACATAGATATTTTATTGATGTTGCAAAATGTTGACAGCATTAATTGTTAGGACCTACAGATGGGCTGGGTGTTGCTCAGCTCTCACTTAGACACTCAGGGATTTTTCAGCTCAAATAAAGCTCCTGAAAGATTTGTGTACTAATGGCTGGGGATCCCAGCTTCTCTTCTTTGCACAAACCACAGAAAAATCTGTTTGGTGTTTTCAATCTGATATTTTTTATCTCTGGATATCTCCAGTGCAGACACAAGTCTTAAGCAAAACTGTGACTGTGCCATGTCTACTGGCACAGCTAAGATATGTCCACTACCTCAGACAAATCATTGCTGTCCCCTCTAAGAAAGTTCCTGTGGAAGGTTTTTCAGTCATGACAAGGTTTGGGGTTTTTTTTGTGGCAGCAAACCCCATGCTTTGCCCTTGCACAGAAAATTTCCTTTATGTATTACCAGTTGCTCCTCTCTTCCTTATAAAGCAGTAGACAGCTATGGCTTTGGCTGACTTGCTTTGTGTTAAAGTTGCAAGTGACTTGTAACTTGTTTTTCACAAAGGCTGATATGGGACGTGAGATTCATGCCTTATCTGCTGCCAGCAAACCACTGTCTTCTTGGACTGCTCAGCAGGCAGCCCAGGAGTGCAGAGAAGCTTGTGGAGGACATGGTTACCTTGCCAGTAAGTCACAGACAACTGCACACACTGATCAGAAAAGTGATGGCTGTGCTGAGGTGTTCTTTGAGTGTTGTTACATCACAGTGTCTGAGTGTTAGCAGTGTCTTTAGAGACAGCCTTTTCCTCTTATCTCTGTTTTTAAAGTTCATTTTCTACTTGATAGCACAAAGAACTAACTAAACCCATGCAGCATCTGCAAGGGCATTTAGACAGGCTGTCCAGGTGATTCTGTCTCTGTTCCAAAAGGAAGGATGGAGACTTTATAGATGAAAATTCCCCTTGCAAGGTGAATGCCCAAATACATTCATTTTCTTAAGCTAAACAGTGAACTTTCCAGCTTATTGGTACCAACAGAGAAGCACACAGGAGCAGACAGTTCCCTTGCATCTAGTCACAGCATGGTTTTTTAGCCCCTCCTAGCTTCCATGAACACCCAGCAATGTGTGATACTGTGCCCTTGTTCTTGCCAAGTGAATCGCCTGGGAGAGATCCGCAACGACAACGATCCCAACTGCACCTATGAGGGAGACAACAACGTCCTGATCCAGCAAACCAGCAACTATTTAATCAGCTGGATGAGCTGCATAAGAGGTAAACTTCCATTGTGGAGTCCTATGCTGCATCCAGCCATGTGTGGCTAATGGAATTAGGAGGTAATTTCATCCTGGAAGCAATTGAGGGTCATTTAATGGTTTTGTGGAGCATACAAAATGCGCTGCAGGCTCCATCATATGATACTCTCACAGTGCACTGATACTTGCTGCAGGAAAGCTTCTTTCTCATGAATCTGGCAGAAGCCAGCTGGATGTTTTGCCATCCCTAAGCAAGCTAAGTAGTGTCTTACAGCCTGAGAAGTGCAAGTTAGTTCAGTGAAACTGCTCCTAAAGCCATTCTGGATACCCTCTGCTCATTGTACTTGAAACAGTCACCATCACCAGGCTTGGCAGCAGTACCCAGCAGCACCTTTTGGAGCTCTCTAGGAAAACCATTCTGGTTCCATGTGCTTCACCAGGGAGCATCACCAGGATGTCACAAAACTGGAACTCTCAGCAATAGGATCTGACTCTTATGGGGCCTACAGGCAGTGATGTCAGGTCTTCCAGCTCTTGTCCACCCATCCCTCATTTGGCTGGGGTAGGCCCTAATGGAATATATTTGATGTCTTAATTGCAGCTGGCATGTCCAATGTATGCATGGCTTTGTAACAGGCTTTTGGTTCCAAAGGGTCTGATTGCTTTTCTCATAAACCAGTTACTGCTTTCTTTGATATTTCAGATAAAGCTTCTTTTGAATCCCCTTTTGGAACAATAAACTTTTTGCAAGACTACCACCGTATCCTTGGCTGGAAATTCACAGCCAGCAGTGCAGAAGACTGCATGGACTCCTCAGGTAGCCTTCTGCTGTTCTTACACTGGTTCTGCAGTCTTAAATTCAGAGAGATGAGATTCAGCCTCTGCTAGATATTTGTCACGTTACTGTTTGGTGATTTTATTTGTGCTATATGCACTCACATTTACTAGTACCATGCATTATTTGTGTTGCAAAATCATAGAATGGGAAGGTTGGAAGGGACCTCAAGGATCATACAGTTCCAACCCCCTGTAATAGGCAGGTGCACCTCCCACTAGTACAGGTCACTCAAGGCCTCCTCCAACCTGGCCTTGAACACCTCCAGGGAGGAAGCAGCCACAACCTCCCTGGGCAACCTGTGCCAGTGCCTCACCACCCTCACTGCAAACAACTTCCTCATAACACCCAGTCTAAATCTCCCCTCTGCCTGTTGAAACCCATTGCCCCTTGTCCTGTCATTGCAAGACCTTGTCAATAGTCCCTCCCCAGCCTTCCTGTAGCCCCCTTCAGATATTGGAAGGCTACTCTAAGGTCTCCTGGAAGCCTTCTCTTCTCCAGGCTGCAGAGCCCCAACTCTCTCAGCCTGTGCTCACAGCAGAGCTGCTGCAGCCCTCTGAGGCCTCTGAGCATCTTGGTGGCCTCCTCTGGACCCACTCCAACAGTTCCATGTCCTTTCTGTGCTAGGGGCTCCAGAGCTGCACACAGTACTCCAGCTGGGGTCTGATGAGAGCAGAGTAAAGGGGCAGAATCATAGAATCATAGAATCATAGAATCATAGAATGGTAAGGTTGGAAGGGACCTCAAGGATCATCTAGTTCCAACCCCCTGCCATAGGCAGGGACACCTCCCACTAGTACAGGTTACTCAGGGCCTCATCCAATCTGGCCTTGAACACATCCAGGGAGGGAGCATCCACAACCTCCCTGGGCAACCTGTTCCAGTGCCTCACCACCCTTACTGTAAAGAACTTCCTCCTAACATCTAGTCTAAATCTCCCCTCTGCCAGTTTAAGCCCATTGCCCCTTGTCCTGTCATTGCAGGACCTTGTAAATAATCCTTCCCCAGCCTTCCTGTAGGCCCCCTTCAGATACTGGAAGGCTACTATCAGGTCCCCTCGAAGCCTTCTCTTCTCCAGGCTGAAGAGCCCCAACTCCCTCAGCCTGTCCTCATAGGAGAGCTGCTGCAGCCCTCTGATCATCTTTGTGGCCCTCCTCTGGACCCGCTCCAACACTTCAATGTCCTTCCTGTGCTGAGGGTTCCAGAACTGCACACAGTACACCTCTGCTGTGCTGGCCACACTGCTCTTGATGCATCCTGGTGTCCTCAGCCTCAGTTCTGGCATAGGGGATACACTGGATAGTGCAATTGCATTTTTGTTCCTCTAAAACTGCATTTGTGATCCAGAGGCTTTGTCAGTTACTGTTGCTTGCAAGTGAAAATGTTGTAAAGAGCATCAGTTGCCATTGATCCCTGAAATATCTGCTTCTTATCACTAAAGTATCTACCTCAAATCCCCATACCAGTGATTTAGAAGCAGGCTGAGAAGGCTTTAATGTGCCTGCTTTGGGTAGTTGTGTTTGGTTGCATGGGGGAAAATGAGTAATGGTGAAAGAAAATTCCCTGCAGATTTTGTGGCTCGCTCTGATCTAATCAAATCAAGAGTGCCATTAGATGCCTTTCCCATTTTTGTATCACTGTCAGCACAGAGTGGCCCTTGGGGGCAAAAATTAACAAAGAAATGAGCAGATAATGAGACAGTGACAGAGAATTGAGCAAGAGGGAGTCTGTGAAACTGAGAACATAGTGGGGGAAGAAACTCCAGCCTTAATATAAAAGGAGCAATTGTGTTCATTCCTAAACATTCAGGAATCTTTATTAAGTGCCCAAGTAATTGCAGAAAGGCTGATCTTTGGATAGCAATGCACAGTACCCAGGGAGACAGCATCAAAATAGCTATGGGACAGACTCTGAATAACTTCAAATCATAGAGGCTCATAAGAAAAAAGAAAATCAGAAGAGCTGCTTGCTTGCTGCTTTGTTGTATGTCTCCAGCTTGTGAAACACAGAGGAACACAGACTGACACCTAAAATCGTGCTCTCTGCTCTCTTGGAGAACCTCCAGAACCAGACTGTAGTGTTAAAAATACCTGAATCTGTTTATTGCCCTATTCTGTTAGAAAATGGACTGTTAACTGTTGGGCTGCATTTAGGCCATGTGAAGATTCATAGTTGCCTATATAATATTCTGCATTAAATCTTAAGCAAGGAGGATTCATCCAAGGACTTTTTGCTGAATAATAGAATCATAGAATGGTAAGGTTGGAAGGGACCTCACGGAGGAACTCAGCTAGTTCCAACCCCCTGCATAGGCATGGACACCTCCCACTTGCACAGGTCACTCAGGGCCTCATCCAACCTGGCCTTGAACCCCTCCAGGGAGGGAGCAGCCACAACCTCCCTAAGCAACCTGTGCCAGTGCCTCACCACCCTCACTTCAAACAACTTCCTCCTACTCTCTCAGCCTGTCCTCACAGCAGAGCTGCTGCAGCCCTCTGAGCATCTTCATGCCCTCTTCTGGACCCACTCCAACACTTCCATGTCCTTCCTGTGCTGAGGGCTCCAGAACTGCACACAGGACTCCAGA
>VWZE01010925.1:71654-83774 GCA_013396675.1 Eubucco bourcierii
CTCTCCAGCCTGTCCAGGTCCCTCTGGATGGCATCCCTGCCCTCTAGCAAGTCGACTGTGCCACACAGCTTGGTGTCATCTGCAAACTTGCTGAGGGTGCACTCCATTCCTCTGTCCATGTCACTGACAAAGATGTTAAACAACACTGGTCCCAGCACTGACCCCTGAGGGACACCACTTGTCACTGGTTTCCAGGTGGACATTGTGCCGTTGATCGCCACTCTCTGGGTTCGACCATCCAGCCAATTCCTTATCCAGCAGTGCTCCACCCATCCAGTCCATGTTTTTCCAGTTTGGTGACCAGGATGTCATGTGGGACAGAGTCAAATGCCTTACTCAGGTCCAGGTAGATGACATCAGCTGCCTTTCCCTTGTCCACTGTCGCTGTGACTTCATCATAAAAAGCCACTAAATTTGTCAGGGAAGATCTGCCCTTGGTGCAGCCATTGGTGGCTGCCACCAATCACCTCTGCTTTGTTGTCCATTTGCCTTAGCAGAGCTTTCAGCAGGATCTGCTCCATGATCCTGAACTAGAATCAAGAGTCATAAAATGGTTTGGGTTGGAAGGGACCTCTGAAGGTCCTGTAGTCCAACTCCTCTGCAGTCAGCAGGGACATCCTCCACTAAATCAGGTTGCTCAGAGCCTTGTGGACCCTGACCTTGAATGCCTCAAACACCTCACTGGGCAGCCTGTTGCAGTGTTCCAGCACCCTCCTGGTGCAGAACTTGTCCCTAACAAGTATTTTTTACCTTCATAGTTCCAGGCTGCTCTGAAATGTGACACCCTTATGTACAAAGCAGGCTATTGGTGTCCAGCACCTTTGCAGTGCCAGGATCCCTCTGCTTTCACAAGGTCCTCAGAAAACACTTGCAGAGCTACATCTTAAAGGGGAAGAAAAGAACAAGCTAGAAATTGTGCTGTGGCACTCCCTTGGGGTCAGTCTGGACTAATGTATGTCCAGGCTTGGGGTGTCTTCACTGCACAGTTACAGTCTGACTGACTTGCCCATAGCTCTCCTATGAGGACAGGCTACAAGAGTTGGGGCTCTGCAGCCTGGAGAAGAGAAGGCTTCCAGGAGACCTTAGAGTAGCCTTCCAGTATCTGAAGGGGGCCTACAGGAAGGCTGGGGAGGGACTATTGACAAGGTCTTGCAATGACAGGGGCAATGGGTTTGAACTGGCAGAGGGGAGATTTAGACTGGATGTTAGGAGGAAGTTCTTTCCAGTGAGGGTGATGAGACACTGGCACAGGTTGCCCAGGGAGGTTGTGGCTGCTCCCTCCCTGGAGGTGTTCAAGGCCAGGTTAGAGGAGGCCTTGAGTGACCTGTACTAGTGGGAGGTGTCCCTGCCTATGGCAGGGGTTTGGAACTGGATGATCCTTGAGGTTCCTTCCAACCTTACCACTCTGTGACTGTCTGTTGTTGGTTGCATTTGCAGTGATGTGCATCTGCGCTAACGGCAGTTTAGTGGATTGATTAAATAACACTTCCACTCTTCTTCTCTGGTAACAAAACCTGAGCCTGCAGCAGAGTCTGCATGGCACTCCCTGCCTTAAAAATGTGAATGTTAAACATTTGGGGGTTCTGTTCTCCCCAGTTCCTTTAGCAGCATATCAGTGGTTGGTTTGCTACCTGCTCCAAGAAAGCGACCTGAAGCTGAGCAAGGAGAAGCAGTCTGGGAGAAGTGACTTTGAGGCAAAAAACAATTGTCAGGTAATACTTATTCAGTATTTTATTTCCTGATGTTCATCCTGTCAGTTTTGTCTTCTTGTGTCATGAAGTATGATTTGCTCATGCAGAAAACACCAAGTCAAGTAACAAATAGAATCTAACATCTCTCCAAGTGCTTTGTGTTGACCATGGTAGCAGGAGAACAGTGACAGCAGAAGTCTTGCATGTCCTGGATGATGCCTGTGATTTTGATAGCACAACTTCTGAAGACTAAATCTACTACTGTTAAACCTACTGGCTGGTTATTCCATCTCCATCTGCTCTCCTGGCCAAATACATACTGTAGGAAAGAATCCTGCTCTGGCAGGCAGGTAAACTAGATGACCTAATGGGTCATTTCCATCTCTAATTTCTATAGTGCAAAGCACTCATGACAGATACCAGACTGACAGCACTGGAACCTGAAAAGGAAACCTTGACAATCCACAGAGAGCAGATTGACTCCCACCAGAGAACTTTAACAGCTAGGAATGGCTTCACTCCAGATTTCTGTGTTTACCTCCAAGCTCCCCAGTTTATTCCCTTACCTCCATGAGCAAAACTGGCTCACAGCCGAGTAGAGGATGCTTGTCATTTGTCACAAGAGAGATCTGCTCCCTGAAGGTGGCCACTGTCATTCACCTCATCTGCAAAGCTCATTAAAACACACCAGGAAGTCACCATAATCAGCTCTGTACCTGGGAAGCTTAGCTTCAGCAGGGGATGGGCTGTGTGAAACCATTGCCAGAGTGGAGGAAATCTTCCCTGCTCTTACCACAGAGGCAGGTTATTAAAGAAACTCTTCAGGATCAGATTCAGAATGGGACTTGCCAGAAATTCAGATTTGATTGCCTGTCAGTTGGCCAGCTCTTGGGAGGCTGATGCCAGGCCCTGTGTGTTAGAGAGGGTGGTTTGCTCAGAAATATGAAGGTTCTCATCTCTTTTATGTTCCAATCTGCTAAAATTTACAGGAACTCGGGCACAGAACTGGTTTTGGGCTAGGCTATACCTTAGGTCTTCTGCCCACATTCATCTTCAGGACAGCAGGATGTTTTATTTTAAATGGCATGCCTCAAAAACATCTGAAACTGATTTCCCAGCTGTGCTTTAAAGACATGTACTTAGTGATTTAAAACTTTCTGGGCATGAAGCAGCACTTTCCTGTCAGCCCCGTGGCTGAATAATGTATAATACTTGGGTTTGCTGTGAGAGATCTGGATGAGGCTCCCCTAGCCTATCCTTGGATTATTGTGGTGTGAGTGTGGTCAGGTACAGTGACTTCATCAGGACAGTGCCATTTTGCACCAGCTGAGGGCTGGTTCCTGGCACTGTGTCACTTCCTGTCCTTCCTTCCTGTTCCTCAGGTGTACTACTGCCAGTCCTTAGCCATTGCCTTTATTGAGCAAACAGCCCTGCAGAGGTACCATGACTACACTCATGACCCCAGCATCCCACCTGCTCTGCAGCCAGTGCTGAAGAATCTCAGTGCCCTCTATGGACTCTGGTCTTTAAGCAAACATCTGGCTGTGCTCTACCAAGGTGAGATAAGCCCTCTGAATATTCTCTGCACATCACATTGTAGAAGTCCTGACCAGGCAGCACTGGGGACCCTAATGAGGATTTAGATTAGAATCATAGAATGATAAGATTGGAAGGGACCTTGGAAGGGACCTCAAAGATCATCTAGTTCCAACCCCTGCCTAGGCAAGGACATCTCCCACTAGAACAGGTCACTCAAGGCCTCATCCAACCTGGCCTTGAACACCTCCAGGGAGGGAGCAGCCACAAGCTCCCTGGGCAACCTGTGCCAGATTCTATGATTCTGTGCTCTCACTTAGCCCAGAAGAGATGGACAGCTCACAAGTTTTGCTGTGGTCCAGTGCTGGAGGGAGAGGAAAGGGGGATAGGCAGCAAAATGCTGTAGTGTAGCTATTAATGCAAACAGCTCCCAGTGCCTTAGATTAATTGGTTTGAAGTCAACTCATTAATGAAGGAATAAATTCAGTTGCAAAGGAACACCTGTTTAGTCTCTTGAATACTGAGATGATAAACTCCTTTGTAGATGTATCATGTCATAAAATCCTAGAATGGCTCAGGTTGGAAGGGACTTCAGAGATCAACTACTCCAACCTCCCTACCATGGGCCGGGACACCTCTCAACTAGACTCAGCTGCTCAAGGTCTCATCCAGCCTGGCCTTCAACACCCCCAAGGAGGAGGCAGCCACAACCTCCCTGGGCAACCTATTCCAGAGTGTCACCACCCTCATACTGAAGAACTTTTTCCCAAGATCCAGTCTAACCCTGCTCTCCCTAAGATTCCTTTGTCTTGTCTCCAGACACCCTTCTGGAAAGTCCCTCTGCAGCCTTCCTGTAGGAGCCCTCAGGTATTGGAAGGTAGCTCTGAGGTCTCCCCCTGGAGTCTTTTCCTCTCCAGTCTGAACACCCCCAGCTCCCTCAGCCTGTCCTCCTAGTAGAGATGCTCCAGCCCTTGGATCAGTGGAATTTTACCTGGTGTAATCTTCTCTGTGTTGTGTTTGCAGGTGGCTATGCTGCAGGTGAACACGCTGGGAAATTTATCCAGGATGCCATTCTGGAGCTGTGCTGCAGGGTAAGCTTCCACTGGTGTCTGCTGCAAAGAAATAATGACACAGTTTACAAACACTAAGCAAGAGCTGTACCAACTATTCTTACCTCAGTGGGTCAGTTAAGAGAGTATTACATTAATGGTTTCTGAATAATGACCTGTAAAGCTTAGTAGCTCATTGAACAAGAGGAAATGACCTCAAACTGCAAGTGGGTAGGTTTAGACTGGACATTAGGAAACATTTTTCTCCATCAAGAGTGGTCAGGCATTGGAATGAGCTGCCCAGGGAGGTGCTGGAGTCACCAACCCTGGATGTGTTTAAAGGTAGTATGGATGTGGTGCTTGGGGATATGGTTTAAGGGTGAACCCGGTAGAGTAGGGATAGCAGTTGGACTTGGTGATCCTAGGGCTTCCAACCAGAATCATAGAATCATAGAATGGTAAAGTTGGAAGGGACCTCAAGGATCATCTAGTTCCAACCCCCTGCAATAGGCAGGGACACCTCCCACTAGCACAGCTCACTCAAGGCCTCCTCCAACCTAGCCTTGAACACCTCCAGGGAGGGAGCAGCCACAACCTCCCTGGGCAACCTGTGCCAATGCCTCACCACCCTCACTGCAAACATCTTCCTCCTGACATCCAGTCTAAATCTCCCCTCTGCCAGTTCAAACCCATTGCCCCTTGTCCTGGCATTGCAAGACCTTGTCAATAGTCCCTCCCCAGCCTTCCTGTAGGCCCCCTATGAATGTTTCTGTGATTCTGTGACCCTGAGTCCATCCTGGTTTATTTACCAAAAAACAAGAGAAAACAGCAAAACTACCACTGCCATTTGTAGCCTTGCACTTCTCATTGTAAAACCAGTGAAATACTGCAGTCCAGTCCTCTTCATTTCACTACTGGGTTAGCTCATGCCTTTTGGTTCTTACTCAACACAACATTTTTCCAGCTGGCTGATGTTCTTCTCAGGCTAGCAACATTTCAAGGAAGACTTTGGGTGCTGTGTTTTTGAAGTTCAGAAATGCATGGGTTTATGGGTGTAAAGAAAGGCATCTTGGTTAAAAGGTGTTTCAAAAACCATGAGGAAAGGAGAAAAGCATTTGAAATACTGTTGCCCTAGGGGGGAAAAAAAAAAAAAAAGCAAATTAGATCTAGACACCTTAGTGGGGAGTTCTCTGAAGGTATTTTATAGAAATAATCTCCATGCTGCTCTGCATTTCCCAGGCAGCCACAGAGAGCTACAGAGCTTACCAAATGCGTGTCTTTTGTTTTCAAACAGCTGAAAGATGATGCAGTTGCCTTGGTTGATGTCTTTGCTCCTCCTGACTTCATTCTCAACTCTCCCATTGGTAAAGCTAGTGGAGAGGTATGAAAACCTGTTTTAAAGTTTGAAGATTTAATCATTGGGAGACAATTGTTGGGATTCCAGTTCTGAAAGACTGGAAAAGTCTTGGACACTCTCCCCAGGGAGCTGGTTGAATCCCCATCCCTGCAGGTGTTTCAGAGAGGCAGAGATGTGGTGGTGAGGGACATGGTTTAGCCCCAAAAGTGATAGAGAGTGGTTGGACTGGATGATCTTGAAGAACTGTGTCCAGTTCTGGGTCCCTCAATTGAAGAAGGGCATTGAGGTACTTGACGGTGTCCAGAGAAGGGCAACGAGGCTGGGGAGAGGCCTGGAGCACAGCCCTATGGAGAGAGGCTGAGGGAGCTGGGATTGGTTAGCCTGGAGAAGAGGAGGCTCAGGGGAGACCTTCTTGCTGTCTCCAGCTACCTGAAGGGTGGTTGTAGCCAGGGGGAGGCTGCTTGCTTCTCTCAGGCAAGCAGCACCAGAACAAGAGGACACAGTCTGAAGCTGTGCCAGGGGAAGTTTAGGCTGNCTTCCAACCTTGGTGATGCTGTGATACTGTGATCTTTTCCAAGCCAAACAAGCCTCTGGATGATAAAGGGCCAAGCCCTCTATTGGTTCAGGAGAAAGACTCTCCGCTTGACACCACTGACTGCTTTTAGAGCACATCAATGTTGTTTGGCTACTGAGAACGTGGCCTTCCTGGCCTGCCTCTCCACAGCCTCTGTAATGCTTTCTGAAGCTTTAAGCTTCACTTCATTCTCAGCTGCCCAATGTTGCTCCAATGATACTTCTGCAGATTCCACTTCTCCTGCACTTTTTTTTTTTAACTGTTCCACATAAAATTGCAGATTGCTGAGGGTGATGAATTATCAGTCTGCTTGTGAGAGGGGAATTCCTTGTGCTCTGTTCAGTTGGGTCACATCTGGGAGAGAAGTTATTTTGCTTTCCAGAAAATGTATTGAACTAAAGGTAAAACCAGACATGCATGCAGAGCCAGCCTTCAGGTTTGGATGGAACAAAGCTTAGCTTCATATAACCTTGTTCCCAAATCTCTACCTTTGATAAAACAACTCATGTCATGTTGAAAACAAGAATGAGGAAGGTTGTTGGTTTCCTGCTCCTAAGCCAAGGATGGGCTAAATGATTTACACAGATGTCTGATGTTTACAGTGCTTTGAAACTTTATGCTTGATCTTTCTGTTTATTCTTGCCTGGGCATAATTATTCATATTTGTTATCTAGAAAGTCAATCACAATCTCATTTCAACCAATAAGTCAGGTCATTTGTCTTGCAGAAGTTTGTTTTATTTTCTGTTTGAATTAATCCTTTTTTTATTATGATTATTTTGCAGTTATATAAAAATATGTGGACAGAGATCCTTCAAGACAGCAAAGCTCTGAGCAGACCTTCATGGTGGGCAGAGTTTTGTATTAATAAGCCTGTGGTAGGCAGGCTGAGATCAAGATTGTAAACCAAACAACTTGCAGGAGGCTGGATGGGCCTGAGATGGATTCAGACATCAGGAGAGAGGAGGACATGTGTCAAGCACTGAAAATGAAAGAGAGTTCTGTAGACAAGTGCCAAGTTGTAAGAAAACTTTGAAATCAAGTCCAAGCTGATCTCAGGGACTGTTAACATAACAATGACAGGAGCAAGAGCAGCACATCTGCACACTGTTCACGTTGATTCAGCTCAGTGCATAAAACTGAAGATTCATTGTGATTGCCGCTTTGCAGAGGTCCTATCAAAGCAAAGTTCAGTCAGCCTTTGCTGTCCTATTAACAGAAGTGAAATACTTCAAAACCATTTCCCACCAGGGATTATGAATAAACTGAACAAAAGCAGAATAAAAGAGAATTTGAAAGAAGGGGGGGGAAAAGGAAACCAAACCCAACACCAAGAACACCAACAGTGCTAAACCTGTGTTAAGGGATGGGAATCGTTTCCAGCAGCCTCTTTGAAGTCTGTGAAGCTGGTCTGATTTTCTTCAGATGCCTCTGTCTTAAACTCCTGGATTGCTCTCTTGGTGGAGGGGAGGGCTGGAATTAGAGATAATCTGTCTAAATTGTGTCTTGATTCTGTAGATAAAATTAATTGAAAACGACTTTGTCATGGCTCTCGTTTCAAACACGTATGGCAATGCAGGCATGTGAGACTTCTCTCTGTCCTGCAAAACCAGCACCAAGTCTGGGATGCAGTGACACAGAAACTGTTCTGTGGTTTGGGTCTGAGCTTATTCAAGTGCTGGAGAGCAGCCCTGAGGAAAAGGACCTGGGGGTCTGGGGTGATGAAAAGCTCAACAGGAGCCTGCAGTGTGCACATGCAGCCCAGACAGCAACTGAGTCCTGGGCTGCAACGAGAGCAGTGTGGGCAGCAGGGCAAGGGAGGGGATTCTGTCCCTTTACTCTGCTCTCCTCAGACCCCACCTGGAGTACTGTGTGCAGTTCTGGAGCCCCCAGCACAGGAAGGACATGGAAGTGTTGGAGTGGGTCCACAGGAGGGCCACAAAGATGATCAGAGGGCTGGAGCAGCTTTGCTATGAGGACAGGCTGAGAGAGGGCTGTGCAGCCTGGAGAAGAGAAGGCTGCCAGGAGACCTTAGAGTAGCCTTCCAGGATCTAAAGGGGGCTACAGGAAGCCTGGGGAGGGACCATGAACAAGGTCTTGCAATGGCAGGACAAGGGGCAATGGGTTTGAAGTGGCAGAGGTAAGATTTAGACTGGGTGTTAGGAGGAAGTTGTTTGCAGTGAGGGTGGTGAGACTCTGGCACAGGTTGCCCAGGGAGGTTGTGGCTGCTCCCTCCCTGGAGGTGTTCAGGGCCAGATTGGAGGAGGCCTTGAGTGACCTGTACCAGTGGGAGGTGTCCCTGCCTATGGCAGGGGGTTGGAACTGAATGATCTTTGAGGTCCCTGCCAACCTTACCATTCTATGATTCTATGAAGTATTGCACACACAGCCTTATAAGGATGTATAGCAGTGGCAGGACCTATTGAACACAGGGAGACAGTTCTCCTCCTGCTATATGAACTATCAAGTGTTTGTATCCACAAATGGAAGAGACACAGATAAGGTTTTGACAATCCAGAGCTGTTTATGATTTACATATGTCATGGAAGACAAATTTGTTTTCTATTTATTGTATCTATGAACTGAAGCAGTGTTAAATGTCCCTGTTGCCCTTGCTGTTGGGAGCAGTCCTCTCAAGCCAAAGGGATTCTTTTTATAAACTAAAAACTGAGTGGTGTTTATGGCTACTCAGGGCTGAAATATGATTTGGGCTATGAAATAAATGCAAGTTTACTACTTGAGTGTTCAATTCTGCTTGAGCAGAGTCAGAGCCCTGTCCCTGTGGAGTGCTCTGATCCCAGCTGTTGGTGCAGTTAGTAAATGAACATGTGCAGGTCTTTACAGACTGCCTCAGTGTGACCAAGAAGTTTTGTAGAGGCTTCTTTGGTTCCATCTAAATGTGACAGAGCTCAGAAAATGTTCAATGGCTGGAGTCTGTATTGAAAGGCCAGCATTAAACAGGTGATTCTTTGCCAGAGACAGGCACTGTTGCCTGTGTGCTTTTTGCCTCTCCTCTTTCTTCTTTTCTAATGAGACACCAGAATTTAGGATGTTCCAAAAGAAGCTCCTTGCCAAGCTGTTGGGCTGTGGGAAGCAGCCTATCTGCTGAAAAAAAACCCCACAACAGTATAAAATATTTGATTGAACTGATTTGTTGCTTTAATACTGCCCAACAGGTGTCATAATCCCATGGGAAATAAAGTAGATCAACACACATAATACCTGGGATTAGATAGTCTGCAATCCTGGAGTCCTATTATCATTTGGTTTGTGTATCCAGAGGCAATCAAACATTGGAGTCCAGTGTCTTACCACCCTCACTGTCAAATATTTCTTCCTAATCTTCAGTTTAAATCTGCCCTCTTCCAGCCTAACCCTTAACCTGAGTCCCTCAGATAACTGAGAGCAGAGCACAGCATGGCTCTTCCCTGCATGAATCTCCATAGAACCATTCTGCAGTCAGCCACAACTATGAATTCCTGCTCTCTATGCTAAGCCAGGACCTGTGGTAATCAAATGACCTAAATATTTTTTTTTCCTCTCCAGTCAACAGTAAGCCAAAGGTTCTAGAGGTCTTCTACATCCAGCTTCTCAGAGCAGCAGTCATGTTAAGTGTGAGCATTCATAGCTGCAGCATGGGGTGAGAAATGTGTCATGAAATTTGGCATCCAATTATCCACTAAATCACAGGGCAGCAACTCAACAACTGCCATTAAGATGTCCCAGGCAGTTTGTTCCTCTTTACAGGCCGTGAAATGAAAAAAGGAAAAGTCATTTCCTTCGTAGTTCAAATGCCAAATAAAGTTGCTTGTGTCATTTCAGCTTGATTGGGGAGCTGGGTCAAAGGCTGTCAGATAGCTTCAGTCCAAAACAATTTGGCCATGGGAATCTGTCCTTTCAAGCTGCCACAGGAGGCAGCTAAATTTGTCACCAGAAAGTTGAATCCAACTATGCCTGAAAGAGCTCCAACCTACTGCTTCCCCTGTGCCTAGGAGGGCTTCTCTCCTGGACAGTGGCATTTCCCTTCTCTCTGGCTGTCAAACCACCTGCCCAGGGGGTTTCACCCTGGTCTGCTTTGTGACAAGATATTTCTGCTGATGTGACTCAGTGAAAGCAAAAAAACCTCTTCTCTATGAGAGAAAAAAAAACCCAATAAATTGTTGCTGTGTGTTAGAATGGTAAGGTTGGAAGGGACCTCAAAGATCATCTAGTTCCAACCCCTGCCATAGGCAGGGACACCTCCCACTAGTACAGCACACTCAAGGCCTCCTCCAACCTGGCCTTGAACACCTCCAGGGAGGGAGCAGCCACAACCTCCCTGGGCAACCTGTGCCAGTGTCTCACCACCCTCACTGCAAACAACTTCCTTCTAACATCCAGTCTAAATCTCCCCTCTGCCAGTTTAAACCCATTGCCCCTTGTCCTGGCATTACAAGACCTTGTCAATAGTCCCTCCCCAGCCTTCCTGTAGGACCCTTCAGATATTGGAAGGCTACTCTAAGGTCTCCTGGAAGCCTTCTCTTCTCCAGGCTGCACAGCCCCAACTCTCTCAGCCTGTCCTCACAGCAGAGCTGCTGCAGCCCTCTGAGCATCTTTGTGGCCCTCCTGTGGACCCACTCCAACACTTCCATGTCCTTCCTGTGCTGGGGGCTCCAGAACTGCACACAGTACTCCAGGTGGGGTCTGATAAGAGCAGCGTAAAGGGACAGAATCCCCTCCCTTGCCCTGCTGCCCACACTGCTCTTGCTGCAGGTCAGGATTTGCTTGGCTGGCTGGGCTGCATGCACACACTGTGCTGTTAGGACACTGAATGCACAGGTCTCTCTTGCTGGGGTGGCAGGAGGAAGGGATGAACATTTCACATCACCTTTGGCAGGAGTGGTGATGGGGTCAGGCAGAGGCCAGGTGGAAGCCCAAGCACCATTCCAGCAGCATTTCCATGGGTGCAGGTGTCCCAGAGATGCTTGTTCTCCGCAGAGATCCATGGGCTCACATGCTGTCAGGTCTGCCTGAAAGTCTCTTTCGCACTGCAGGAAATGAATCCTGTGTTCTGCAGCACCTTCTCTTCTGTTTGCCCTCACACAGGTATTTTCTTTACTGACCTCATGTGCTTTCAGGCCTGAGTGGTGATTCAATCCTAGCACATCCTACCAGCACGAGCAGCCTCTCTCTGCCTCAGTACAGCCACATGGATATCACAGAGCCCTGTGTTTTCTCTTGGACTATCACACTTCCACAGGCCTTAGCAATGCTTTGCTGTTCCCATCTCTCGTCAGCCTAAGATCAGATCGTTTCAGCTCGGTTCACTGGGCTAAGGAGAGCCAGAAGCAGAGCAGAGCTCACTGCATGAGACACTCATGTGATGGCATCACCTGAGACAGGCAGGTCCAGCCAAGGGCAGGACAGCTGTGATCACAGCAGACTGCCTACAACAGGCAGTGGGAAACACAAACAGAAAACTTCACTCTTTTCCAAGCAAGTTCAAGTCTCAGGTTTGTCAAATCTGAGCAGAGCATTTCCCATTCTTTCCTTTCACAGGCAGGAAGAGAGGCAGATGCAGCTTTTGCTGAGAGCAGCACTTCCCCTGGCCACCCTGCCTTTTCCCTTCCCAAATTTATGCAGACTTTGCATTTCTGCAGCATTCCCACATCGTGAATCTCTCTGGAATAAATGTAGTTTTCATCAGGGCTTTCTTAAGGGTGGGTCAGGCATTGCAACAGGCTGCCCTGAGAGGTGGTGGGGTCACCATCCTAGAGGTGTCCAAGAAACCTGTGGACACGGTACTTGGGGACACGTTTAATGGTGTTGGGTTGACATTGGACTTGGTGATCATAGAATCATAGAATGGGAGGGTTGGAAGGGACCTGAAGGATTATCTAGTTCCAACCCCCTGCCATAGGCAGGGACACCTCCC
>VWZE01010925.1:84396-94428 GCA_013396675.1 Eubucco bourcierii
TCGACTGTGCCACACAGCTTGGTGTCATCTGCAAACCTACTGAGGCTGCACTGATTCCTCTGTCCATGTCACTGACAAAGATGTTAAACAGCACTGGAAGTTGTTAAACAGCACTGGAAGATGTTAAACAGCACTGGATCTTACAGGTCTTTCCCAACCAAAATGATTTCATGATTCTATGACTCTTCACTGTGTTTGTCAAAGAGTAGAGCAGCTGGAACAATTTCCAGTGGGTCTCCTGGAGAAAATGGACACCTTTGCATAAATTTTTGTCTGTGAGCTATGGGCAGCTGAGATCTGCAGGCATCCAATCCATTTGGGTCTGCCACATCCAAGTTAGCCCCATCAAAAGGCAGAGCTGCCTGGGAAAGGGAAACTCTGTTGGGGAAAGTAAGAATTTCTGTTTGCAGTTCTGTCTCTGTGCTCACAGAAACCAGGTGCCAGGCTGCTGCTTCCTCAGGGCACCAACCACCAGCAAAGGGTGCAAAAAGGAGAAGCTGCATTGGCTTGAAAGCTGGAGGTTAAGTGTGGTCCAACCAAAGGAACCTCAGTGTTCATTTGTCAAAGGGGAGCTGAAAATATGCTGAGATTCCAGTATCATTGGCTTGTCCAGAAGTGGAAGAAAGTGGTCATTGTCAATACAAATCTAATTTGGGCCTGACTGACAGAGACTGAAGGAGATGCTTTACCTGAAGGAAGGGTCTGCACAAAGCCCTGCTCTTTGGGATGGCCAAGCAACACTCCATGCTTTTGCTGCATGCTGTCCCCAGGTCCTTTAAGTCTGCTTTTCAGAACAGCTGGTGCTGTTTGAACTGCCCTCCAAAAAAGTGCTGCCTCTGAGTGTCATTAACTGGTTTTTGTCTGAGCCCACACAAACACTTGGCTTTTTCCATCAGTTTATCAATGCTGAGTGTTTGCACAGCCCAGAGCTGAGCACTGGCTGCGTTTCACTCGAGTGATGGAGGAGCCAGGAAAAACATCTCCTGGGGAGTATTCCCAGTTGTAAATTTATTTTTGACACATATAGGGTGGAATTGGGTTTCTCTGTGTGTGTGTTTTGATCTCTGCACAAATTCTTGTGAAAAGAATGTCTTCCAGCTCCTCAGAAACTGCAGATCCTGCTCCAGTCCTAAAGCTATGGGCAAGTCCCACAGCCAGATGTGTGGGGCAGTGGGAGCAAAACAAGAGAGACAGGAGAGTAAGAGCAGCAGTCTTAAGAGGAGCAGCTGAGGGAACTGAGTTGTTTAGTCTGGAGAAAAGGAGGCTGAGGGGAGACCTCACTGCTCTCTACAACTGCCTGAAACGAGGATGGAGTAGGGTAGGAGTTGGTCTCCTCTCCCAAGTAACGAGTTGATAGGACAAGTGGCAACAGACTCAAGTTGAATCAGAAGAGCTTTAGGTTGGATAGTAGGAAATATTTCTTTGCTGCAAGACTGGTCAGGAATTGGAACAGGCTGCCCAAGAAGGTGGTGGAGTCACCATCCCTGGGGGTGTTCAAGAAACAGGCGGCCATGGCACTTTGGGATGTGGTTTAATGGCCACAGTGGTGTTGGGTCGATGGTTGGGTTCGATGATCTCAGAGGGTTTTCCCAGCCTCAACAAATCTCTGTGATTCAGAATTTTCACAAAGTATTTCTGTAGAAACACTACAGATGGCACCACCAATCTGCTTTTGAGAAGATCACAGAAAGGAAGAAGCAGATAAGTGCCTAACACTGAGGTGAAGCAGGCCAGCTCCTCACGGCTCCACCACACTCCCTGCAGATGCAGACCACACATCTCTCTCCCAGCAGACAGTTGCAAGGAGCTTTGCTCACCCAAGCACTCTCTGGTCTCACTGATGGGCTCTGTTCCAGGGGGGCCTCACACTAGTCACCAGATGATGCTTTGGAGATGGTGCAGTGCTGCCCTGCTGCACTCCACCTGGGCAGGAAGAGATCACTCTTCTCCTGCATGGTCCTTCATAGTTCTGGTGAGAGCATGCTCAGGGTCTTTGTCTCTGTGCTGTTGGCTCAGTTGCTGTTCTGGGCTTTATTTGTTGTGTTTGGTGGTGGTGGTTTGGGGTTTGTTTTTTCTCCATTTTTGTTTTTAGTTTGTTTGGGTGTTTTTCTTTGTTTGTTTGTTTCACAGGGAGAGGGAATTAAAGACAATTTTTCCTTTCTACCTCTCGTGTTGGTTGTTTTGACAAGCAAGGCAGTGGCACAGGGTAACTTGGCCATCTTACAGCTTCTCCTTAGTGTCTGTTTCACTGGTGTCTCTTCCTTGTGCTTCAGCTGTGAGGCAGGCCAGGTCCACAGCCAGAGCTGGAGCATTCTCAAGTTTATTTCTGTTGCCAGACTCCCTGTTCATTGTGGGAGGATTCCATATACAAGCAGAGGATGATTTTCCTCCATGTTAAGAAATAGTCCTGGCACTAAAGTGTCTGAGTCATCTTTCTGTTTGCTTTTCTCCCATAATAACATTATCCAAAACTTGATTCACCAGCTAATCTCACAGGACAGAATTTTAGATGTTTAAAGAAAAAAAATAATATTTCTTTTCTTGGTTTTGTTGGGGGTTTTTTGGGGGTTTTTTTGTTTGGGTTTTTTTTTTTTTTTTCATTTGATCTGAGAAAGCTACAAGCTGAAAGAGTTATGATTTGTTTTGCTTCAGCTGAGGTTAGAGAAGAACTTCTATAGGGAAGCAGATTCCTTAGATGTTCAGTTTGCACCATGATCACTTCTGGTTTGTTTTACTTGGGAGGGACATGGTAGCATCATCATTAGTGGTGAAGTGTGTCTCATCACTTCTCAGAACCATCATGGTGCCTCTGACTTAGCAGAGTGAGTCTCTCCTAAACATTCAAGTTCCCCCTCAAGGATGCAACAGTCCCTGCACAGAAACAGCTACAAGGTCCCTAAAGGTCCCATGCAGATTCATTCATGTTCTTACACCATGAGAGGTGAGGTGACTCAGGGTGTCTTCTGCTCAAATGCTGTTCTGCAGGACAAGCTGAACTGTATCTGTGCTAGCACTTCAATCTGGTATTTTCTTGGACACAAACTGTCCTGTGTCCAGTTCTGGGCGACTCAATTCAAGAGAGATGTGAGGTGCTGGAAGGTGTCCAGAGAAGGGCAGCAAGGCTGGTGAGGGGGCTGAAGCACAGCCCTCTGAAGAGAGGCTGAGGGAGCCTGCAGAAGAGGAGGCTCAGGGCAGACCCAATTGCTGTCTGCAACTACCTGAAGGGAGGTTGTAGCCAGGTGGGGTTGGGCTCTTCTGCCAGGCACCCAGGGACAGAACAAGAGGACACAGCCTCCAGCTGTGCCAGGGCAGGTTTAGGCTGGATGTTAGGAAGAAGTTCTTCACAGAAAGAGAGATTGGCATTGGAATGGGCTGCCTGGGGAGGTGGTGGAATCACCATCTCTGGAGGTGTTTAAAAGGCGACTGGATGAGGCACTTGGTGCCATGGTTTAGTTAATTAGAAGGTATTGGATGATAGGTTGGACTTGATGATCTCAAAGTTCTTTTCCAACCTGTTTAATTCTGTGATTCTGTGAGACCTTAGAGCAGCAGCCTAGTACCTGAAAGGTGCTAGAGGGAGAGCTGATGAAGAACTTTTGACAAAGGCTTGGTGTGAAAGAACAAGGGGCTTTGAGCTGGAAGAGGGGAGATTGAGACTGAAGCTTAGGAAGGAATTCTTTCCAGTGAGGATGATTAGACACTGGCACAGGTTGCCCAGGGAGGTTGTGGATGCTCCCTCGCTGGAGATGTTTAAGGCCAGGTTGGATGAGGCCTTGAGCAGCCTGGGCTAGTGAGAGGTGTCCCTGCCCATGGCAGGGGGGTTGGAACTGGATGATCTTGAAGGTCCATTCCAACCCAAGCCACTCTATGATCCTATGTCCTTGTACTTGGCACAGAAATGATGACAGAGGTGCATTTGCCAGGGACAGAAGAAAGGAAGTGACAACTGCACACCACTGTGAGTGAGTTTTACTGTGTGAGAGAGAGGGAGGTCCAGAGTTTGGGCAGAAATCTCCAAGGAGTTTTAAAGTTTAGAGATAAGTTGCGCACAAAGCCCAGACTGAGTGACAACAGCAAGCTCTCAGCCACAGCCTCTCCTGAACCCACCACTCTAGATCATCACATCTGTTGCAAGCTCTGTGCCCTTAGTTTTCACTGGTTTTGCTTCCATGTGTATCTAGGCAACACCTGCAATAATATTATTGTCTGCAGATCTCTACAGTCCAGTGCTGCCTTGCAGCGTGTTGCAACATTTTCACTTTAAAGATACAGAGTTGATACACACAGAGACCTACACACACTGAGTGACAGGACTCAGTGCTCAGATGCAAAACCAACCAGTCTGCAAGCAGGCTGAGCATCAGCTAGCAGTGCTCAGGTGGCCAAGAAAGCCACCAGCATCCTGGCCTGGATTAGCAATGGTGTGGCCAGCACAAGCAGGGCAGGGATTGTGCCCCAGTACTGGGCACTGGTGAGGCTGCACCAGGAGTACTGAGTTCAGTTTTGGGCCACTCACTCCAAGAAGGACATTGAGGTGCTGGAAGAGGTCCAGAGAAAGGCAACAAAGCTGGGGAAGGGTCTGGAGAACAGGGCTGGTGAGGAGCAGCTGAGGGAAGTGGTGTTGTTTAACCTGTAAAAGAGGAGGCTGAGGGGAGACTTCATTGCTCTCTATATCTACCTGAAAGGAGGCTGGGGCCTGGTGGGGATTTTTCTCTTCTCCCTAGTAATAAGTGATAGCACAAGAGGAAACGGCCTCAAGTTACACCAGGGGAGGTTTAGGTTGGAGATTAGAAGAAACTTCTTCACTGAAAGGGTTCTCAGAGACTGGAACAAGCTGCCCAGGGAGGTGGTTGAATGCCCAACTCCAGAAATGTTGAAAACAGGCAGAGATGTGGTGTTGAGGGACATGGTTTAGACCCAGCCTTGGTAGAGTTAGAGAATGGTTGGACTGGGGGTTCTGAAAGAGCTTTTCCTTTCCTTCTCCGATTCTTTTTGTCAGAATTCAGCCAGAGGTGAATGTGTAAAGCTGGGGGGAAGGAATATTTCCTTAACACAAAGTCATAACAGCACCACAGCAATCAGCTCCTTCTGAGGGCTGTTAAGGAGCTCTTTGGGAATGGCAAATTAATTAAAAATACAATGAAGGTTCAGGTCATTATCTCAAGAGCTACACTGTGAGATGTGGGAGAGGGAATTCTCTTCTTACATTCCAGAATTGCAGGGAAGCTCCAAGCACATTTTACACCTTGTGTTTGTGACAATCAGTTGGAACATCTCCTTTGCCTAATGAAGTTGCAGTGCTGTTTGGGAGTAACGAAGTCACCCAGGGGAGTTACTGTAACAAATGCATCCTACAGAAGGTTTAATTACCTCAAGATGTTCAGAGCTATTTCCTTCTAATTAAAAAATCAGAGGACCTAATAGCAGAGGTATGCCCAGTGAAATGATTTGTTGATCTGTGGTTGCTATGAGAATATTGAGCACTCTGGATTGCCTGTGCATTAACTTACAGCTGTGTAACCATCAATGCTTTGGAAGGCTTGAAGGCTTCATGCGAGCTACAGTTTGATGTGTGCACCCTCTCTAATTACTTTGGAATGATTACATAGGGCTATCTCCACACTTTAGAGGCAACTGCTGTCTAAATCCCTTCCTGCTGCACTTCCACACGCAGGGCACCTACAGAGACTCTTCCTCATGCAGCTTACAGACACAAAGCACACAGGAATCATAGAATCATAGAATGGTAAGGTTGGAAGGGACCTCAAGGATCACCTAGTTCCAACCCCCTGCCATAGGCAGGGACACCTCCCACTAGTACAGGTTACTCAAGGCCTCATCCAACCTGGCCTTGAACCCCTCCAGGGAGGGAGCAGCCACAACCTCCCTGGACAACCTGTGCCAGNGAGCTGCTGCAGCCCTCTGAGCATCTTCATGGCCTCCTCTGGACCCACTCAAACACTTCCATGTCCTTCCTGTGCTGGGGGCTCCAGAACTGCACACAGAGCTCCAGATGGGGTCTGAGGAGAGCAGAGTAAAGGGGCAGAATCCCCTCCCTTGCCCTGCTGACCACACTGCTCTTGCTGCAGCCCAGCACACAATTGCTGTCTGGGCTGCACTCACACTGCAGGCTCATGTTGAGCTTTTCATCACCCCAGACCCCCAGCTCCTTTTCCTCAGGGCTGCTCTCAGCCATTCCCCAGCCAGCCTGGAGTTGTGCTTGGGATTGTGCCTACGCAGGTGCAGGACCTTACACTTGGCCTTGTTGAATGTCATGAGGTTGGGCCGGGCACACCTCTCCAGCCTGTCCAGGTCCCACAGCTTCTCTGGGCAGCCTGCTCCAGTCTTTGAGAAGCCTTTCAATAAAGAAGTTTTCCATAATATCCAACCTAAACCTCCTCTATTGCAACTTGAGGAGCCTCAAAGTAAAGACATTTCTCCTGAAGCTCAAGCGAAACCTCTTGGGCTCTAGTTTGTACCCTTTGCCCCTTGTCCTGTCACTGGCCACCACTGAAAAGAGCCCAGCCCCACCTCCCTCTAGAGCAGGAGGCTCAAAGCCCCATCCAACCTGGCTTTGAAAAATTTCAGGGAGGGACCATCCACAACTTTTCTGAGTAACTTGATCCAGAGTCTCACTACTCACAGGGGGAAGAATTTCTTCATCCTATCTAATCTGGATCCATCTTCTTTCAGTTTCAGTTGTTGCCTCCTGTCCTAACACCACAAGCCCTTCTAAAAGGCCCCTCCCCAGCTTCCCTGCAGGCATCCTTTAGGTACTGGAAGCTTTCTAAAATGTCTCCCTGGAGCCTTCTCTTCTCCAGGCTGAACAACCCCAGCTCCCCCAGCCTGTCCCCATAGAGGAGGTTCTCCAGACTGCATTAACTTGTGTACTCAGCAAACAACTGGCCCAGCTGTTTTCTCCTCCCATTGCTCAAGCTCCATTTTCATTTTTGCTATTTCAACATTTAGGTGATTGTAATGAAGTACATTTTACCATATTGCTGTCCTGCCCTCCCTGCCTTGCCTCACCATTTAAAGGTACTGTGGAATGGTCAAAGCCACCAACAGGGATAAACTGCTGTGTGTGCCATGACAGCTTCCTCAACAGTGAAAGAAACAGAGATTTATGGCCAGAATCCATCCCTTTAAGGCCAGAATCTATCCCTCTATGGACAGAATCCACCACTTTAAGGCCAGAATCCATCCCTCTACAGACAGAATCCATCCCTTTAAGGGCACAATCCATCCCTCTACAGACAGAATCCATCCCTTTAAGGGCACAATCCATCCCTCTACAGACAGAATCCATCCCTTTGAGGGCACAATCCATTCCTCTACAGACAGAATCCATCCCTTTCAGGAGGCTCTGCTAATCCAAACCTCTGCTTGGAGCTGCCACTTTGCAACACTATCTGATGTCCTCCACCAAGGTCACAGCAATGACCCAGTGGGATCAATCGAAGCTCTGCTTTGCCTATCACCTCTCCTAAAAATATTCCTAGCTCTGGGAAACAGCATCTTAGAAACCTGAACCCGTTTGTTTCCAGCTGGTATTTTTACCCCAGCAGAAGAGCCAGAAGTCAGCCACAAAGGGTGAAAAGCAAAACTTCTGATCTGTGTGCAGTTTTGGCCCAGCTTGAACTGTTACCACGGGTCTGTTTCTTTTTTTTCATGTCCCACAAACAACTTCTCAGAAAATCACTTGCAGAAACACTGCCTCGTGGTCTTCCAGAAACTACATTCCAGAATCCTCCTACTCCTTTGAAACTGGCCCACTGCTTTGGCATAGGGTCTCAAAAGCTTCACCTCTGGGGAAGATGTGGACATGAGAGAACACTGCTCAGCCCCTCTCCTGCCTCTTTGTTATTTGTATGCCTGCACCTGTTTATAACCTTCCCTTCCTGCCCTGCAGCAATGTAGGAGGCAATCACACCCACCATTGGTGTTCTTGGAGCATACTGGTGTGCCACCAGCTCACACAGCATGGCACTAGTCTTTCAGCCAGGTTTTTTTCTGCTCTGGGGTTAGTTCATCTTGTCATGCTGCCCTCCAACCCTTCTGTGCTGGTTTGAGGCTAATTGGAATATTTTAATAGAGAAAATTGCACTATGGGCTGTGAAAAGGAAAGCATGGTGATGTCTATTTCACTCCTAGGCTTGCTGAAAATCGTTTTGGGAAAAGAATATAAGCATAGATAAGGCATTCTCTGTCTGTCTCTTGCTGGGAGAGCAGCTGGGGTGGTCTGGCAGCTTCTGGCTCTGGCTCCTCTGCCAATTAATCTTCACTAACCACTTTCCTTCTAACCTCCCTGCCTGATCCTCCTAATTTACCTTGTGTGTAAGGCAAACCTTGGGGTAAGGTATAGGGGTGGGGAGAAGGTGGAAGGGTGGTTGGGAGCCTCTCCTGGGGTCTCTGATTTCTGGGAGGGGAGTTGTGTTTCTGTATTCCCTTTAACTTGTCTATGTCTGTAACTATTCCTGTCTATAGTGTATATCTCTGCTTGTACATTGTGCTGAGCTGTAAATAGAGCTTCAGTCCTTAACTTCCAGCTGGCTGAGTTCTAGTCTGGGTCATTTTACAAAGGGTGGGGGGCAGGGAACTCCCAAACCATCACACCTTCAAATTCCCAACAGGAGGTACCTTTCTCTGTGGAGCCTTATGCTTCAGATCAGGTCACAGAACCACCTCTGTGAGCCTGCCTGGTCACAGGAGGCCAAGACATACTGGCTCATGAGATGATGAAAGGAGGGTATGGTGGCCATAGGAGACTTGCAGTGCTGCACTGAGGGTGTCTGGATGCACTCACCAGGATGCATGGCTCTCTCAGCTCATCTGTCAGCCTGCTTTCCTAAATTTGAACTTGTATTCTGGCTCAGGAGTCCACACATCTGGCCTGTACAAAACAAGAAAAGCAAGAAGATCAGTCACCATAGAGCTAAGGGAGCTGCACAGATATCACAAAGCATTGGGAGGCAGGAAGCCATGGCCCTTCAGCTACCAGCCCAGAGCCCAGGGCCTGTGACAGCAAGCACAAGGCACTCCATGTCTTCCCTTGCGTTATTTCCCATCTCAAGAGAGCTTCAACCTGATGTGACCCTCTCAACCTCTCCCTCCCTGCTGCCAAGCCAAGCCCAAGATTCCCAGCTCCCCTCTCACCTCACATCACTTTACCTGTTTCCCCTATTCTCTTGCCCACAAACATTCCTGTATGACACTCACTCTATTCCTGTGCCACTCTAGCTGAGCACCACTCTACTTTTCAACCCACTGCAAAACCTGTTTTGACCCAAGGGCATTTATAGCCAGTGGCTCCTTGCTTTCCTGGGCACCACTCTACTTTTCAACCCACTGCAAAACCTGTTTTGACCCAAGGGCATTTATAGCCAGTGGCTCCTTGCTTTCCTGGGCACCACTCTACTTTTCAGCACACTGCAAAACCTGTTTTGACCCAAGGGCATTTATAGCCAGTGGCTCCTTGCTTTCCTGGGCACCACTCTACTTTTCAGCACACTGCAAAACCTGTTTTGACCCAAGGGCATTTACAGCCAGTGGCTCCTTGCTTTCCTGGGCACCACTCTACTTTTCAGCACACTGCAAAACCTGTTTTGACCCAAGGGCATTTACAGCCAGTGGCTCCTTGCTTTCCTGGGCACCACTCTACTTTTCAGCACACTGCAAAACCTGTTGTGTACCCAAGGGCATTTACAGCCAGTGGCTCCTTGCTTTCCTGACTTTGGGTTTTTGGTAAGACTCCTACCCATGTTTTCTGGAGACAGATGGTGCAAGGAGAACCATCTTCTTCTAGGTTATTTGACATGTTGGCATTTAGCTGTCTGTATCTCAACTCCTTGTTGGGAACTGCTTGATATGGTTTCCCAAGGAGCCTACAGTTACATAGAATCATAGAATGGTAAGGTTGGAAGGGACCTCAAGGATCATCTAGTTCCAAACCCCTGCCATGGGCAGGGACACCTCCCACTAGCACAGGTCACTCAAGGCCTCATCCAACCTGGCCTTGAACACCTCCAGGGA
>VWZE01010926.1:11237-21278 GCA_013396675.1 Eubucco bourcierii
GGGGGGGAGGGGGGAGAGGGCAATATTTGAAAGCCCAATCAGTGTTTTCCAAAGTGTTAGTTGATTCAAAGGCACCCAAACGTCAGCCCAACAAATGAGAGAGGAGTTGGAAGGATGGTGTCTAAATTCAGATTCACAGATTGCATTGGGTTGCAAGGGACTCTCAAAGGGCATCTTGTCCACTCCCCCTGCAGTCAGCAGGGACACTCAAGCTGTGCCAGGGGAAGTTTAGGCTGGAGGTGAGGAGAAAGTTCTTGCCTGAGAGAGTCATTGGCTACTGGAATGGGCTGCCCAGGGAGGTGGTGGAGTCAGCGTCCCTGGAGGTGTTCAAGGCGCATTTGGACATCGCACTTGGTGCCATGGTCTGGTCTTGAGGGCTGTGGTAACAGGTTGGACTTGATGAGCTTTGAGGTCTCTTCCAACCTTGATGATACTGTGATACTGTGACACCTCCAATTAGATCAGGCTGCACTGAGCCACACCAAGTCTGATCTTGAATGTCTCCAGGGATAGGACCTCAACAACAACCCTGGGCAACCTGTTCCAGTGTTTCACCACACTCATTGTGCAGAACTTCCTCCTGATGTCCAGCCTAAAACTCCTGCTCCAGCTCCAAACCACTGCCCTCATTCTATCAACACAGACCCTTCTGAACAGTCCCTCCTCAGCCTTCCTGTGGGTGCCCTTCAGATACTGAAATGCAGCTCTGAGGTCTCCACAGAGTCTTCTCTTCTCCAGGCTGAACAAACCCAACTCTCCCAGTCTGTCTTCGCAGGAGAAGTGCTCCAACCCACTGAACATCTCTGTGGCCCTTCTCTGGACCAACTCCAGCAGACCCAGATCTCTCTTGTGCTGCAGGCCACAGAGCTGGACACAGTACTCCAGCTGAGGTGAGGTGTCACCAGCACAGAGTAGTGGGGGAGAATTGCTCCTCCTGACCTGGTGGTCACACTTCTTTTGATGCAGTCCAGGACACAGTTTGCCTTCTGGGACATGAGAAGCTATAATCAGTTCTGAAGACATGAAAGGGTTGAAAGGGTAAAAATTCCTAATGAGACTTTCATCCTCTGTCAGAAAACAGGGCATGTGGGGCAAATGTCCTTTTGAATTGCATTTAATAACTACTCTCTTCACCTTCTTCTTGAGGAGATGCTGTTCTTGAGTTTCCCAATGGTACTCAACTTCCTCTGACAGAAAATCAAACCTGACCTGCTATAGATTTCGAGCTGCAGCCAATCCAGCCTAAAAGGATGGTAAACTACAAGAGAAATGGGGGGGACCAGAAAGTGAAAACAACAAGGCAATGACACTAAAAAGAAAACCTTCTCAGCAGAATCTTCAGACAAACTGTGTTGAGTACTTTGAAGCATTTTATTTATCAAGAATGTGATGGTTTGAGAGTTCCCTGCCCCCTATACTTTGTAAAATCATAGAATCATAGAATGGTAAGGTTGGAAGGGACCTCAAGGATCATCTAATTCCAACCCCCTGCCATAGGCAGGGACACCTCCCACTAGTACAGGTTACTCAAGGCCTCCTCCAACCTGGCCTTGAACACCTCCAGGGAGGGAGCAGTCACAACCTCCCTGGGCAAGCTGTTCCAGTGCCTCACCACCCTCACTGTAAAGAACTTCCTCCTAATATCCAGTCTAAATCTCTATCAGTTCCTAGTGTTGCAAGCCTTGTTTGTCCTCAGTCTCTTTTGAGTGACATGGGAAACACAAACTAGCAAAGTCCACATGCATTACTACCACTGTTATTTTGGCTTCTTTGGCTTAGTTAGAGTGAAAGCTCAGTGTTCCAGGCAGTCCAAACCGATGTGTCTGGTGAAAAATCAATGGCAGCATCTTTCCATCCCATTAAAGACTTCTGAAAACTGACCTCCTCATCTATTGCAATTACAGGATTGCAACTGGCACTTGTTAGCTGCGTCTACAGCGTAGGAAGTTCTTGGAAGTTGATTTTATGGTAATAAAATCAGTTTAGCTATTTAAATGCCTGCAGGTGGAGGTCAGCCAAGTTGCACCGCGTCCCATCTGTTGTGCCACAGTTGCACGCCAAGAGAGCTCTCAGCGCACACGAGATGGAAGCAGGAGCCTCTCGAACAGACACTGCAAACTAAAATAAGCTCAGAGAGCTCAAACAGGTTAAGATTTGGCCAACCACAGGCAGTGCCTGCAGGGTGTTACTCTTTTGCTGTGGTTTAAAAGAAAATGGTAAAGAAGCCCATCCTTAGCCTGCATGAGGTGGGCAAGGTTGATGCACCCCTTAGACATGTGCCACTGCTGGCCTGACTTTCAAAGAGATGTGATGTGACAGTATGTAGAGAAACGTTCTGTATTAGCTGGATGTGTGAGCAAATCCAAGCTGTGCTAACTGCTAAATTGTAAGCTGAAGTTTCACAGTCTGCATGCAGAAGGGCCAAGGGCACAGGCTACAGCAGCCTGCAGAAGAACTACAATAAAAACCTGGAATTAAAGCAAAACAAGAGGAAGATTCAAAGCTAAAACAAGGGGCATTCTGAGACCAGTTAGAGGATTCCATGATAATTTGCATCAGGGTAATTTGGGCCAGCTGGTTGGGGCAACAGTCTGTACCTTAAATGATATGGACCAATTGCTTTTGTAATGGGCTGGCCTGAACAGTCTGTTAGAAGGGCATATAAATGCATGTTCATATTCAATAAGTGGAGCAAGACCTAAAATCATATTGGTGTCGTGTCTTGACTCCGGGCGCGCTGACTCCGACAACAGCATTGTTACAAGGGATAGATCTGATGCAAATAAAGCAATCTGAGCTTTCAGGAGAAGGTAATTACAAGAACATAACATCCTGGCTGCAGGCAATTGAGGGCAGGATTGCAAGCACACCACAGGCAACAGCAGTGATTTCTGCAGTAAAGATCTTTTACTGCAGGCATGACTTTTGTCATTACAGGTTCACTGTGGGTAACCAAAAGGCCTTTACTGCCACATAATTGTCCAGCATCCCTACAAAGCTGCACAACAGACAAAGTTACCTTTAGAATCACAGAATGGTAGGGATTGGAAGTGACCTCTGGAGATGAGTCCAAACACTCTGCCAAAGCAGGATCACCTAGGGCAGGTCACACGGGAACACATCCAGGCAGGTTTTGAAGGTTGCTAGAGAAGGAGACTCCGAAACCTCTCTGGGTAGCCTGTTTGACTGCTCCAGCACACTTACAGCAGAGGTTTCCCCTCATGTTGAGGTGGAACCACCTATTGTTCTTTCTCCTATCATCACTGGGCTCCACCAAAAAGAGACTGGCACCTTCATCTTGGCACTCACCCCTCAGACATCTATAAGATACCCTCCCAGCCTTCTCTTCTCTAAAGACACTCAGGGCTCTCAGTCTTTCTTCACAGGAGAGATGAAAAACTCAACATAAAACTGTAGTGTGAGTGCAGCCCAGACAGTCAACCAAGTCCTGGGCTGCAGCAAGAGCAGTGTGGCCAGCAGGGCAAGGGAGGGGATTCTGCCCCTTTGCTCTGCTCTCCTCAGAGCCCACCTGCAGTCCTGGGTGTAGTTCTGGAGCCCCCAGCACAGGAAGGACATGGAAGTGTTTTAGTGGGACCAGAGAAGGCCACCGAGATGATGAGGGCTGCAGCAACTCTGCTATAAGGTCAGGCTATGATAGTTGGGGCTTTGCAGCCTGGAGAAGAGAAGGCTTCCAGGAGACCTTAGAGTAGCCTTCCAGGATCTGAAGGGGGCCTACAGGAAGGCTGGGGAGGGACTATTGACAAGGTCTTGTAATGCCAGGACAAGGGGCAATGGGTTTGAAGTGGCAGAGAGGAGATTGAAAGTGGATGTTAGGAGGAAATTCTTTACAGTGAGGGTGGTGAGACACTGGCACAGGTTGCCCAGGGAGATTGTTGAGCACAGAATCACCCAATGTGATCAAATGTACTCTGTCCTGTTGAGACCTCATCTTGAGACTGCCTTGAGGTCCCTTCCAACCTTACCATTCTATGATTCTATGTTCACATCCCTTTGTCATCTTCATAGCTCTCCACTGCAGTCTGCCCAGCAAATCCCTGTCTCTCTTGAACTGGAGAGCCCCAAATTTGCTACAGTATTCCTGGTGTGCTCTCACTAGGGCAGAGCACAGGGGGAAGAGAACTCCCCTAAACTTTCTGGACATACTCAAGCCAGTGTATCCCAGGTACATTGACCCTACTTAGGGATGGTAAAAAAAACCCTTCCAAACTACGACTCTGTACAGCAATGACCCAGAAGGTGTAGACAAAAAGATGAGTGTAAGGCAAAAAGTGGGGAAATATTAATTTCATCTGGTATGACAGAAAGGTTCTAGCTATTTAAAATTAATCCTGGAAGTATACTATGTTTGCTTTTACTGGGTTATATATAGTAAAGCGTAGGCTGCATCTAATGGTTTGTGAATGCTGGAGGCATTTTGCTCACTTGTATCTAGTTTACTATTTCATGTGCCATGTCAACCTAAATTCAAAAGATAGTATGGGTAGAATCTAGAAACTGGAACAACAAGAGTGAAAGCCTCACTGAGAAACAACTGACAGAACTCACAGCCATCAGATTCTTCTTCTCAGTCTGCCACAAACCAAATAATAAACTCTATCGCACAACCACAGAATGTCAGGGGCTGGAAGGGACCTCCAAAGCTCAGCCTGTCCAAACCCCCTGCCAGAGCAGGAGCACACAGACCAGATCACACAGGAACACATCCAGGCAAGTCTTGTATATCTCCAGAGAGGGAGACTCCACACTCGCCCTGGGCAGCCTGTTCCAGTGTTCTGTCACCCTCACAGAGAAAAAAATTCCTCCTTGTGTTTCCTCAGCTTCCACTCATTGCCCTTTGTCCTGTTACTGAGCATCACCCAGCAGAGCCTGGCTCCAGCCTCCTGGCACTCACCTTTACATATTTATAAACATTGCTGAGGTCACCTCTCAGGCTCCTCTTCTCCAAGCAGCACAGCTCCAGCTCCCTCAGGCTCTCCTCACCAGAGAGATTTTCCGTTCCCTTCATCATCTTTGTGTAGTTCTATGTACCTCTTGAACTGGGGGGCCCAAACTGGACACAGTACTACAGATGTGGCCTCACCAGGGCAGAGTAAAGGGGTAGGAGAACCTCTCTCGACCTACTAACCATGGCCCTTCTAATACACCCCAGAATGGCATTGGCCTTCCTAGCCACAAATCCACATTGCAAATCACAGAGCTGCTTTGGTTGGAGAAGACTCCTAAGATCACAGAGTTCAACCATTACCTGACTTTACCAAGTCTGGTGCTAAACCATGCCCCTCAGCATAGCATTTTTGCCTCTTTTCAACACCTCCTGGCACAGGATACAGCTGCCTCCCTGGGCAGCCTGTTCCAGTGGTTGAGAACCCTTTCAGTCAAGAAGTTTCTTCTGATAGTCAACCAAAACCTCCTCTGGTGCAACCTGAGGCCATTTCCTCTTGTCCCACCATGAGGGGACCAAACCTCACTTCGATCCAACCTCCTCTTGGGCAGTAATGAGGTTTTACCTCAGCCTCCTCTTCTCCAGGCTGAACAACCACAGCTCCCTCAGCTGCTCTTCACCAGACCTGTTCTCCAGACCTGTCAACAGCTCTATTGCCCATCTCTGGGCCACTCCAGCTCCTCCAGAACAATAACATCTCTCAATACAGGTGGGGGGATGAGGTTATAGAAAGTAGCCCTGTGGCAAAGGACTTGGGGGTGCTGATGGATGAGAAGCTGGACATGAGCAGGCAGTGTGAGCTTGCAGCATAGAAGGAAAATCACAGCCTGGGTTGCATCTGAAGCAAAAAAGGGGGAAAGTATCTATGAAGCTAAAAAAAAGAGGCAGGTAAAGACCAAAAGTGGAATCATAATTCTGCTAAATTATTGATGAAGACCTTTGTGTGATCACAACTAACACACAAAAATGAGGAATCATTCCAGTGACTGCTACCAGGTTTGATATATTTAAGTAAGACCTCATTCAGCTGCAACCCAGCAAATCCCAAACTGGGGAAAGAGATACAGGTTTCTCAGGAGAATCCTGACCTTTACTAAAGATACAACTGAAGTAAAAGATGATTTCTGGGCATGATATAGGTGTCATAAAATCACAGAATGTTACAGTTTCATAGAATGTCAGGGGTTGGAAGAGACCTCCAAAGATCATCTGCCAGCACACCAGCCAGAGCAGAATCACCTAGAGCAGATCACACTGGAATGCATCCAGATGGTTCTCGAATATCTCCAGAGAAGGAGACTCCACAACCTCCCTGAGCAGTCTGTTCCAGTGCTATGTCACCCTCACAGGGAAAAAAAATTCTTCCTCAGGTTCACCTGGAACCTTCTATGCCTCAACTTTCACCCATTGCCCCTCAACCTGTCACTGGATATCACCCAGCAGAGCCTGGCTCCAGTCTCCTGGTATTCACTCCTTGCATATTTATAAATATGAATGAGGTCAACCTTTAGTCTCCTCCTCTCCAAGCTCCCAGCCCCAGTTCCCTCAGGCTCTGCTCATAAGGAAGAAGAGTTTGGAAGGGACCTCTGGAGATCATACCTTTGCCAGAGCTGAGTCATCTAAGGCAGGGCACACAGGGACACATCCAGGTGGGTTTTGAAAGTCTCCAGAGAAAAAGACTCCACAACCTCTCTGGGCAGCCTGCTCCAGGGCTAAGGCACCCTCACAGTAAGGAAGTTCCTCCTCATGTTCAGAGGGAACCTCCCATGCTCCAGTGTGTGCTCACCATTCCTTATCCCATTACTGGGCACCATTGAGAAGAGCCTGGCACCTTCATCCTGACACCCACCTCTCAGATAGTTATGCACATTGACAAGATCCCTTCTCAGCCTTCTCTTCTCCAGACTAACCAACCCCAGGGCTCTCAGCCTTTCTTCAGAGCAGAGATACTCAAGGTAAGTTCTGCAGAAAGCAGCAAAGACTGAAAGATGTGAGGTAAGACTTCAGGTAAAGCTGAGCTCGCACACTGCGCTCCAGAGCCCCTGCTGCTTTCTGGCTCTTGGCCATCTCATTCTCTGTACATCATTTCGGACGGCAAAATCGCTCCCAGCGACTTTCAGAAATGAAAATATATGGTGTGACTCAGAAGTTTCTAAGCCAAAAAAACTTGGGAAGGAGGGGAAAAAAAAAAAAAAAAGATGGACTTGTACCTGAGGCAGAGTGGGGGACATGATGAATAGCAGAATATTACAGTGCCTTTGAAAGATTCATTAACCTCAGGTTTTAATTGAGTAAATAAGAGACCCACTGAAAAATAAGCAGATGAAATGAACGATGGATGGTCTTAGTGCTTTCATCTGCCAGGCTGTTGAAATCCATGTGTCACCAATTAGTGTAATTAATATTTTGCACTGATGCACAACCTTTTGCAAAGGGTTGCCAGTGCTCTATTCATCCTCTCTGTTTACCACTATTCAATAAAACGGGCACAAACCGCTGTAACGTTGAGATAGTTGTGTACAGCCTGAGCGACAACATTTCGTCTCCTCTTGCTTTCTCTTACACAGGCTGAATGTGAAATGTTGCAGCTTCCTACTTGTGTTACATAAGTGGTTGGATTTCTTGCTCCAGGGCTGAGGCACCCTCACAGTAAAGAAGTTTCTCCTCACGTTCAGGGAGCACCTCCTGTGCTCCAGCTTGTACTCACCATTCCTTATTCTATTACTGGGCACTGCTGAGAAGAGCCTGGTACCTTCATCCTGACACCCACCCCTCAGATAGTTATACACATTGATAAGATCCCTTCTCAGCCTTCTCTTCTCCAGACTAACATTGAGTACTAGTGGATGTCAAGGTAACTCAGGGAGCAGCTCCAACACTACTCATGATTAGAGGTTTAATATTATGCAGCACCGTAAGCACAGGCTCAGCGGCAGCTATTTCTCTGCACACTTCCAGTTCTACAATGGAAACCAACAAAATTACCAAGGATTCCTCTGTTGGAAGGGGTGTCCTTTTGAGCCAGCAGTGTGGACTTGCAGCCCAGAAAGCCAAACAGAGCCTGGGCTGCATCAGGAGAAGTGTGGTCAGCAGAGTGAGGGAGGTGATTCTTTGCCTCTGCTGGGGTCTGGTGAGATTCCACTTGGAGTACTGCATCCAGATCTGGAGCCCCTGGAACAAGAGGGATGTGGAGATGCTGGAGTGTGTCCAAAGAAGGGTCACCAGGATGCTCAGAGGGCTGGAGCTGCTCTGCTGTGAGGACAGACCGAAAGAGTTGGGGCTGTGCAGTCTGGAGAAGAGGAGGTTCCCAGGTGACCTTATTGTGGCCTTCCAGGATCTGAAGTGGGCTACAAAAAAGCTGGGGAGGGACTTTTAAGACTCTCAGGTAGTGACAGGACTGGGGGGAATGGAGCGAAGCTGGAGGTGGGGAGATTGAGACTGGAGGTAAGGAGGAAGTTCTTCAGCATGAGAGTGGTGAGAGCCTGGCATGGATTGCCCAGGGAGGTGGTTGAGGCTCCATCCCTGGAGGTGTTTAAGACCAGGCTGGATGAGGCTCTGGGCAGCCTGATCTAGGGAAGGGTGTCCCTGCCCATGGCAGGGGGGTCGGAACTAGATGATCCTTGTGGCCCCTTCCAACACTGAGTGATTCTATGATTCCATATTGTTATCATCTGAGTGGGATAACACAAAGCCTCAGCACTCCTCTCCTACATAAACCCTCCTCAGCTGTATTGGCCTCCCAGCAAGAATAATCATCCCGCTGAGGAAGTCAGACTCTGAGTCAAAGGAAGCATCATTATTGCTTTTGTCTCATTTTCCTTTCACCTATCTAAAAACTTCTGTATGTTAATTCCCTCGTTCTTTTGCTAACACACATTGCTGAGTGCCTTTCCTTTTCCTTCTGCCATTATGGCACCAGCAATTTTTGCAACCAAATTACATCTGTGGGACTTTTCAGTCACATCCAAAGCAGAGGTTTAAGATCTCCTGGCTGCTCTGAACTGTACAAACTCCTTTAAACTACAGAACAGCACACAGCATGTGCTGGAAAGGTGACAGGTGCTCCATGCTCTGCATGCCTGTGGATAAGAATTGTACTCATTGTCACCACAAGTAAAAGAAAAAAAAAAACCAAACCAAAAACAAACCAAAACCCTGGAGCCTTTTAATTTGGTGCTTCAAAAAGTACAGCCATGGAATTAGACACTACAAGGAGAGATGTAACAACACCGTTTTGGGCTCTACCACAAAAAGTTCTCATTAGAAAGCAAGGGTTTGGCTTTCTCATCTAGGTATAATGATGCAGGTGTTAGGGTGATATCACAAGCCTGGAAGTCCCTCATTGTTTAGAAGCAGGACCTCTAACCTACAACCCCTTTGACTGCAATAATTATGGGCATTGATCACATCTTGATTTTTTTTTTCCTCCCTTCCCTATCTTGTTCTTTTTAAGCATAACCTATTGTAAAGAGATTAAGGCTCAGAGAAACCCTTTTTTCCCCAAACTTTTGAAGTCTTGGAAGCACTTTGGGGCCATCAAAACACAAATTTCTTTAACCTGTGCACTGTGAAACTGAACTTACTGTTAAGATGACACTTTCATGCCAAAATCGTTTTCTCGCTTGCTTATAAGGCTCTTAGGAAGCTGTCCTGGGGCTCAAGTTCCTCGTGCTTTCCCTGAGGCTGAAGGAAAAACTTTCTGGAACTTTGAAGAAAATCCACTTAATTATTTTATTTGATTTTTCAGAAATCTAAGCTGGGAAATCAGGCAATAAACCCAAGAACGTTTCAGGCTAAGCTGTGAAGCCAGGCTTCCTTTTTTATCACTGATCCCAAGGGTTTTCAGCTAAAACATGATCCACACATTTGTTAGAATGCTCTTCTAAAGGAGTTGTGAGGAGCTTGGGTATTCTTTGGAACTTTATCTTCAAACTAAAGCATTAAAGCTATTCTCAAACAGTCTGAGAATTTGTCAGTAGGGTTATAGTAATATCACAGTATCACAGTATCAGAGTATCACAGTATCACCAAGGTTGGAAGAGACCTCAAAGCTCATCAAGTCCAATCCATTACCACAG
>VWZE01010927.1:1579-12767 GCA_013396675.1 Eubucco bourcierii
TCTATGGGGTCCCTATAGGTCTCTAGGGTGTATAGAGTTCCTACAGCACTGTAGGGTGTCTATGGGGTTCCTATAGAGCAGTAGGGTGGCCATGGGGCTGTAGGGTGTCTATGGGGTCCTTATAGGGCAGTAGGGTCTCTGTGGGGTCCCTATAGGGCTCTAAGGTGTCTGTGGGGTCCCTATAGGGCTATGAGGTGGCCATGGGGTTCCCTATAAGGCTGCAGGGCATCTATGTGGTACCCATGGGGTCCCCACAGGACTGTGAGGTGCCCGTGGTGGTCCCCAAAGCACTTACAGTACCTGTGGGGTGTCCCTGGGATCCCTATAGGGCTCTATGGTGTCTATGGGGTACCCATAAGGCAGCCGTAGCACTGCGAGATGTCCATGGGGTCAACACAGAGGTACTGGACACCCACGGGGTGCTCACGGGGTGCCCAGAGGCTGCAGAGTCCCCACTGGGTGCCCACATGGCAGGGGCATGCCCAGGAGCCATTCGAGGTCTCCCACCCCGGGCCGGGCCGGGCCAGGGCGAAGCCTGCTGAGCTTCCTGTCGCGTGCGGGCAGCTCTCGCCCCGCGCAGCCTCGCGGACAGGGCGGTGCCGCTCGTGATTGGCCGGGCGGCTGGGCGTGGGCGGCGCTCTAGGCGGCGGTAGGGCGGCGCTCTAGGCGGCCGCGGCGCTCTCTCTGGCCCTGGCGGACCGCGAAGATGGCGGCGCCCATGGAGGTGGCGCTGGTGTCGGACGCCGCCGGGCCGCTCTGCAACTGCTCGGTCTGGGAGCTACACACGGGCTCCGCCCTTCCCGGTTACCGCGGCGGCAACAGCGGGCCCCGCGGGCTGGCGCTGCTGGGCGGCGAGCACCTGCTGGGGGCCCAGCTCGGCAAGAGCTACATCAACGTCTGGGAGCTGCAGAGGAAGGTACCGGCGCGGCGGGTGGGCCCAGGAGGCCTCGGTTCTGGAGGGAGGCCCCACGGCCCGGGGGAGCACCCCCTGTCCATGTGGGGATGAACCGGGGGCTCCGTCCTTGGAGGCCGCTCGTCTGTGTGGGGAAGGCCCTTCTGCCTGTGGAGACCTCTGGCCGCTGCGGTCAGCCCCCACCAGGGCTTCTCTCTCCATAGAGACCCACCCCTGTGGGTAGCGTCCCCGTGGCCTCTCTTTCCATGGAGACCCCAGGTCTCTACTCTCAGGCCGCTGCCTGTGGCCTTTCCGTCCATGGGAACCCCCCACCATGGTCAGAGCACCTCATAACCTTCTCTCTCCATGGGGAATCTACGCCGTGGTCAGACTTTTGGGCCTCCTGTACTGACTCATCACTGCATGCTGCCCATGGCCCTCTCTCCACAGAGACCCCTCCGTGGTTCTCTGAGCCCCTGTTCTCCCAGAGGACCTGCGTGCAGCTTCTCCAGGGTTTGTGGATCCTGTAAGGCCCAACTCCTCTCCTGTGGAGCTTGGCCAGTCCCACAGGAACCACCAGGAGGTTTCAGCAGGAGGGATCAGCCTTGAGCTCCCCTCTAGGCCCATGTGTCCCCAGCCATGCTCCTCCATCATCTTCCTCTTTGGTACTGACTCTCTGAATCTCAGTGGTGCTGCTGTGGGTTGAGGACACAGCTCAAACACAGACAGCTGCAGCTGCCCCTTCCCCTGTGGGCCCATGCAAACTGAGCTGGGCTCTTGTTTCTCTCTGCTTGCCCTTCTCCAGCCCACACTGAACAGCCACTGTGTTCTTTCTGCCCCCCAGGACCAGCTCCAACAGAAGATCATTTGCCCTGGGCCAGTGACCTGCCTGACAGCTTCTCCCAACGGGCTCTACATCTTGGCTGGGGTTGCTGAGAGCATCTACCTGTGGGAGGTGAGAGGGCTGAGAGGCTGGGGAGGGGGAGGCAGAGAGTCACACCCTGAGTGGGTACTGAATGCCTCTGTCCCTCCAGGTGTTGGAGTGGAACATCTCTCTTAGAGGAGAGCCTGAGGGAGCCTGGGGCTCTTTAGCTTGGAGCAGAGGAGCCTCAGAGGTGACCTCAGCAATGGTTATCAGTATGTGCAGGGAGAGTGCCAGGAGGCTGGAGCCAGGCTCTGCTGGGTGATGCCCAGTGACAGGACAAGGGGCAATGGTGGAAGCTGAGGCATAGGAGGTTTTATTTAAACGTGAGGAGGAATTTTTACCCTGTGAGGGTGGCAGAGCCCTGGCACAGGCTGCCCAGGGGGGTTGTGGAGTCTCCCTCTCTGGAGAGATTCAAACCCCACCTGGATGTGTTCCTGTGGGATCTGCTCTGGGTGCTCCTGCTCTGACAGGGAGGGTTGGACTGGCTGAGCTTTGGAGGTCCCTTCCAGCCCCTGGCATTCTGTGAGATCCGCTTTGTCTGGTCTCCACAGTGGGTGAAGGCTCTTTCCAACGTGCTGCAGATGCCTCAGGGCTCAGGAGTTGCTCCCTCAGAGGAGAAGCAGCAGACACAGGTTCCCTTCAGCACTTCCTCCACGTGTTAGCCAAATATTTGTGTGTGAGCTATCTGCAGGCACCACCTGTGGTCTGCTCCCATCCTCATGCTTAATCCATGGGGGTGATTTTGTGAGGGCTTTGCTGCTTTCTGAGCACTTCACCAGGCTGGTTCTGAACCCCAGTATTGGAGCAGGCTAACCTGCAATGCTCCCCATCCTGGGGGAGCTTCTCAGCTGGGTCATGTGGGTGGCTCTGTCTTAATTCATCAGATTTGTCTTTTTAAACTGTGCTTGTTGGAAGAAAAGCCCTTGGGAGGGAGCCTGAGCTAGGACTGCAGCAAGGTGGGAGCTGCACAATTGTGATGCTCTCAGCTGGTCTGTGCTCTGCCTTGCCTGCAAAACCCTTTCCAACCTCCCCACAGCCAGCCCTGGAGTGAGCAAAAGCCCTGCCCTCTTGCCAGGCAAGTGGGCACATTGGAGAGGCTGCAAGGAAGACATCACAGGGCTGGGAGTGTGCTCAGGTGGCCAAAAAGGCCAACAGCATCCTGGCCTGGATCAGTAATGGTGTGGCCAACAGGAGTGGGGTTGTGATTGTGCTCAGCAGCACCCTGAATATTGGGTTCAGTTCTGGGACCTTCACTCCAAGAAGGACACTGAGGGGCTGGAGCAGGTCCAGAGAAGGGCAATGAAGCTGGGGAAGGGTCTGGAGAACAGGGCTGGGGAGGAGCAGCTGAGGGAACTGGGGGGGTTTAATCTAGAGAAAAGGAGGCTGAGGGAGACCTCATTGCTCTCTGCAGCTCCCTGAGAGGAGGCTGCACTGAGGTGGGGTTGGCCTTTTCTCTCTAGGATCAGGTGACAGAAGGAGAGGGCATGGCCTGAAATTATGCCAGGAGAGGGTTAGGTTGGAGAGGAGGAAAATCTCTTTTGCTGTAAGAGTGGTCAGGGATTGGCACAGGCTGCCCAGGGAGGTGGTGGAGTCCTCATCCCTGAAGGTGTTCAAGAAACCTGTGGCCATGGTGGGGTTGGGATGATGTTTGGTCTGGCTGATCTTGGATGTCTTTTCCAAGCCAAACAATTCTCTGGTTCCAGAAGCCTGAGTTCTGTGCCTGCTCTGCAGCCTCTTGCTCTCTGCTGAGCTGCAGTTTGGGTTTATTTTTAGGTGTGACACAAAGAGTTGATTCTGTTCTCCTACGCAGGGCTCCCTCACTCCCTCCCTTACTCCCTCTCTCCCAGCCTTGCCTTTTAAGAAGGAAAGCTCTGAGTTTAAGGAGTTCCTTGGCCACCCTAAAGCCACCTTTGGCCCAAGATGGTGCAGCTGTGCTGAAGTGCAGCAAGCCCTGGGCAGCTTCCTGCAGCTTTCTAACCCTCCCACAGCCATCTTGTGGGAGATGGGAAGAAACCATTTAAATATTCACAGTAAAGAGGAAATCTGTGTCTGGATTGGAGAACCAGCACTGGCATCACCAGGTTCTTGTGGGCAGGAGGACCTCTTCAAACTGTCTTCTGCTGTGTTTAGGAAGTATTTCCTCTCTAAGGAAAAATTTCCTGCCAGCAGAGGTTCTCAGGCTGCCCAGGGAGGTGGTGGAGTCCCCATCCCTGGAGAGGTTTTAAAGCTGCATGGATGTGGTGCAGTGACAGAGCAGCAGTGGTGGGGTTGTGAGGTTGGACTGGATGATCCCAAAGGTCTCTTCCAACCTCAGCAGCTGTAGGGTTCCCTGATCTGCCCTCAGGCACCTGTGGTTGCACTGCTTGCACCTTGAGGGTGTTGGCTGCCATCAGAGAGGGTCCAGTGGCCCCTTGTGGTTGGCACAACCTTCCAGCTTCACCCCAGTGCTCCTTTCCTAATTCCCCTTTTGCCTCAGGTCTCCAATGGGAACCTTTTGGCCATCCTGAACCGACACTACCAGGACCTCACCTGCCTCTGCTTCACTGATGACAGCAGCCACTTTCTCTCAGGGGCAAAGGACTGCTTGGCCCTGGTGTGGAACCTTTACAGGTAAGAGTGGCCCACAGAAGGGATCTTGACCCTTTCATACTGGGTACAGGAAGCATCTGGGTGAGGAATATTAGAAGAAGAGATCAGCCACAGCTTCCTGGGGGCAGAATCAGCTCTGGCTAAGCTCAGGTGTCTAAGCTGCTGGTAAAGCCTGCTGGGATGATGAGCCTGGACCCTCCTTGGGCAGCCCTTCACTGCTGCTGGCTAGAGAAGCTTTCCTGGGGTCTCATCAGAGTTGCCCAGGCTGTGGCACATGGCTCTGACCTCTTCTCCCTGTGTGACACAGACTGCATTGTGCCCTTCCCCTGCTGATGGCAGCTGAGCTCTCTGTCCCCTCTGGGGATGGGAAACTCAGCAGTGGCCTTCATCCTCTGCTTCCTTCTGTGTCCTGCATGGTCCTTGCAGCCAGGAGAGCCAGCCTGGAGGAGGCAGAGCCTTGGCCAGCTCTCCTCCCTGTGCCAGCCCATCTCTGCTCTCCCCACAGCGTGCTGCAGGCAGAGCCCTCCCAGATCCCTGACCCTCGCCACGTCTGGTCCCAGCACAGCCTCCCCATCACAGATCTGTGCTGTGGCTTTGGAGGGCCCTTGGCACGAGCTGCCACAGCTTCCCTTGACCAGACAGCAAAGGTAAGGCTCAGCTCTGTGCCACCAACGAGGTGGGGACACGTGGGCCCTGCAGGGTTACAGCAGAGTCTCTGCTTGGCTGCAGCAGAGCTGCCCATCAGGGTTGCAGTAGCTGAATTTTTTTGGCTGTCTCTCTGATGACTCAGAGCTGCCAGACCTAATGGGCTCCTTCAGCTCCAAACAGCAGCAGTTTCTCTGCTCCTGCCCTGGGGCTGGGCCTCTGCCTGCTTTGCAGTCCCTCTGCTCCTGGGAATGTTGAGGTCAGCTCCGGTGCTGCTGTCTGCAGGGGCAGGAGGAGCAGTCTGCAGCCTTCTCCTCCTGCCCTGGGGGCCAGGATGGGCTTGGGAGGGAGGTAAAGGACCACTTTGGAGCTGCCTGGGAAACTTGTTGTCTCCTGGTGACAAAGAGGCTGATCCTGAGTTCTGCTGCAGTCCCTCCTGGGACTTGGTTTCCCTGCCTGTGGCAAGGAGGAGATGCCAGGGATGCCAGCAGCTGCCAGGGATGCCAGCAGCTGGGGCAGGTGCTGCTGAGCAGCATCCCTCATGTTCTTCCAGTCCTGCCATTAACATATCAGCCCTGGGTGTTTCTACAAGGAGTAGATGTGGCACTTGGGGCCGTGGGGTGGTGGTGGAGGTGTTGGGGGACAGGTTGGACTTGGCCTTGGAGGTCTTTTCCAACCTCTGATTCTGTGATTGCTTCTCCTGTCTCCTCTGGCTGCAGCTCTGGGAAGTCTCCTCTGGGGAGCTCCTGCTCTCTGTCCTCTTCGACGTGGGGATCATGGCTGTGACCCTTGACCTCTCTGAGTACCACATGTTCTGTGGTGGCATGGATGGCTCCATCTTCCAGGTCGACCTCTGTGCCTGGGTGAGCATCTGGGGCTGGAGGTCTGCTCAGTGCTGCCCCTGATGTGGCAGCCTTGAGCCACTCTCACCTCAATGCCGTGACCAACCTGTCCTGCCAGGGCATGGCAGGCCCTGGATTCCCCCTTCCAGACACAGGGATGGACCCCCTGGGTTCTACTTTGTCTCCTCTACCCCCTCTGGACACTGGGATGAACCTGCTGGGTTCTTCTGTATCCTCTTTTGCTCCCTCCAAGCACAGGGATGAGCCTCCTGGATTGCTCTGTGTCTCCTTTGCTCCTTCCAGACACAGAGATGAACCTGATGGATTCCTGGATTCTCCTGTGTCTCTCCTTGCTTTTCTAGACACAGGAATGAGTCCCCTGGGTTCCCCTGTGTCTCCTCTGCCCCCTCCAGGCACAGGAGTGAGCCCCCTGGGTTCCCCTGTGTCTCCTCTGCCCCCTCCAGACACAGGGATGGGCCCCCTGGGTTCCCCTGTGTCTCCTCTGCCCCCTCCAGACACAGGGATGAGCCCCCTGGGTTCCCCTGTGTCTCCTCTGCCCCCTCCAGACACAGGGATGAGCCCCCTGGGTTCCCCTGTGTCTCCTCTACCCCCTCCAGACACAGGAATGAGCCCCCTGGGTTCCCCTGTGTCTCCTCTGCCCCCTCCAGGCACAGGAGTGAGCCCCCTGGGTTCCCCTGTGTCTCCTCTGCCCCCTCCAGACACAGGGATGAGCCCCCTGGGTTCCCCTGTGTCTCCTCTGCCCCCTCCAGACACAGGGATGAGCCCCCTGGGTTCCCCTGTGTCTCCTCTACCCCCTCCAGACACAGGGATGAGCCCCCTGGGTTCCCCTGTGTCTCCTCTGCCCCCTCCAGACACAGGGATGAGCCCCCTGGGTTCCCCTGTGTCTCCTCTGCCCCCTGCAGACACAGGGATGAGCTCCCTGGGTTCCCCTGTGTCTCCTCTGCCCCCTCCAGACACAGGAATGAACCTTCTGGCTTGCTGAATTCCCCTGCCTCTCCTCTGCCCCCTCCAGACACAGGGTTGAACCTGCTGGCTTCATTCTTGCTCAATCCAAACCTCTCTCCCTTGCTCCCCTCCCTCCTGCAGCCGGTGCAGCGGGACCGGACCTTCCAGCCGGAGCGGGAGAACGGGAAGGTCTTCAAAGGCCACAGGTGAAGGACCAGACACACCTGCCCAACAGTTTGTGGGTTTTTTTTTTCCCCTTCCCTGTCTGCCCACTTCACCAGTTTCTGGCAGTCCTGGGGTCATGCTGAGTTTAAAAAGCCTCTTCCCCATTCCAGGAACCAGGTGACCTGTCTGTCGGTCTCCACAGACGGCAGCCTGCTGCTCTCCGGCTCGCACGACGAAACCGTCCGCCTGTGGGACATCCAGAGCAAGCAGTGCCTCAGGACAGTGAATCACAAAGGTAGGCATGGCCCTGGCCTGGCATTCCTTTCCTCCTCAGCTGCCCAAAGCAGTGCCCCTGCCACTCTTGATGCTGCCCTGGGCTCTCCAGGTGTCTTCTCTGCTACTTGCGTCGCGCCTCATGGTTTCGTGGATTTGCGTCGGGTCGGAAGGGACCCTCCAAGGGCAGCTTGGCCAATCCCCACCCCTGCAGGCAGCAGGGACAGCTCCAGCTGGAGCAGGTTGCTCAGGAACACAGCAAGTCTGAGCTTGGATGTCTCTAGGGATGGGGCCTCAACCACCTCCCTGGGCAGCCTGTGCCAGTCTCTCCCCAGCCTGGTGCTGAGCTTCCTCTTGGTGTCCAAACTAACTCTGCCCTGCTCCAGTTCCAAACCGTTGCCTCTTGTCCTATCCCCACAGGCCCTTCTGAACAATCCCTCCCCAGCCTTCCTGTAGGTCCTCTTCAGATACTGAAATGCAGCTGTAAGGTATCCCTGGAGCCTTCTCTTCTCCAGGCTGAACAACCCCAACTCTCTCAGCCTGTCCTCACAGGAGAGGTGCTGCAGCCCTCTGGGCAGGGCAGAGGCATTAAGGCCACCTCAGGTGTCTGGAGCAATGGTTTGACCTTGCCCATGTCTGTTACCAACCCCTCTGTGTGCTGTCAGGCAGTGAGTCACAGACTTCACCCTGTCACTGAGGACATCCAGGATCTTCCTCCTTGTTTTTCCAAAGGGAACAGTTGCCCCACATGCACCCCAAGGCCTGAGGAGGTCTAGAGAGGGCAGGGAGGAGGTGTCTGGAAAGGAGGCTGCCAGACAGCAGCACCCTTCAGCTGATTTGGCCTGAAGTGTCTGGGTTCTCAGGCTGATGGCTCCCATAAACCATGCAAACAAACCCTGACAGGCTCCCATCAGCACTCAGCTGCCTCAGCAGGGGATGGTTTCCCCCTGCTGCTGTGTCTGACTGCATTTCTGACTGGCCCTGGTGGTCTCCAGCCTCTCACCTGAGAGCCTCTCACCTCCCAGCAGGTGCTAGGGGTGAAGGGCAGAGCCTCTTCCCCTGTGCTGCTGCCTCTGGACAGGGCTTGCTGAGCTGCTCCTCAGGGCAGTGGCTGAGAGCCAGGCTGCTGCAGCCCCTTTTGCTCCTCTGGCTGCCAAGGACTGCTTCTAATGAGGACCTACTGCAGTGCCCATCCAGCCCTGCTCCACTGGCAGTGGGAGGGGGAAGGCAGACAAACTCTGGGCTGTCTGAGTCATCCAAGGCAGTGGGGGCCAAGCTTCCACTGCCAGCCTGGCAGCAAAACCCTCCTGGAGGCTGCAGGGGAGTACAGATGGGCAAAAACTCTTCCCATGAGGAGCAGGGCTGGGCTGACCCTGCTGTGGGAGGTGTGGGTGCTTTCTGCAGCCTCCCCTGACACTCTGCTTCCTACAGGCAAGGGACTTGGCTTCCCTGGCAGCCCTGGCACCGGTGCCACCCTTGTGCAGGGTGGGAGCTGTGGGTTGAGTCAAGAGATGCTGTCCAGGGGAAGCCACCACTGGGGAGAGGTACCACAGAGCACAGGCTCCCTGCAGCTTCCCTGCACCCACAGCTCTGCAGCTTCTGTCCCAGTGCTGCCTCTCCTTGCTGGGGCCATGAGATCCCTGCAGTGCTGGTTCCCAGCAGGTCCCCATCTCCCCTTGGCCTCTCTCATCACCTCCCCAAGCAGTGATGTGAGCCCTGAGCGAGGTCTGTTCCCCACTGCCACCCCTCCAGCACCATCCTGAGCCCTTCCTCAGGCAGAGATGACAAAGGCTTTTCTGCCATGGTGACATGACAGCAGCCTCTGGGGCAAGAAGTTCCCTCTGCTTATGGCACAGAGCAGGCAGCTGGGGGCAAGGCAGAAACCACTGCCCCCACTGTGGGTGCTGCAAATAGATCAGAGGGGCAGGAGCGTGGCTGAGGGCTCCAGAGGAGCTTGGCAGCAGGGGCAGGGCATGCAGGGCCTTTTCCAGCAAGGTTGGCTTGTCCTTGATGGGGGTGGGCAGAGCTGTTATGTGCTGGGCAAGGCAGGGCAGGTTCTGGTCACCCAGTGTGGCTGGCATCTTACCAAGGGGACCCAGGAGACTTGTGGCATGAGGCTGGGTGCAGTGCCAGTCCCTAGGTCTCCTGCCAGCACTGCCCCAAAAGCCCTCCAGGCCCTCAGTTCTTACCCAGTCAGTCAAGCTCCATCTCTGCAAGCACTGTGTGGCACAGACCACCCCCTTGGTGCAAGGCCACTGCAGGGTGCCCCAACAGATCCATCCTGCCAGCAGCTGCCAGTCTGGGGAGCTGGATGATTTCTTCTCCCCACCCTCTGCCCTGGTGGGCACTGTCACCCACCAGGTGATGGTGATGTGGTGGGCTTGGACAGAGGGCTCTGGGGGGTGTCTGTGCCTGGGTGGTGCCCATGTTTGGGGATCTGTGGGCTGCTTTCTGAGATTGATTTAATGTTTTTTTTTCCCCTCTGCCTTTCTTGTCCCTTTCCAATTGCTCTTGGAGCTGCTGGTGACCCAGCAGTGTTAATCTCACTAATGGATTCATAAGCAGCAGCAAGCATCTTGTCTTCAGGGAGGGAGCAAAAGCAAAGCAGAGGGCTTGTTACAGCAGGCTGTTGGCACAGAGCAGCTCCAGGACCAGCCTGGCTCTGTGGGCAGAGCAGTTGCTAGGCTGAGCATAGGATGGAGCCTTTGGTGGGATCCAACCCTGGATCCCTGCAAGTTCAGGCTCCAAAGCAGCCTCTGCTCTGGGTGTAGAGGGAGCTGATGATGAGGGAGCCCTTGGCTGTGCCTGAGGTGCTTTCATCCATCTCCTCTGAAAGCCTTGGGCAGCTCCAAACCCCTCAGGGTGCTCCCTCCCTCATCCTGCACCTTTTAGGGGGTGCTGTGTGGGGGCTGCAGCAGCCTCAGGTGCACCTGGATCCTTTTAACCTTTTCCCTGTGTGCTGTTGAGTGCTGCCAGGGGGAAGATGGGTGGGCAGGGATTGATTTATTGGTGGTGACCAAGCTGCTCTGCTCACACACAGGCCTGAGGGGTGCCCGGTGGTGGTGTGTGTGTCCCTGTGCCCCCTGTGTCTGACAGGGGGGTGTGTATTGGGGGGGCAGTGGTGGGAGTTGACATGAGTTGGGGAGGGCTTGGGAGTGGAGGAGGCTGCTGACAGAAAGCAGCAGCCTGTGTGGGTAAATGCAGTAATTAAAGTGCTCATTAGCTGTGCCAAACGAGAGTGTGTGTGATAGATCATTGCAGGAGACAGCTACTGGCTGCCTGCTGCTGCAGAGGGTGCCTGGGCCCACCCCACTCCTCCCCCAGCTGCCTGCCTGCCCCTTTGCTGCTGCCCACTGCCAAGCACTGGCAAGAGAGGCTGCTGGGGATACGGGGGTTTGGCGTGGGGGGGCAGAAGTCTGGAGGAGCTCTGTGCTCTCTCTGTTCTTTGGGGCTGCTCAAAGTGCCAGGCAAGGCAAGAGAGGAGGTGGGGGGAGAAAAGTGCTGGAGCCAGAGAATTCTGACCCGTGCCCTCCTCCTGTCCCATGCCAGGCCCGGTGACAAATGCCTTCATAGTGCTGGCCCCAGCCAACATGTTCAACCCCGACGGGAAGCCCAGCGTCCCTCTGCCCAAGTTCAGCAGGCACCTGCATGGCACCGAGAGCAGCGACGAGCAGGGCAGCGAGGGGGTGACGCTGCGCCTCGGCCTCCACCAGCAGGTACCGCGCACCCAGCTGGCTGCTGGGCAGGGCAGGGCCGCCCAGGGGGCAGCATTTGCCCTCCGGCTGCAGCAGCAGGATTGCAGCTCAGTGACCGGTGGGGGCGGCCGAGCAGGCAAGGAGCAGGCAGACAGCTCTGCCCCCCACCCCGCCCCGGGCTGCCCCCCAGCTCTGC
>VWZE01010928.1:0-17581 GCA_013396675.1 Eubucco bourcierii
CTGCCTCAAGTTTACCAGGAACAGGCTCCAAATGCCTACAGGTGCTTGGCCTACACAGCCAGCCTGACATTGTGCCAAGCCTGCCCATGGCATTGCATCCTGCCTGCCCCTCTGCAAGGCTGCTGCTGAATGGGGAGTCAAGAGGAACCAGGTCAGAGACTGTGCCTGAATCCAACTGCCTGAGAAAAGAGCCTGGGAAACTCCAAAGCCTCTAATGCCTTTGAGACCACCCGCAGCAACCCCTCCACATGCTTTGGGTACTGTCTGATACTATTTTGTGAGTAAATACTTAAAGCCTCTTGTAATCATTAACTGCCTTCTATCATAAGCAGAAAGGAGCTTCCTGTGTCCATCTAATGGCTAAGCAGGATAACCAACCACGAACAGTATATATTGACCACAGGAATTTCTCTTCCAGTGTACTGTTTGCATTTGCTACTTATTTCTTGAAGTGCTCCAGTTTCACCTGTCCCCGTGTGTATCCAAAGTGTGCATTTTCAAACCTTGTAAATAAGTTTTCTGGTGAGATTTAATAAACAATCTTCATAGTTATTAAAAATCTTTGCCTGGATATAAAAGTTAATATCCATTATTAATTTTGCATTATTTATAACACTTCTTGAGCCACAATTTTGAACCCAGGACTCTGCATGCACTCAGACAGTTCTGTTCTGCTAACCTTGCATGTTGTTATCCCCTGATGTGAACTCACTGTATGGATTCAAACAAATTAGCTACTCCCTATCCACCACTAATTTTATGTGCAAAGGAAAGGGCTTGCAGGGCTGTTTCCAATGCAGGTGGCAGCTGGGCTAGTAGCAATGCAGCTGTGAAGCACAGAGCTCACAGCTCTGGCTGTTAGGCTAGTTCTCTAATTGACACAACAGAAACTGAGGACAAGATCATGGTTCTAAAAAGTGGGTTTAAGGCAACGTGATACTTCTTCCAGATGAAGCTGGGATTTAAGGCACACCAGTGCTGCCGTTTTAATTTGGGACTAGAACACAAACTGAAGTCCCAAAGTGCTGAGCACCCACTTTATTTACTTACTAATCTGCAATCTAGCAAGTGTTAGCTGGTTCTTCAAGCAAGGAAGCTTATCTGCAGGGCTTCAAGTTTGAAAGCTACATTATGACTTGGCACTGGCCATGCTCAAAGTTGCTTTGAAGCATTTAATCTTTAAAGGATGTCCCCACAGATTTGCCCCTGGTTCTGTACCATTACCTTCTCAGCATATTACCCCAAAACTGAGACCTCTATATTGGAAAAAACTGAGCTAGGCTAGAATTCTAGTGAACTTTGTTACAGGAGAAGTGGGGACACCAAGAGTTAGGCTGTCTGGGACAGCAGAGCAAACAAGAATGGAGAGGGCTCCACATAAGCTAGAGCAGACAGCTTGCATTTGAGTTGCTCAAGCAACTGAAGAAACTCAACCCCACGTCTCTGTGTAGCCAAGGGATATCACATGCCCCTGGACTCCTTTAAAACCATGAATAGTGCCAAAATAGGGGAGGAATCTGGGCTACCATGAACAAGTACAGAAGTCTCTGACTATAAATGATTCGCTCAAAGTCAAATAGTATATTGGTTTGAGTTTAAACTTCCCAGGGGACTCATAACTAACAGATACCAATTCAATAATAATAGGATGCCTTCCCCTCTCTCCCCCTTTTTCATAGAATCATGGAATGGTAAGGTTGGAAGGGACCTCAAGGATCATCTAGTTCCAGCCCTCTGCCATAGGCAGGGACACCTCCCACTAGTACAGGTTACTCAAGGCCTCGTCCAACCTGGTCTTGAACACCTCCAGGGAGGGAGCAGCCACAACCTCCCTGGGCAACCTGTTCCAGTGCCTCACCACCCTCACTGGAAAGAACTTCCTCCTAACATCCAGTCTAAATCTCCCCTCTGCCAGTTTAAACCCATTGCCCCTTGTCTCTTTTGGGAAAGAAAGGAATTAGATGTAGAGAAAGAAGGGGTAAAACATCCAAAAAACAGTCTTGCTTTGATTTGGAAGTTAAAAGAAAAACTTTAACAATAAACAAAAGGTCTTGAAGGTAGGGGAGTTACAAATAGGCATAAGGAAGGGAAAACAAGATACAAAATATATACACAATCAGATTGATGACAATGGATAGAAGGAATGTCCATCATGTGGTAGAAGCTGGCCACGTGGTAAGACAGGAGCTTCATCTCTTAACTTCCAGCTGACTGAGTTCTAGTCTGGGTCATTTTCCAAAGTGTGGGGGGGTGGGTAACTCCTGAACCATCACATACTTTTTATGTGTAGAGCAGAAACAAAGGGTGGTATCAGACAGGTAGGCAGGCCAGGAGAGAGAGTGAGAGAGAAACAGAAAGTTCCTCTGTTTATACAGGGGGTCCAGACAGGCATTGGGAATGGGCTAAGCACTGCACCTGGGGTCAAGCAGACCTGGGGTCAAATTCTGACCACTCCCCCCACCCAGGAGGCTTAACCTTTTAAAAATAGGAAACCTGTTGCCACCTAAAGGAAGAAAGCTGAGTTTCCCCAAATTTCAGATAGTATTTCAGCCATCATTTTTCACCCTGTAAAAGAAAAACTAAAGCTTTACAGCCGAAGATGGATGCAGTATTCATAGCAAATAATACAGCCATCAAACAGAGACTTTCAGTCCCTTGATGCATTGTCAGTGAATAGAGTGATTTTTATGAATACGCTCATTAGTCCTAATTGTTAACAAATGATTTATCTGGAAAACTTTCATCCCCACTTGCCTCTCTTCTACTTGGTCCTTGATTATTCACTGGATGTGGTACATGATTGCTTTGCTCCTTCACAGAATAAGTGAAATATTATCAGTATCTGTGAACGCTTGCAGCATGAATATTCATTTGCGAATGTGCGTGCTCCATGACTTGTCGTTAGAGGTATCCATTATCCCACTGCGAAGTGCAGTTTGACTCTTTTAGAAAATAAATGTAATTTATTGTGACATCTATTCATTACAAAGGTTACTTGAAAAAATACAACACAGTAATTACTATTAAATGTTAATTCATCCCTTGCTGCAAATATTTTTTTCCCTTTAAACATACATTTTAAATGCTGCGATAAAGATAGCGATAGCCTTCTTAACTCTTGCAGAGCTGAAAATAACCTTTTAGCATGTGTTATCTCATAGAATCACAGAATGGTAAGGTTGGAAGGGACCTCAAGGATCATCTAGTTCCAACCCCCTGCCATAGGCAGGGACACCTCCCACTAGTACAGCTCACTCAAGGCCTCCTCCAGCCTGGCCTTGAACACCTCCAGGGAGGGAGCAGCCACAACCTCCCTGGGCAACCTGTGCCAGTGTCTCACCACCCTCACTGCAAACAACTTCTTCCTAACATCCAGTTTCAATCTCCCCTCTGCCAGTTTAAACCCATTGCCCCTTGTCCTGTCATTACAAGACCTTGTCAATAGTCCCTCCCCAGCCTTCCTGTAGACCCCTTCAGATCCTGGAAGGCTGCTATCAGGTCTCCTGGAAGCCTTCTCTTCTGCAGGCTGCAAAGTCCCAACTCTCTCAGCCTGTCCTCATAGCAGAGCTGCTGCACCCCTCTGAGCATCTTCATGGCCTCCTCTGGACCCACTTCAACACTTTCATGTCCTTCCTGTGTTGGGGGCTCCAGAACTGCACACAGTACTCCAGGTGGGGTCTGAGGAGAGCAGAGTAAAGCGGACGAATCATAAATCGTAAAATTTACATCACAATTACAAATGAAGATTGAAAAGTTAGTCATGTGAAATACAAATAGTGATTCTATTTCCAATAATTTATATTGGAAAAGCTCCTTCTACTGTGAATATTTGTGGGTTGGTTATTAAGAGAAGCAGGACCTTGAAAGATTGTGTAAATCAGCTCTGGCCATTCTTCCCATGCTCCCATAGGTCTGGTGGTTCATGAGTTTCCCCCCACTCCTGAGTTTTACAGGACTAGCTCAGATGGATGTAAGTTAAAGATGAAGCTATATTTTACAGTGTAGCACAATGTTACAAGCATATATACACAATGTATATATTTATTTACAACTACATACAATTATATACAAGTTGAAAGTAATACAGAAATTTAAAACCTCTCCTGAACAGCAGAACCACCCAGGAGGGCTCTGACCTAACTCGTCTCCTTCTTCCCACCCCTCCCTTATCTCAGAAGGCTTACATGCAGGGGTGAGATGACAAGAGCTGACAAGAGATTAGAAGGAGAATGATTAGATCAGGTTATACAGATTGAAACAGAGACAGGTAACATGGCAAGCAGCAGCCAGAGACTGAGAAACTTCATTATTGTTTCTCTAAGCAAAATCAGTGGGTAATATAAACATCACTATTATTTTCTTTTCACAACCTGTGATCTAATTTCTCTTATTAAACTATTCCAGTTAGCCTCAAACCAGCACAATATGTAACTGTGGTTGATTTTAGGTCTAATATCTTGAAAATAATACTGCATATGAAGATTAGAGTGCAAATGGTAAACCAAAGTATTCGAATATCTCACTGCAAATTATTCCTATCTGGTTCTTCTGTCCTAATATAAGTGTTTGATGTTTCAAATATATAACTGAAGCTATGCTGCCTATGTCCAAATTTTAGAGGTGCATTATTCATCCAATAAAGACTGAAGAGAAAGTGCCTCAGTAAATTGTTATTTCATGCAGCAGTGAGTAGAACATTGTTGTTCTCATTGTGTTGGCATCATTGGAAAGATATTTGATTGCTATAATGTCATAGAGATTTTTTTTTTTTTTCATTTCAACACCATGCATTTTCTTGCTTGTAGCTGATGTTCTGATTTTCCTTCCCCTGCCACCACATATCTTGTTTAAAAATCAAATGACTTCCTTTATGGTGAATGAAGAATATTTTGTCAAAATCTCTACCAGAATTTAAATTGAATTCATTGGAATTTTCATTTTATCCTGGAATAAGAATAAACACAAATTTCTCCCATTCTAAACTAGTGATGCAAACATATTTGTTATGATATGAGAGTTATGAATAGGGGATTTTCATAGATGCTTACTTGAAATGCTTTTTCATCAGTTGCTGGGCTCTTACTCCTTTAAAAACTTTGATGGCTTGAGGCAATTGCTAAAGGCATGGAAGCCAGCAGGAAAACACTGATCCTATGAAGGTTCAAGATAATTTATTCTGAAGTCTGATGAATTTCTTCTGAAGTTCTGAAGAACTGTGTGCAGTTCTGGAGCCCTCAGCACAGGAAGGACATGGAAGTGTTGGAGCAGGTCCAGAGGAGGCCACGAGGATGCTCAGAGGGCTGCTATGAGGACAGGCTGAGAGAGTTGGGACTCTTCAGCCTGGACAAGAGAAGGCTTCCAGGAAACCTGACAGTAGCCTTCCAGGATCTGAAGGGGGCTACAGGAAGACTGGGGAGGGATTATTTACAACAGGACAAGGAGCAATGTGTTTAAACTGGCAGAGGGGAGATTTAGAGTAGAGGAAGTTCTTTCCAGTGAGGGTGGTGAGGCACTGGAACAGGTTGCCCAGGGAAGTTGTGGCTGCTCCCTCCCTGGAGGTGTTCAAGTCCAGGCTGAAGGAGGTCTGGAGTGAGCTGTACTAGTGGGAGGTGTCCCTGCCATAGGCAGGGGGTTGCAACTGGATGATCCTTGAGGTCCCTTCCAACCTTACCATTCTATGATTCTATAAATCTGACTGGTTTATTAATTGATTTTGTTTAAGTTGGTGATGCAGTAGGAGAACTGAATGAAGAAAATGAAGAATTTTCTCTATTTTGGCAAAATATAAATACTTATAAATATAAATAATTTATATATATATGTAATATATTAATTATATTATTAATATATATGTATATGATGCATTATATAATATATTCATATATTTTATATATATATAAAATATTATAAGTACATTCAGCCTGGGTGTTGGGTATCTGTTCAGTGGTACTAGTTATTCTCTGTGCATAGAGATGAATGAACAGGATTCAAAAAGGAAAAATATTGCAAATAATAAGGCAATTTTTACTACTTTCTCCAAGCATCAGGTACAACCCAAAATCCAGGGTGATACTCTCTCTCTAAAAAAAAAAAAAAACTAAAAATAAATATCTTGTCTTTCTTGTGAATTTCCAAATATAATGACAAAAGACAGTGAGGAAAAAAAAAAAAAAAAAGAGACAAATATAGATGCTGGTAATTATAGATGAAGCCTTCTGGCACATCCAGAAATAGAACACAAACTTCTGACTCATAGGTCTGCATCCTGGCCACCACACCACTCTGTGTTTCCTGGAGACTAGTTTTAATGAGTAAATGCCTATCTCATAAATGTTAAGATTGAAATTTATTTCAAAATTGTTACCATAGTCTCATTTTATGGACTGTTAAGAGTTTACTGTGTTTATCTACATTTTAAAATAATGCCCCACAAGGCACCAGACCGTAAGATGATACATCTTTCTTTACTTATCCTTAATATTTTTTATGTCATCAATGATAGAATCATAGAATCATAGAATGGTAAGGTTGGAAGGGACCTCAAGGATCATCTAGTTCCAACTCCCTGCCATAGGCAGGGACACCTCCCACTAGTACAGGTTACTCAAGGCCTCCTCCAACCTGACCGTGAACACCTCCAGGGAGGGAGCAGCCACAACCTCCCTGGGCAACCTGTGCCAGTGTCTCACCACCCTTACTGTAAAGAACTTCCTCCTAACATCCAGTCTAAATCTCCCCTCTACCACTTTAAACCCATTGCCCCTTGTCCTGTCGTTGCAGGACCTTGTCAATAATCCTTCCCCAGCCTTCCTGTAGGCCCCCTTCAGATACTGGAAGGCTACTATCAGGTCCCCTCAAAGCCTTCTCTTGTCCAGGCTGAAGAGCCCAAACTCTCTCAGCCTGTCCTCATAGGAGAGCTGCTCCAGCCCTCTGATCATCTTTGTGGCCCTCCTCTGGACCCGCTCCAACACTTCCATGTCAATGTTAATCTGAGACAAGCTAGGAAAATCTTACAGGTGTAAATAAATTTGAATTCTGCAAGGATCTTTATTTTATTAAGAAAAACAGAAATCCCAACTGATTAAGGTGTATTCATGAACAGAGACAGCATCATACTATCAGAAAAGAAATTAATTTTAGCTTAACATTTTGTCAACATAGAGGAAAGCAGTGTGCATCCCTGATCTTCATTATCCATTCTCTCTGACTTCATTGACATTTTTGTAAGCAGTTTGAAGGAGATTTTAATTAAGTAAGCATAACTATAACACATTCTGTTTTCTATGATATATATGGGTTTGGTTATTTAAATATCTGCCTGATGTAGATAATAGTTCACTGAGTTCCAGAAGATCACTTGCCACTTTTTACATGCAAGTATCATCACCCTGTTCCTTTAATACATAGACTATATGGAGTGGATATGAGTTTGGGAAGCACAAGAAATAGAGATCTTGAGCCCTGCATGTCTGCAGGTTTGTAGAGACAATATGCATGTATATAGCTTCTTTATAAATTATTACTTGTTTGGGGAAGGGAAAAAATAGTACAGTGATGTTTTTTAACAGATTTCAATATATAGGAAAGTGGAGGGTGTGGGGTTAGTGGAATAGCATTTTCCCTTCTGTGAGCACAAGCAACCAAACAGTTTCAGCACAAAGGACGCTGATTTTCAAGGGAATATCAGAGTTACAGCCAATGCCAATAAGTAGAAGAATATTGTATTCAAAGATGAGAACACTGGAGACTTTGGCCAGGAATGTGATCCACAGCTGATGCCAGATGGACGAAAGGTAGAGACTTCTAACTGAGGAAAGCATTGAGCCTTCATCAAAAAGACCCCAGAAGATGACCACCAGGTGTCAATGAGCACGCATGAAGAGGTAGGATGTTATGGAAATGAGTTCCAGGAACTGATTGTAATAACTCCACCTATTCCCAGAACTAATTGTACTAACCCTAAATAACTGTGTGCTGAATATCTATGATTTTGTAGTATGAGTACTTCACCTGAGCAAGGGAAAGGTGTACAAGGGCTCTGGAGGATGACCCACCCTTGTCACCCAGTGCTGATTAAATATGCCTTACCTAATAACACTCTGACATGTTATATAGAATCATAGAATGGTAAGGTTGGAAGGGACCTCAAGGATCATCTAGTTCCAACCCCCTGCCATAGGCAGGGACACCTCCCACTAGTACAGGTCACTCAAGGCCTCATCCAATCTGGCCTTGAACACCTCCAGGGAGGGAGCAGCCACAACCTCTCTGGCCAACCTGTGCCAGTGCCTCACCACCCTCACTGCAAACAACTTCCTCCTGACATCCAGTCTAAATCTCCCCTCTGCCAGTTTAAACCCATTGCCCCTTGTCCTGTCATTGCAAGACCTTGTAAATAGTCCCTCCCCAACCTTCCTGTAGGTCTCCTTCAGATCCTGGAAGGCTACTCTAAGGTCTCCTGGAAGCCTTCTCTTCTCCAGGCTGCAGTGCCCCAACTCTCTCAGCCTGTCCTCATAGGAGAGCTGCTCCAGCCCTCTGATCATCCTCGTGGCCCTCCTCTGGGCATACATATAATCAGTATGTTCTAGACTTGGTACTTTAACAGTGCCAACTTAGAAATGCTGAAAGTAACTATGAGTCAAATCAATTGAGAGAAAAAAAATATAAACAGAAGCATTCAAGAGATGACTTGATCTGTATCACATTATATTAAAAACTCACAATCCGAGTAAGTGGAAAAATATCGACACTGTTTAAAAAGCAACTTGGTAAGGGAGAAAAGCAGGTATAAAATTATATGCACTTTTTATAGATGGGTGGATGTATTTTTAAACTGGAACAGAAGGAATGTATCCATCACTACTGAAAGTGTTCTGGCAGTGGTTCATTATTTTTAAATGTGTATAAAACATAGAGTAAACTCTCAACATAGTGTTCATAATAAGATTTTGATGAGAATACTGTTCGTTCCTCTTTAATATTTATGAAATATGCATTTACTTAGTGAAAATAAACCTTTAAGTGGAGCAATGTGGTTCTATGACCAGAATGAAATGAATATAAATAATCTAAGTTAGAAACTAAAAGCTACAGAAAATATATATAAGGCAAAGAAGGAGCATGATGAAGAACCACAAGCCAGCAGAGTTAAAAACAATGCAAATGAGACTTTTAAGTAAACTAAGAATGAAAGAAATCATGAAAACAGTGTCAGTCTGTTGCTTTTAAATAGAAATTTTGTTCTCTCTCTGGGCTCCACTCAGAATTACACTGATGCAGTCTCGGCACAAGGGGAGACAGTAAACATATCCTGCTTAATGCAGGAAAGGCCAAGTGGTCTGTCATAAATCTGCTTCTCCAGCAGCAGAATGAGCAGCTAAGCCCTATGATGACAATAGTTTCCACGCTACCAATACACTGGGCACTGCTGCTTAATGCTTCCTTAAGTGAAGTGCTTCTAAAGAAACACATCCATGCAACATATTTTAGACAGGAGTTGGGAGCTAGGTCTCTACCTGTGTGTAGGTTCAATAAAGCAAAGTGCCAGGTCCTCCACCTGGGGCATAACCCCATGATAAACTGGGAAAGCTGTGACTCAGAGAGTGACCTGAGGGTATTGGTTGACAGCTGACTAAATATGAGTCAGTAGTGTGCCAAGGTGGCCAAGATGGCATCTTGGCTTGTATTAGAAACACGGTGGCCAGCAGGAACAGGGAGGTGATTGTCACCCTCAACTCAGCACTGCTGAGGCCACAGCGCAAGCACTGTGTCCAGTTCTGAGCCATTCACTACAATAGTGACGTTGAGATCCTGGAGCATGTCCGGAGAAGGACAAGCATGCTCGTGAAGTGCATGAAGCACAGGACCTGTGAGGGAGCTGAGCTTGTTCAGTCTGAAGAAGAGGAGGCTGAGAGGAAACCTCACTGGTCTCTACAACTACCTGAAGTTGGAGTGAGGAGAGTCAATTCTCTTCTCCTTGGTGTCAACTGACAGGGCTAGAGGAAACACACCAGGGGAGCTTCAGGCTCGATGTTAGGAAATATTTCTTCACTGAAAGGTTGATCAAATATCGGAATGGTCTGCCTAGGACAGTGGTAGAGTCACCATTTCTGGATGTGTTTAAGTGGTATGTGGACCTGGTGCTTATGGACATGGTTTAGTGCTGGATTGAGGGTTGGACTGGATGACATTTGAGGTCTCTTCCAACCAGATATTTTTCTGCATGTGATTCTGTGAGGGTGTATTTTCTCTGAAGAATTCTTGGCAGACTGTGTGGAGAGAACTTCTGCAAGACCTTGCATTCTCACCTCAATTGTAGGATGTGTTGTGGAGGCAGGCAATTAATGTGGCTAAGTGAGGAATTATAAAAATAGAATTATTTTATTTTCCTGAAAGCCCTGCCCCAAAACTATATACAGAACTAGTTTAGGTTTATTTACAGGTTCTAATTTGATCAAGAATTCTTCAACAGGATGTTATGGACAAATTTAGAGATTTAGGAAGTCAGGCAATGGAAAAGGCTAAGCTACAAACACAGCTTTCCCCCACTATCAGTCAGGCTGAGCAGAGAATAAGGGAGCGGCAGCAGGCTTTGCTCATGTGAGATAGGTGTTGGGTGATGATCCCTTGCTGGGTTTCTCTGCAGCTCGACTGCCAGCAATATCCAACAGTCTGGATCCAAGCAGCAGCAGCCCAAGGCGGGTGGAAAAGCCACCAGAATCAGGAGTGGCTCCAAACACGACTGCCACAAGGCAGGGATTGGTACAAGCGATGCTGCCTCGGCAGCAGCAGGGGAGAACCAAACTGCTCAGGTCTGCCCAGTGTGGAATAGCAGCCAGGAAGTTGGCTGCAGTATGGTCTGAGAGCAGCTGGGTCCGGGTGCCACCAGCAGCTCTCTCAAAAGGATCTCAGGACTTGCCAAGCCTTCAAGTTTGCACAGTGCAGTGCACAAGTAGGGAGAGCAGTCCAAAGGCAGGGACAGTGCAAAACCCAGAGCCGTGTGAAAAGGTAGGAGCCATCCAAAAGCTAGAACAGTCCAAAACAGGAGCTTTACCAAGGCAGGAACTCTTTCAAGACAGGCACCTGGCACCTTCTCCCTTGCTCTATTTATGCTTTTCTAGACAAAGTGTCCATTTGCCAATTTATACTGGGTGTGAAAACTCAGCCAGCCACCAGCCCAATTCCCAGTGCAGGCTGCCACACAGGTCAGCACACTTGGAAAGGTGCCTGCTGCTGTGACCCCTTCAAGCCTGCAGGATGAGTGAAGGGGAAGCAGTTTTCATGCCTTCTTCTCCTTCTTCCCCTCCACTTTCAAATCTGTGGCAGGGGTAGGGAGAAGGAAGGAATTTGGAGTGAAACGAGATGTCATATAGACAGCTGGAGAAAAGCTGCCTTGTTAACCTTTATAATGGTGGTGAAACAGAAACATGGAAGTTCAAAGAGTACTGACCTGAAGGCTGCTAAGTGCCTGACTCCTTAGTGATCCAAACTCTCATGTAAATCTGGGGAAACAAGCTAGGAAGGCTGCTAAGGAGCTCAGAACACCAAGGGGCACAGGACCCTCAATTATGGGTCAGAGAGTCACATGAACTGCCTCAGAGTTATGTATCTTGGCCTCTTCTTTTCCAAGAGAATTGATTGTTCTGGTAGGGCTTGATTGAGTACTCAAAAGAGATTGCAAATCCTGTGCAAAAATGTCTGCATGGGTCCCAAAATCAACTAGAGGAAGAGGCTGCCTAGGAGATTCTTATTTTAATGGAGATGATTTATACTCCAGCTTCTGTATTGAGAAGGGAAAAGAAAACCCAGCACAGGGTATGGAAAACTTTTAGGCAGTGTAAGGTGGAAGAAAACAGCACATCATCAAGAGTATGTTATTGCAGGTGGGAAAATGCAACAGTAATGGCATTGCTTGTCCCACAGACACAGGCACCTAAAGATGTTCATGCACTCATCCAATGTCACTATGCCCCAGGCAGTGATTTGGTCAGGCTGGTGCTTGGGGGTCACCTGTTGGATCATCACTGTGGCAGTGCTGCTTGCACAGGAATAGTAGCACATTTATAACATGGCAGTAGAAAGGCGAAAGGTTGAAGGATTTTTGTAGCATCTGTGGCCAGGGGAAGACACTGTCTGGAATTCCTGGACAGAGGTTTGGGATCAGGGCTCAGAGACATCATGGTCTCTATCATCATCTTGCACCTACCGACATGCTCTTCAGACCTACCCTCAGTCCCGCAGCACCAAGGTCAAAATGTCTTCTTTCTGTGCATTAAGGATAGAAGGACTGCAGCTGAATTAAGGATAGAAGGACTACAGGTGAATTAAGGATAGAAGGACTGCAGGTGAATTAAGGATAGAAGGACTACAGATGAATTAAGGATAGGAGGACTACTCTGCACAGAGTAGTTTAGTAGACACAAGGAAAATTGGTTTAAAACAACTTTCAAACAGAAGTCTTTTTTTTTAATGTGCTTTCTTGCCTGTGAGCTGCCTGGTCCTTCTGCTAAACAGTGCAATGTTATTAGGATTACCTACAACCTTGCTTAGTCCCATTTCAGAGTTTTAGTTCCTCAGTCAATGTGATGCCTATGTATACTCACCTATAAGGAAACTTTCACATGATTTGGGAATGCTCAGCACTTTTTCAAGCCAAGCCCTTCCTTTTCTTGGGACTTCTTCCAGTCACACAGAATTCATTCTACTGCAAAGTCCATGTCAGCAGTTAAGTTATCAGTTCAGCTCCTCACAACATGCCTGAACTAAAATCCACAGTATGGTCTTCCAAAAATTGCTCCGTCTCAGCTTTACTTTGTGGCATACTTAATTCTCTCTAAGCCCAGGGCATTTCAGCAATGTTGGACTGGAAAATCAATGAAGTTTTGCACTGCATTGAAGGTCACGTCTGAAAGTCTTTTCTATTAAGCGGTCACAGGTCTGTGTTTCCAAAACTGACATGATTTTGGAGGTTTCAGTTTTATGGGTGCTTAATCAAAAAGGCAGGCAAGAATTAATTTGCTCTGAAACTGCTAAGATCTGCCTTAAAAATCAACTCTTACAGAAAAAACAAACAAACAAACAAAAAACCTTAAAATAGGAAAAAAACCCAACTAAGATTAAAACATTGTGTTTTAATGTGTGAAAACATTGGGACACTTTCTCACTGCCAGCCCCACAGTGATTTCCCCCTCCCCCCCATTTTTTGAAACAAATTGATTTTTGATGAGGGCATCAAATTTCTGTTCCGTTCTCTGTCTCTCTTGGAATGTGTTATTGGAACAGCTACTTCAGACACACCTATTTTAAACTGTTTACTTTCAGTTGCGATTTGCATACTGCCAAATATTACAATATAGTTGCAGTTCTGGTGGTTGGGAGTGGCAAACACCAGGAGACCATCTATCAAGCTAATTTATCTCCCTATGTGCATCAGTATCAATCCACTCACTGTTCTTTTACAGCATTCAAGATAATATGGTATTTACAGCGTTATGTATTTGCCAGATGCATGTTAACTAAGGCAGGTGAGATTTAAATAGGTCTTCGGGTGGTTTCTTTGTGTTAGTCTGTTCTTGAGAAAGACTCAAAAGCAATTTCCATTAGCTCCTGCGCTATTCACTGGTGAGGACAGAAATGGTCATTAGTGGCTCCCTGCTGCTCGGTGCAGCCCTTCATTTGTTCATCGCAATTCCAGAGGAAGGTTTCTTTTAAAACAAGAAAAGAACACTAAAAGGAACTTTATGGATCATTGTTCCAAACCTGCTGCCTTATTGCAAATGTCAGCAGAGACTGACATTTATTTTTAAGCTTAGGATGCAAGCTTTAAGAACTGAAAAAAAAAATCCATATGGAAGAAAAAGGAACACATTTTCTGACAACTTCAGGAAAAAAGCAGTCAAGGGTCCAACTAACCTGGTCTTCTCTTAAAAACCTGTGCCTGGATTTTTCACATCTTAAACCAGGAGAAGTTTCTTGAAGCCTTCTTATATAGTTTTTCTGTTTCCTTCTTTGTGCAAGTACTTATATAGTTTTTCTGTTTCCTTCTTTGTGCAAGTATGATGTGCAGAACTGTCTCGAATAGGATAGGGGTGGTGCCCACCCCAGTTAAACAGTAATGTTTACTGACATCCTGTGCCATCCTATGCTGTTTTGGTAAGGCTCAACAAACAGACCTTATGTACTCATTAAAGTAGACATCATCACCTTAAGTCTCCCTAGGCAGAATTTATTTAACAAATCATGTCAGGATGTGCTGACCTTCCTTGCTAGGCCTTCCTGGGTTATAGTTTCACATAGATAATCTCTTCTTGAACAGTTTCTCTGTTCTGTAGAAGAGAAACAGGCTTTTCTTTAACAACAGATGAGTACTGTACAATTTCTTGTCCTACCTACCTCTTCTACAGACAGTATACTTACTGCACAAACGGTATACTCATTGTGAAGTTGGGAGAACACATCACATTTTTATAGTTCCCATATTCTTCTCTTATACTATTGTGCTGGTTTGAAGCTAATTGGAATATTTTTATGAGAAAAAAATCATAGGCTGAGAAAAGCAAACAATGGTGAAGTCTACTTCACTCAGAGGCTTGCTGAGATGTATAAGAGCAAAGACACACATATAGATAAGACATGCAGAGAGGCTCGTCTCTGTCTCTCTAGGAGCTTCTGGCCTCTCTGCTAACCTAACTCATCACTCTGCTTCTAACCCCCCTTGCCCATCCTCCAAACTTACCTTGCATGTAAACCAGACCTTGGGGTAAGGTAGAGGGGTGGGAAGAAGGTGGAAGGGTGGTTGGGAGCCCCTCTTGGGGACTGATCTCTGCCAGGGGGATTATGTTTCTGTATTTCCTTTAACTTGTATATTTCTGTAACTATTCCTGTCTATTGTGTATATCTCTGCTTGTATATTGTGCTAAGCTGTAAATAGAGCTTCAGTCCTTCAGTGACAGCCTAGGTGTGCAGGAAAGGGGTAAGACCAGGAGAACCAAACACCCCCAAGTAAGCTGCATTAGTGCCACTCGCAGTTACAGCCACTGAAAGCGATAAGCTGCTTCCAGCTTAAGCACCTGCTTACACAGACCTCAGCACAGTTTGTGCTGAGAGAGGATGTAGGTTATTGCCGAGCAGCAAGACACCGTACCTGCCTGCACATCTGGGAAACCTCTGTGCCAAGCTTGGAGTCCTGAAAGGAAACCATCCAACCTAAAATGGACCAAGGCCTGGTCAGTGGACCATGCAAGACCTGGGTGACCTACGATACTCCTGGAGAAAATCTAAAAGCTTTTATTGGTTGCCATACTGATGACTGTGCCCCTTCAAGTGTTTAGGGTACTCTTCAGCACAGTCTCAGTAAATTCCTGTGCTGATTTGAAGCTAATTGGAATATTTTAATGAGAGGAATTAGATTATAGGCTGTGAAAAGAAAACAATGGTGATGTCTATTTCACTCATAGGCTTGCTGAGATGTATAAAAACAAGGAGAGAAACATAGATAGATGTTGGTGTCTATCTATATCTGGGGTAATGAGGCACTGGAACAGGTTGCCCAGGGAGGTCGTGGATGCTCCCTCCCTGGAGGTGTTCAAAGGCCAGGTTGGACGAGGCCTTGAGTGACCTGTACTAGTGGGAGGTGTCCCTGCCTATGGCAGGGGGTTGGAACTAGATGATCCTTGAGGTCCCTTCCAACCTTACCATTCTATGATTCTATGATTCTATCAGTGTCTGTCAGAGTCTGTGTTTCTCTTCTGCTTGGATCTGTGCAAGCCAACTAACCATTCTGCTTCTAATCCCTCCTTATCGATCCTCCCAACTCACCTTGCACTTAAGGCAGATTCTGGGATAAGAGAGGTGGATGAATGGTGGAAAGAAGGTGGAAGGGTGATTGGGAGTCCCTCCTGGGGATTCTGACGTCTGGGAGGGGAACTGTGTTTCTGTATTACCTTTAACTTGTATATTTCTGTATATAGCTGTAAATATTATAATATATTGTAAACATCTGCTTGCATATTGTGCTAAACTGTGAATATAAAACCCCATTCCTTAACTTCCAGCCAGCTGAGTCTCGTCTGGGTGAATTCATTGGACACACACACACACACAGAGGTAACTCCCAAACCATCACAATTCCAGAGAATTCAGGTCATGAGTAAACTGACCTTATTTCTATAAAGCCTCGTGGTGATTAAAGCTCTTTGCTTTAGCTCTGTTCTTCTTGGGTCCCTCTAGAGGGCAAGTAGCATATTGCACCACACGAATCTCATTCCAAAAGTTTACTGTTTGCATTTTGCTGGTTTTGCTAAATTGTGTGAAATTGTTTAATACTGCCCTACACACTATTCAAATCTATGTGCACAACTGGGGAAGCAAGACCTTGTAAATAAGTGAAGACACATTTTTAAAATGTCAATAAATAATATTAATGATTTTATTAATGTTTGCCTGATCATCATTCATACTTTAATAACAACCACATCACCCTGTTTTGCTGGCAAGTAACTAGAGGATGGTTTTTAAGTGGGAGTTCAGCACTGCTTAAGACATGTGATATAAATACACACAAGGCTGCAGTTTTCAAATATAGTGGCTCAAATATGGGCTCAAAACTGTTACTAAATGAATCCATGGAAATGAGTGCTATGGTAAAAAGACCATTTCCATGGATCACTGCGCTTTTGGCAAATTCACATGCTTAATCACTAGTGGGAACTGCCTCTTTCAGGTGGGCTGTCTTGCAAGTATCTTTCTTTTCATGCAAAAGTTCTCTGGTAGTCTTTTAAATAAGCTCTGCTCTCAAAAAAAAAAAACAAAAAAAAAAACAAAAAAACCCAAACAAACAAAAAACCAAACCACATGAAAGATTCCTTTAAATATACAGACAGCTAAAACCTACCAATAAATTGATGCTAACATGCATATACATTTTTTTCTAAAGAAGTGTCTAATGCCAGAAGCACTTCTCTTTCTCATAAAAATGTTAATGAAGCTTAAACCAACAGCTTTTAACATCTTTACTTACAGATATAACACCTTGTAGGTTTTTTAGATAAATATGCTCTCTGATTCCCTTAATTATATACAAAAGGGTGTATAGGTTTCTATACACATCAAATGAATGAAGTGATGTTATCTAGGGAAACAGAGGACACAGTCTCAAGCTGTGCCAGGGGAAGTTTAGGCTGGAAGTGAGGAGAAAGTTCTTCACTGAGAAAGTCATCGACTGCTGGAATGGGCTGCCCAGGGAGGTGGTGGAGTCACCGTCCCTGGAGGTGTTTAAGACGGGTTTGGATGTGGCATTTGGAACCATGGTCTGGTCTTGAGGGCTGTGGTATCGGGTTGGACCTGATGAGCTTTGAGGTCTCTTTCAACCTTTGTGATACTGCCATACTTTCTAGCACATGGGGATGATCTCCTCTACTCTGATCTTGTCAGACCCCACCTGGAGTACTGTGTGCAGTTCTGGAACCCTCAGCACAGGAAGAACATGGAAGTCTTGGAGTGGGTCCAGAGGAGGCCATGAAGATGATCAGAGGGCTGGAGCAGCTCTGCTATGAGGACAGGCTGAGAGAGTTGGGGCTCTGCA